>JBBMFX010000017.1:8214224-8232403 GCA_037832545.1 Rhabdalestes septentrionalis
GGCTATTGAGGCAGAAAAAGAAAAGCTGTGTTTAGTGGTTTGTTTATTTATAATTCTACTTCGAAAATATGGATTTCCTAATCCAAGATGGCGAATTCAAGATAAGAATACATTCAGCCCCCTCCCACTGAAGCCTCGAGTATTCGATGTTTTCCCTAACGAATACTCGAAGCTCAAAAAATGGCATTCATACCAGCCCTACAGAATACGCAAATATAAATAAAATATAGATATAAACTCAACCAAAATGTAAAAAATTAACACAACCAGTAATTTTTCACATCCATAATTTGTGCAATTGTTGCCATAGCAGTCAAGTGGGGAAGAAACAGAATATTGAAATGTAATTGTGTGCTTTATATATGCAAATGATCAGGAGCAGTTATAGATAATATAGATACACAGGCAATTTTTGAAAATACAGTAACTCGGAGACAGTGTTACAGTGGGTTCAGGAGAAAGGGGACAGGGGAAAGTATGTTAAGCTGAGGAAGCATAAGTCTGAGTGATATGTCCTATGTCCTGTCCCTGTTCTCTCTGTATAACAAGCTCCTGATTGGCCTTGTCTCTGGTACATATGTGTCAACATACAGGTGGGAAACTGACCATCTGGTGACCTAGGGCAGCCAAAAAAAAACTGGAGCTCAATGCTCTGTAGAAAGAAGAGTCTTCCTCACCTTCACCCCATCTTTCTCAGTAAAGTCCATCTGCCCTCTTGCTGTCACCATCTCTCACAATCTCAAGTGGGAGCTGAATAAAAACTCCCTCATCAAAAACCCCACAGTGGATGTACTTTCCATTGCAGTTGAGGAAGTTCAACTAGCCAAGGACAATAATGGTTCACCTCTACATTGGGATCATCAAATCCATCCTCAGCTGCCTTGTCACTATTCAGTATGCTGCTACCATGTCCAAGGACAAGGGCAGACTGCAGCATATCATCCAATCTGAAGGTGATTGGCTGCAATCTGCCATCTCTACAAGATTTGTACACCTCCAGGACCCTGTGGTGAGGAGAAAAGATTGTGGCTGACCCTTGCCACCTCAGACACTGACTGTGCAAAACACTACCCTCTGGCAAAAGACTGAGGCCTATCAAAACTAGAACCAAATGCCACAAAAACAGCTTTTCCCCTACAGCAGTAGAAGTCATCAACGAGCACCCTGACCTTGCCAGACACAGGCTCTGCCCCTTAACTTTTCTATTGACTGTGTGCATACACACACACACTTCTGCATATATTATATATTACTTTACTCCCCTGCCTATTTACCTTTTACACCTTACATTTCAATGTTCAGTATCTTTTTTCTACCTTTTTTAATACATTTGATATCACATTGTATTTAATTTTGAACATTTAGAATTTTATATTTCTATATCATATTTGTCCTTTTGCATTTTCCTCTTTAAATATATTCATATTATATTAATAGTGTTCTACAAACCAAGACAAAATACCTGTTATAAGCAAACCTACTTGGAAATAAACTAGATTCTCATTTTGATTTTGGTTTGTCTCCATAAATTGTCTTCCTTTTAGGGTGGGACATTGGAGGACTGACAGACTGAGGATTTGCAATGAAGTAGACATCCAATTCTGATTTACCCAGAAACAGATAAACAGAATAATCTGTTTGAATGGACGAGCTTTGCATAAGCACATAGCCTGTTTAAGCATGAACAAACACGGTGAGGGACAAATTGTCAACACAGACACTGGATCAAAATGTGGGCAGACAAGGTTTTGACAAAACCTGTACCTGATGGACCAAATACACTTATTTAGGTAGATACACATGCACACAGAATCAACATGCCTTTGATAGAACATCCACTGACAAAGGAATTTAGAGACTAAAGAAGGATCAACAGTAGTGACTCACCACTGGCACTGCAACTTACTTCCATACTGGCCTTAATCTGTGTATAGTCATGTTAGTAAGCAAGAAGTCATCTGCATATGATACACAATGTACACATGTAGATCAAAGCAATTGAACACACTGAACAGCTCTGACCAACTGACATCTGACTGATATCTTTATTGTAACTGAATGATCAAAATCTCCCTTCAAGATTAGATTTTTTTTTAAAGAAGCCAGATTGAAAGTAAAGCATGAAAGAAAAAAAGATAAGAGATAAACATTTATCGCCAGCATCTTGACCTTTAGCAATCCACAGTAGACCATGGTCCATGCTGAGAGTGGCGGCCCCCCCACTTTGATTGGCAGGATCATGCTCAGGAGCCGCATTTGAAGGATTAACACTTTTTATAGCTTTAGTCTGTGAAGCCAGACACTGAGTAAAGACATAGGGGATGGAAAGCCTGTCACTGATGGATGTTTTGTTACTGAAGTGATCTCAAGTGATGCAGGTCTATGGTTTAGTGACTCAGATGAAATGATTTTAAGGCTACTGGTGACTGAAACTGCAAAGGTTTGTACCCCTCAAAAGCAACACAGCTTTTAAAAGCACTCTTGGAACAATATAATTGCACAAAGCGATTTTCAAAATTAAGAGACAGTAATTTTCCTAATTAAAACCTCTTGTGGTGAAAACAAAAGGATGGCAGGATTCACTTAGCTGCTATCATGTAGCTCACTGAAACAAGCAGAGAAACATTGTCAAAAGTGTGGACCAGCTTTTAATAAAAAAATTACTACATTTATGCATCCATGAGAAGTTCAGAACTAATCAAGTCCAAATCAATTGTGAAAGACACAGTTAAGACAGACAAAAAGGAACCCTCTTAAAGACTTACCGGCATGCTAATCATGCAGGTTTGCTGCTGGACACTCAGTATATCTACTGCTTTCATATGATCGTGTTGCTCTGTTATTAATTGTAATAATCAAAGAGCATTTACAGAATAATAACACTGTGGAACCTAAATTGAGGGGGTTGTTTTTTGGACCACTGTAGGTGCTTTAGTTTTGAAGATTTTTTTCATTCACTGTCGGCAGTAGTGATTTTGGCAAATTGACAAATTATTCATGGAAAGACTGGTTTTAAGGCTGCAGGACTTTGTTGAGGCACACAAGAATATTTGGCATGACCAATGGCTAAGTCGGAGACAGGTCTGAGTCCGAGTACCAGCAAAACAAGTCAGAGACTAGAAAAAAAGTGTTTTGAGACCAGACATAAGTACTATAGCCCAATATATACACATTAACATTATAGTTATATGTATGTCTTGTTCAGTGGCAGAGCTAGAATTTTTTACATGGGGCGGCCACTCCTATTTCAGTGGGTTCACACACACACGCACTGTATTCAAATTTGAAAAAATAAATTAAAGAATGCAAACGTTTTATTTGGAGAAACATTAACAATTTCATTAGCATAAAGAAAAAAACAACCAAACAAAAACTCTGCAAATAGACATAGCAGACATCTAACAGACCTGGATTTGAAAAGTAAACAAAAACTCAGTTTAGTGTCATCAGTTACTAACTTATCCCAGGTATGTTTAAAACAACAGAATTCTGCAGTTCTGCTGAGAACTGGCAAAATGTTTAACCAATTCATCCATGTTGAGGGAGCTTGCCCGCACACACACACACCTCAGCGGGAAGGTCGACACTGTTCAGGCTCACACACACACCGCAGGGGGAAGGTCGACACAGTTCACGCTCTCTCACACATGCACACACAAACACACCCTCTGCAGGTTAAAGGCAGACATTGCTCGGGCCGGGGGGCATGCGGCTCTCGATCGTCTGAGAGGCGGACCACCTGAGGCCGGGACCCATGACGTCACCGAGACCACCGGAGCGCCGCTCCGGCCAAATTCAGGTTCAGATTTTATTTGTCACATACAGTGTCATACACTGTACAACATGCAGTGAAATGCTTACTGCAGCCCGAACTTAAAAAACAGTAAAGAAAAACAGTAGAAACAGTTTGAAAGCCAACAGCATCAGGAACTGTCGGCAGCAAATAAAATTTTGGGGTGGCACCCAGGGTCGCCAATCGGATATCAGGGTGTACAGTGCCACCCCGGACATCCCTCTGGCTACGCCACTGGTCTTGTTGAACATAAAAAGCACAAGTATTAGCTCAATAATTTGGTAAAAATCCAATTAAAATAATTTTCCTCTTCCGCTAAATGTAGCTGACCGGTCAAGGCATGTTTTTGCCTATATCTTGCTGCTTTAGTTGAGAGCTGCAGCTAAGAGGCGAATGATATTAACATATGATAGAATTGAACAGCCCCCAAATAGCCCACATTATATGACCCACATTTCCATTAACTCACTTTTCCACAGCTTCATTTTTTGGTACACACTTGTGCTTTAATTTTCAGACATATTAAATGTTAGTACAGCATTGTAGTGTTTGTTGGTCTTGCAGCTGCAGTTAATATGTGACTTGGTAGTCTGATGGTTAGTTGACATATGTGATCAGAAGGTCATGGGTTCAAATCCCAGGACTGCCAGAGGCACTACTGAGGTACACCCAAGGTTCTGTTTCCACATGCTAACCCCTGGGGTGCCATTGTTGGCTGCCCACTGCCTTTCTCAGATAAATGGGTTAAACAATTTCCTCCGGGATCAATAGAGTATATGTGTGTGTGTGTGTGTCAGTGAACAAGCTAAATGGGTCACTTGTTGTGATATATGTGCACAAAATGAATCCTTACCTGATTCTGATAAGCAAAGAAGAGAATGATGAACAGAATCTCCAACAGGAAAATCAGGAGAAGCAAGATGAAAAACTGCAGAGAGAGAGAGAGAGAGAGGTTTGAGTGAGATACAGTGTAGAAGGATGGAGTATTGTTCAATCGATCATAGAAATATTTTATGACTGACAGCATGGTTAAGTAGGGTCAGGTCACTCTGGAAACGCACAGGAGAGTGATTTAGCTCTGCTGCCTGGAGTTTCCTTTTTTAGAGATGAGTTTTATATCTTCTTTTCTCCCATTGATTTCACATACTGAATGGCAATACTGCTGCGTGACTGACTTATAACTACAGTCTTGCTGAAGCATCGGAGAAGGCAGGCCTCAGTTTTCATCAAAAAATAAATAAATAAAATTCAAATTTAACATAATCACACAACATACGCTGTCATTATCCAACTCAGGAAGACTGAGACATAAACTGTGAAAAAACTCAACAGGAGGACCTAGATTTTTCTGCACCATATATTAGAATCACACACTATAGATAAGAGGTATTAAACCCAAGCCTCAAGGGCCACAGCAAAATGTAGTTTTTTTTTTTAATAGAACAGCTAATTATAAAGCTGTTCAGACACACGGAGAGTGAGAGAGAGAAAGTTTGAGTATTTATTTAGAACCTAGAAAGATGCTTGAAAATGGGTAAGAAATAAGATGTGGGTTGTTGTCGTGTGTTTGTGTGTGTGTGTCTCTGGTGTTTAACAGAGAAAGAAAGTGGGAAGAGGAGTTGGAGAGCAAAAGATGGCATGAAATAGTTGGAAGTGGAGAGGGGAGCAGAAAAGAGGAATGAACACAGAAAGAGGGGAGAGAGAGGACAAGATGAGGATGAGAGTGTGAGGAGAAAAGAAGAGAAAAGGAGAAGGAGACAGAGAGAAACACATAGACAGAGCAGAAGAAAGAAGTGAGAGGGAAAAACAGAGGGAGAGGTAGAGAAGGAGAGAAGTGGAGAAAGACCAAGAGATGAGGAGAATTTGAAAAGGGGAGACAGGGCAAGAGAGAAGGACAGAGGCAGAAAGAGATAGTGAGAGAAAGATAGTTAGAGAGTAAGAGAGATTTTAGAGAGTATGAGAATAAAAAAAGGAGGAAGAGAGAACTTTTAGAGATTATAAGAAAGAGAGGGAGAGAAGGAGAGGGCAAAGGAGGGAGGGGAAGAGAGAGAGGAAGAATAGTTAGAGAGTATAAGAGAATAAGAAGGAGAGAGACCAAAAGAGATGGTGAGGGAGAGAGAGACAGAGACAGAGACAGGAAAAGAGAGAGAGAGGGGCGCAGAGGGAAGAGGTAGATGGAGAAGGGGAGGGAGAAAGGCATTAGAGACAGAACGTAGAGTAATAAAGGAAAGAAGTACAGATCAAGATGACTGAAAGCAGTAAAAAGCAGTTCATTTACGCCCTGTCACATTATTGCTGGTTGAGTCTCTTGTGTTGCTGCTGCTTCTGTAAATCAAAGTCTCTGCCAGTAACCTTTAAAAGAGCGCATTCCAAAAGCATGCAAGGTTGCCAGCTCTAAAAGAAATCCACATCTAAAACGAACCCTCTGGCACTGAACGATGGTGGAGGAAGGGATTTGTGATGTCAAACCTGTTTTTGAATGAGCACCTCATGAATGCAACCTACGTTTTCTTGCAGATTTCAGATGGCCCTGTGTTGTCCTTGTTCTGGAATTATACAAGCACGTGTATGTGGACAATAGAAGAACTCTCATCTTGTGTGTGTAAGCCAATGTTGTTGTTTTACTGCTTGCAAAGCAAGGTGGTCACGTTGGTTACGCAACATTGTAGGAGTCGAAATTATATGAGCCTTGAGAGCCTGTGTTGAGTGTAATGCCCTGAGGGCTTGTTTATTGTTGCTGAGTGAGATCTCCTTAATTTTTTTCCTTTTTTTTGATCAGTGTTGCTTCTCTGTGCACATTCATTTTCTTCTGTTAATCTTCATATCTTCCTCCCTCCCTTCCTCCCTCCGTCGCTCTGGTTCTCCCTCATCCCTCATCAGCCTTGATCAGAGATGGTAAATTTTAATGGGGCTGGGGTCTCTCTGTAATCACACTGGCACTGCCCGCAGAGGATAAAGATGCACAGAAGATGAGAGTCCATCGTTAAAATGGACCCATGACGTAAATAGCTGCTTAAGGAGTAAACATCTCCCTGTCCTTCGCGAGTAAGAGAATATTTTACCATAAATCTCGGCTTCCAATACCACCCGGCTGCAGGCTGTAAAAAACACCTCGGAGGTGATTCCTCCTGCCCTGTTCCACCAGCTCCAGCTCCAGCAGAGCACCATTACATTACTGCCCTCTGAAATCAATATACAGACGAGTTTCCAGCGACCAGACGCAGAATAGAAACCCGGGGAATACAAACTCATAAAATATCTCCCCGTACCAGAGTAATATTAAACAAATTAGTGAAGCATGATATGGCGGAAGGACCTTTATGGGTACACTGCTAGACTGAAATGGTGAAACCTCAGTGGCACTGCAATTGAATCCAAGCCCAATCCTTATCATTTTATGTCCTAAGTGGCTTTTTATGCCATATAATCCTCTCCACTCCATTAACTATTTGATATCTCAATGCTGTTTTTACATTATTCAAGAACAAAACACTAAAATGTTTAGTTTGTCAGAAATAAGCTTTTAGTGTAGAAAAAAACATAGGAACAGGAAATACACATCATTCATTTTTATTGTTCCTAAACCAGTTAATTTAAAAGCCACTACCGGTGTAACTCAGCGACTATTGCAGCATATCCAATAATATAGGCAACATGGTGATTATTTAGATAGTTAGAAAAACCCGCTGGCCCATTTTTCTATGGCCAGTGTGAACATAACATGGACATAATTCCTATTTAGTTAAACAGGACAGTCTCAAAATAAGTATTAATCCATATCCAGGTAATAGGTCCTTAGTAATGTTATGTGTGAGGAAATGTATTAGAGGTTGTTTTTTCCACTGTAATTCTAAACAGAGCTGTTTAGAGAGGGACGTATGTACAAAATATTAAGTAAGCAGGATACAAGAAACAAGACAGCAGTCAGATTACAGACATATTATAAACATGGTAGATTTCAAGATTACAATACAATAGCAGATTACAACCACTCATTTCTAATTGTGATTTCCTTGCCATTGTTTGTCACTATGAGCTAAATGTGTCTAATTAATGCAGATTTTGAGTGAGTTTATCACAGCATGAGAAAAGGAAGAGACAGGGAAAACAGAAATAATCTCAGTATAAAATGTCATTGCCTTGACAGTAATGGGAACTAATTACAGACAAGTACAGGTTAAAGTAAGTTTCACTTTTCCTGATGGCAAATTGGCGAACTGACGAAGGTTTATCATTAGCACATTTTAAAAAGTTCATTTCCGATTATAATTCACACATTTTAGTGTTTAGTTTGTAACAATATATATAATTCATGTGTTTGTATATGTATTTTATATATCTGATTTTAAAGCCTTTGAAGGGAAAGAAAAAAAAAGATTGATAGGAGGTCAGTCGGAGGTATTTACTAAAAATAGAGAAAGTAACAGTACAAGTATCACTGACAGTGACTAAAACAACTCATTTGTATGAATATGGTGTAACTGCCATACTGCGTAATTAGTGGCTGACCGCTCTGAGTCAAATATAACAGCACAGGAAGCTAATTGGGAGATCTGTCATGTTCCAGAAACTTCAGTGTAATTGTTTCACATGCAACAGGGTATAAAACCTAGGGAAATGTCAAAGCTGGTGCAGAGCTAATAAGAGGCGTCAATTCTTCACCACTTTCCTCCTGAGTCGCTTGGCTCACAGCTGCAGGCTCAAGATGCTAAAGAAATATGTTATGACAAAGCTGCAAACGGAGGGATATGGGGTGAGTGGGGTATTACCGAGATGTGCCCAGATGGCACCCATGCTGTCGTTTTAAGTCTTTTGGTAGGAGTCAAGTTACATTTGGATATTTCATGTAGAACTGCTTATTCCTGTGTATTTTCATCTGTCTTTAGTTAGTCAGCTAAGTGCCATAAATATAGTTAATGTAGTATAATTTAAGTATATGTTACTAATGTAATCAATTATAAGCCATTACCGAGCTTGCAGTCAGTAATTATTACAGTGAACCCAAAACTAAAGGCAGCATGATTTGTAGACCAACAAAACATGCACATGTTTTTCATATTTCAGGTGGAAGAATTCCAAGGGACTTTGATGGCACTGCGTTGAATGGCACTGCATTGAATGGCACTGCATTGAATAGCACTGCACTGAATGGCACTGCATTGAATGACTTATGTGAGTCAGAGCTGGGGCAGTAAGTGTTTCAGTGTTGATGTCAAGATAAAGAAGTAACAGTGTTTTGCTCTTGGTGGGGTAACTGGATGAAGGTTAAGTCATGTCCTTCAGGACCCCTGAAAGGTTTCCAGCTAAACACAGAGCCTATGAAACTCAAAGAAGACAACAACACAGTTCCTTATGATGTTCCCACATAAGGAACATGGGATACAGGAAGCTGTTTTGAGGGTGCTGAAATTTTAGAACCAATGTATCTGATATACAAAGTGAGGACATTCAAAAGAATGTCTTTTTTATTTCTCATTTAAATTTTTTTCAGATAATTTACCATGGATGAACACCCTTCTCATTTGGATTTCACACCTTCTGGTATCTCGCCCATCACACAGTGTGATTCAACATTCTAACAATGTGAATGGAAAATATAATAGGTGAAAGAAAAACTCATTTATTCAAAATGCAGGCCATTATGTCCTGCGCACAGAACCAGCCTACAGCTCTGCATACACTTTCCTCTGGGCAAATCCATCTGCCTGTGTCTTAGTGACACCCCGCAAATCAGCCAGCAGTTGGTGAGAAGAACATTTCCGCTCACTCTGATGAAAATATGACTCTAACTAAATGCATTTTCATGTTATGATTGCGTTATTGCTTTAATATCAGTGTTAAGAGGTATCTTTTTTGTGTAAAAATATTTGTGTAAAAAGAAAATTTACTGTTTATGGGTCTGTTTTGTGTTTTGCTATCCGCTTGTTTCTTTACATTTGTGTTACTCTGCGATTTGTCCTTTCCAGCCGCCTTAGCCGTGACATCACAGACGTTCTCTCCAACACATAAGTTAAAGCCGACCTGACTGTCCACTTACAGAGCTGACTCGACTCGTTTTAAACAATGAGTTCTTGGAATGGGTTCACACAACTGAAGGAGAAGCAGTACCTTTCTTGACTTCAAAAGAATAATAAAAATCAAACTTTGCACAGGTTGTCAAATGAAAAAAACAAACCTTTCACATTTAAAAAACAAGGACATATAAATGTGTTCTTTTTATTTTGGTAATTCTTTTTAGCAGTTGTAGTTAAAACAATTCTGAAATCTAAGGGTCCAGGGTGGTCCTCACATATGCATGTTTGAAAGTGTTGGACTAAAAGAGAAGATTATGGAGGAGGGTGAAAAATGCTGATCATTTCAAATCCAATAGTATTTTTAAGGTCAATATTTAATTTGACATGCAAGGTTATGTCTTGATTCAATAGAACTGTTCCACAATACACAGATTGGTTTGGGACAGATAAACATTGTCTAACACTCAAAAAAAAAAAAAGTCACAACCAGCGGTTCAAAAGTGGGTGCTAGCCAGAAGTGCGGGGAACATTTTTAATAAGAGGGAAACACATCGATTTACGCGTGGGGGGGGCATTGTGCATGGGGATGGGGTTTGTTTGCGAGCTGGATGACTCTTGGTCCTTTTCACTTAATTTGCATGCAGTGAGTTGGAGTAGAATTCCAGTGGTATGTGTATTCTCCTATCGATTAAATGGAATGGATTCTTTTGCGAAACAGCGCTGGTTGAACTGATATTTTATGTTAAATGTGTGTGGGGGAGGTCCAAATGAATAATTATGAAATGAACATATCCACTTCAGATTGAATGGCAGGGAGATGCCCATGGTGCTAGCATTGCAGAAGCCCTGTACCTTTCCTTCCGAATTTATTCAGTGAGGATGCCAAGTGTTAATTACCAATACTGGTTTCCACAATCAATTACAAATAAAGAGGCCAGGGGATACATCACAGGAAGTTTCTTTTTCCAAATTTTTCACTATTGCGTTTAATATTTGTTACTCTTAATAATGTATTTTATACTAGTAGTAACAATTCATTTTAAACTTCTTCCTGCAGGTTCAGGTGTAACATTTTGAAACTGGAGGGAGATGGCTTGGCCTTTGGGGAGTGGGGCAACTGGAGTGAAGAATGTGAACGTGGTATCTGTGAGCTGAAGGACAAACAAGAGGACTATCAGTGGATGAACGGTGATGCTGCTCTTGATGATGAAATCTTTTTTCTGCTGCTAGGGCCCATCTCCAGCCTATCCCAGTACTCTAAGAAGGACATCATAATCAAATCTGAACTGTATTCCTCTTGTGTAACCCATATTAGCTGCTTAATCTTTGCCAGAAGAAGCTATTAAGTGGATCAGTGTCAGAAATCATGATAAGCCTGCCTTTACCTTTTTAGTCATTTTATGATATTGCTGTTGGTTTTGTAAGTGATGTTTATAAGCCTCTTGTGGCAGTACCACTACCTTTCACATCCAACGATTTCCAATAGGAACTTTGAGGTAACAGTATATAATGTCTGTTCGCACGGGCTATATTGGATCTAACAAGGGCCTGGAGGCAGTGAACAGCACCTTCTGTACAGTATCTGCACTGTATCCTTTTATATAAAGAACATCCCCCACAATGTTTGTGTCCTCGTGCCCACAGTTTCCTCAAGGTTATACAGGGACAGAATATGTTTATACAAACTCAAATCCAGTAATATCTAACATTTTGAAGCATATTGTCCTACTTCTGATGGTCGATTTACTGTAAGAACTGCTGTGGTGAACAATTTTTATTTTGTGCAAGGGGATGTTTCTGTTGATAAAAAGACATTTAAGCTAATGTAATCATCAAATAACTAGAATCAACATGCTGCAGACTGATACATCTCAAATCCAACAGAGTGCTTATATTATAGCTGCAGTAATGTAAAGCAGCAAAATCATTTAATTTAATCTCTCTCTGTCTCTGGAGCCATGCGGAAATCTGATATATATGACAGAGGAAGATGCAGTATGTTAGATACTGTATGTAAATGCCTTAGATAAGAGTCAAATGACTAAATGCATGTGATTTTTCAGCAATTATTTAGCTAAAAAGTCTAAAGGGGCATATAAAAATACAAAATATATTTACAACAATTACATATCACAATATATCTCTGAAAAATATCCTCTATTTCAATCTTTCAGAAATACTTTGAAAATGCAAGGCGCTTTTTACATTGTGAGTTCTTATTATGGCAAACATACAATTTTTGTAAATGTCTTTTATATATTATATGAAGCAATTTTTCCAAAAGCTTTTCATAAGATAACTTACACAGTACATTTCTTTCATTAAGGTGGTGTTAATCATATGATTTCTTTAATTTCATGCATGTGTAAAATCAAAACCCAGCAAAATATATATCATAAAACAGACATTTTAAAAAGACCTATATTACATTTTGGAATTTAACCCTTGCATTGCTGACAATGACCAACCCCACTGGTTCTTTGGGTGTCCTGAACATTAATGAACAGGGTAGATCTGTAGAATCTGATGGACCAGTGTACAGGGCAGATTATGTTTTAAAATTTTAATAAAATAGTCTGACAAAAAACAGAGATCCAATGACACCAGATATATACACCAATCAGCCATAACATTAAAAACTTTCATGGGCTCCACAAGACCCCTGAACATGCACTGTCATATTTGGCACTAGACATTAACAGCAGATCCTCTGAATTCTCTATGCTGCAAAGTGGGATCTCCATGAATTGCCCAGTACATCCCAGAGATTGTAATCTCTTTGTCATATTCCTCAGAATTCAGCTTTTTGCAGTGTGTACCAAGTACAACCCTTATTCTAAATGACAGTTGCCTCTTTAAGCAGGATAATATGCCTTATATTATCCTGCTTAAAGAGGCAACTGTCATTTAGAATAAGGGTTGTACTTGGTCTGTAACAGTGTAAGGTAGGTGGTACTTGTCAAAGTGACATCTACTTGAAAGCTATTTTGTAGATGCTCTGACCCAGTTGTCCATCATCACAATTTTCCCGTTTTCAGTCGTCCATTTTCCTTGCTATCAACACATCAGCTTCAATAACCGACTGCTCACTTGTTGCCTAATACTGTTCACATCATCTGTTAGGGGTTCTGTAGCTTACTGGTACATATCCAGAACCCCACACATCTTTTAAACCACCTTCAAGGAATGTAGTGAGCATTGTTGTTCATTTATGAGTGACCAAGATGTAATAAGTCACCACACGTTTCTTTAATAGCCCTTTGTTAACAAAATTGAGTCTGTGATGCCACGTGTGAGATGAAATGGCCTTTAGGTAAAACGTTCATGGTTCATAGCACAAGCTACAGCCCAAGGGAACAAAAGTAATAAATGCAATATTGGCTCGCCCAAATGAACCAAGTGTCACAGCCAGTAAATATTCCAGACAGTGCCACAGGTTAGTCATATTTCCAACATTTTAATCTTTCTCTGATTAGGCTGTGGAAAGAATCAAGTTGACATTTCAATGTGTTGTGGAAGAAAAAGCCTTTTCCCCTACTAATGTAATCACATCAACACAAAATTGCTATGACAGTGAAAACAGATTTTTTTCCTCATCGATTGGTTAGGGATATAGACTATTATGAGTGTGGGCTCTCAGTAGGACAGTATTGATTGTGGCAATAGGGTTTCCAACAAGATAATTCAGATGTTGCCTAGCAATGGACTGTGACTGTGTATTTAAAGGGTGGATAAACAATTTGAGCCAACCACAGTAGAGTCTTCCTTATTTCTCCTTAACAGGACTGCATGGCCAAGCAAAGGAATGAAATGAACCTCAGTAAAATAACTCCAGCCTATTTTTCTTTGCAGAAATGAGCAGGAGGAAAGTGATGAGACGGGGCATAATCAAAGTCTTGGGCGTCTACTCTAGCCGTGTACAAGGACATTCCGTGTTACTGGAGACTCTCTGAATTACAAGACCGCGACGAGGTGATGGGCCTGTTCTGCAGGAGCACACCAAGGTTTATTCTAACTAGACACACTCTGTTTTCACTCCACTCTGTGAACTCAGCAAATGATGAAGGGGTCAGTGTAGGTGCTGTCATTTCAGGGCCGGGTGACTGCTGGCTTATAGGCTGAGTAAAAAGCAATGAGGTGAGTGACAGCTATGTGGCCTGAAAGGCCAACTGCAAATTGCATGTGCTTATCTTCAAAAGTTAAAGAAAAATAAATAAATAAATAAATAAATGAATAAAAATGTGCCCCTTTCTGACTTTTCATGGATCGCCTTGAATATGTTATATGTAGGGAGTCTGAGGGGAAAAAAATAAATGGAGCATTGCAGTAATATAATGCAACTCCTTCCTTTCAAATATGTGAAAATGTGAGAAAAATTTAATTGCAGCTAGCTCTTGGGCTTCATTTAAACAGATTTAGACTGTGTCTCTTGGCCCGTCCATCCAAGACTCTTGCCATTTGGTTCCAGCTTCAACATAGAGCCTCATTATGGATTGTTATTTTCAGATTCCTTATTCTTTTATATACAGCTTAATGCTCCTCTTCATTCCTTGCAAAGTATCTGCCTCGCATCTACTGTAATCTTATGTCATCATCCATGTGTTCCTTTTCTCTCATTATTCCTATTCTAGAGATCTGATTCTCTCTGTTTTTTATGTTGTTTTACTTTCTAACATGTTTGACATTGGAAAGTAATAACCATGATTTTTAGAGTGCCCCAGATAAAAACAACCTGCTCTGTATTTGCACCCTGCCAATACCTGACCACTGTAACTGAAAACCATTATTTGTTTATTATTATTCCACCTAAGCAAAAATGTAAATCTGGTATTGTTGTTTTTTTATGTGGAAAGATGTTCACACTAATTGTGTGTAAATGTGTCATGTGTGGTTGTTTTATAGTGTAATTAACTTATTAACTTATTGGCTTAATTGACTCAGACTGGTTAAACAAGTCAAGATTTGCCAGCAGATTGAATCCAGAGCAGAATAAATGAACCTTTCTAACTCTACAATTTACATGTTTGTGCTAACACACCATACCAACTCCATTACACAGCTAGCTGAGGATCTGAAGATGAAACTAACTGATGACTACAAAGCAGGGAGAACTGTAATAAATCTCACAGAAATGTCCAAATGTCCACAGAAAATTGGAGTAAGAAAAGAGTTGATATGCTGGCCAGAAAGCAAAGGCAAAGCAAAACCCAAAGGAGCGGCATTAAAGGTTTAGCTGACACAGAAATGGTGGTGCACTGTGATAATTGCACAAACATGATCTGCATGAAAGACTTATAAGAAGGAAACCTTAACTTCAACTTCATCCATCTGGATGTCTGAAATATGCAAAACAAGATCTAGGTAAGCCAGGTGCATTTTGGAAAGAGGTGATATAAAAAAAAGAAAAAATTTAATTATTTGGCTTCAAATACCACTGGTAAAAAAAGAGCAGCAGCTAATGAAATGACACTTTGCCAACTTTGGGGGAGGATCTGTTATGCTTTGTGGTTGTGTGTCAGCCAGTGTCACAGAAAAAGGTAAATGGAAAAACACTAACATTAGTCCAACATTTTGTTCATTTTTTATGGCAGTCAAATATAAAATAATTTTGTACTGGCACATGCAGGATGTTTCCTTTTAAAATATTTATTTGAATAGGTCAAAGGTGAGGTGGCAAATAGGAGTGATTTAAGTTTGTTGTGATTATAGATTTTTGTACTCATACTGAGAGAGTTTCTGGCCATCAAGTGTGCTCTGAAAGAGTGGTGTCACTGGCTCCAGGGCAGCGGTGACCCATTTACCGTCTAGACGGATCGCCAGAACCTCATCATCACCCAGGAGGACAAACATTTCAATCCTTGATAGGTGTCAGTGGGTATTGTTCTTCGAATAGTTCAATTTCTAGCTCTCATAACGCCAGGGTTCAAACAAGACTAAAGCTGATGCTCTCTCACTTCAGCACAAGACTGAAGCTCCCCTGGCAGATCTTGTGCCTGTCCTACCACCTTACATCATCATCTCACCCATCCGCTGGAAGCTGGAGGATGGTCTTCGCCAGAGGCAGACCTTGGAGCCCCCTCCGGCAGACACTCCGTATGGATGACTCATCATACCATCTGCTCTCCAGTCGGAAGCAGGTGTGTCAGAAGCATTTTTAATGTGAGGGGGACGCATAGGTCTATGCATGAGGACGGCATTTGGCCATGGGTCAAGGTTTGGAGGAAGTGCGGGATTTGGGCATGGAGTGGGGTTTGTGTGGGGGGCAGGGTTGTTGCATGCATGCAAAGTCTCTTTCATTTAGGGGGTGAAAGTGTTTGGAAATCCCTGTTGAATCTTGAATCCTTCGCAAAAGAATCCACTCCACTAAATCGATAGAGTAATACACACACCTCTGTTAATCCGAGTAGCCTATCTATGCACTGACGAATCACTTCACTTGCATGTGATGAGTTGGAGGCAAACACAGAGCAGATTTCCAGTGGTGTGTGTATTCTTCTATTGTTTAATTAGAGTGGATTATGTCATGAAAGATTCAAGATATAACAGCTCTGGGTAAACGAATTATTCATGTTAAATGTGGGGGGGGTCCAAATTAATAATTATAAAATGTGAGGGGGACATGTCCCTCTCAGATTGAATGCCGGCAACACCCATGGTTGGAAGCCCTCTAGTGGAACCACTCCTCCACTCTCGTGGGTCATCGGGGCGCCAAGAAGATCCTATTGCTGCTCCAGTGGGTCTTCTGGTGTCCCAGTATGGTGGAAGACATCACAGAACCCCAAACAACCCTCTCCTGGAGACCTTCAACCTCTCCCACTTCCTTGCTGGTCAGAGTCGAATAGTAAAGACACCATCTGGACCATTGTTGATCGGTTTTCCAAGGCTGTTCACCTGGTGGCTCTCTCCAGACTCCCCTCTGCCAAACCCACTGCTGAATTGTTATTAGAGCACATAGTCCACTTGCATCAGTTCCCAAAATATATTGTTTCAGACAGAGGGCCTCTGTTCACTTCAGGTTTTGCAAGGGCTTCTGCCATCTCATTGATTCATCCTGCAACCTCTCCTCTGGTTACCACCCCCAGATGAAGAGTCAGATGGAGCAGACCAATCGGAGCACTTTCTGAAACACTTTGTGGCGGATCATCAACACTCTTGGGCTCGCTATCTCATTTAGGTTGGGCTGTCCCACAACCTGCTCACCTCTTCTACTACCAGGCTCAGTCCGTTTGAGGTATGTCTCAGCATTCCAGCCTCCAATGTTTGAAAACCAAGATTCAGTGGTTGATGTACCATTGCCATCCACCAGGCCAATGATTGTACACCCAGCAACATCACCATCAGCACCCTGCACGTCTATTATTCCAGTGACAGGGTCTGGCTTTCCACCAAGAAGCTTCACCTCCACATGGAAACAAGTAAAATCTGCCCCCACAAATTCACCCACTGGTTCGCTCCTGTCACCTACCGGCTCCAGCTGTCTGCTTCTTTTTGGATCCATCCAGTCTTCCCTATCTCTCAACTAAAGCCAGTCTTCTTCTCTCCTCTGGTACCCCAGGACCCTGCCCCCCTCCAATCAGACAGTGGTCCTGCGTACACCATCCAGCAGCTCCTCAACTCATGATGTCTGGGTTGTTGCACCCAGCATTGACTGGGAAGGTTATGGCCCTGAGTAGCGGTATTTGGTTCCTGGTCACTTCATCCTGAACCTCCCTCTAATTCAGGACTACCGTCACTGGGTATGCTCCCATATGGGTCAATTCGGTAATGACCCTGGAGAGGGGGTACTGTCACGCACACTGGTCTTGTGGGACACCGGTATATAAACAAGGAAGGGTTGTCCCCCAATCCAACCCAACTCGTCTCATCTCCAGTTGGTACTGTGAATACCCCGGTCCCTTTTTCCTTTTTACCCTGTGTGTGTGTGTGTGTCTGAATGCAGATTCCTGAAGGGAATCTTTACTCTCTGCTGAGAGCATTCTCATAGTAACTGCATAGTCTACAAACTCTTTCATGTCTAATCCGCAGTAGAGTTCATCTGCTAGGCGACACAGATCTAGCAGTTCCGCCAGATCCCAGACAACCAGCCAAATTACATATTACATATTCTGTTGATTTTCTAAGTAAAATTTATTACACAACCTCTACAGGGAACATGCTTACCTGTGGCATTTTCCATCTCACTTTGTGTACAAATGCAAAAGTTCTATACATTTTCTGTTTTTAACACATAGCACATTTTACATTTTCCTTTTTTTCCAATAAGTAAACATTCAGTAAAAAATATAACCTTTAGTCCAGGGGTGGACAACTCCGGTCCTGGAGGGCCGTAGTCCAGCACGTTTTGGTGATTTCCCTCCTCAGATACACCTGGT
>JBBMFX010000017.1:8232503-8247921 GCA_037832545.1 Rhabdalestes septentrionalis
GTAGTCCAGCACGTTTTGGTGATTTCCCTCCTCAGATACACCTGGTTCAACTTGCCAGTTGATTGTCAGGTTTGGTGAATGTGTTTGAGGAGGACTACCATCAAACTGTGCTGGACACCGGCCCTCCAGGACCGGAGTTGCCCACCCCTGCTGTAGTCTGTGGGTCCATGAACACAAGAAGGACTCCGAACAGGATCAAAGAGTAGATGGGTTAATCTGATGAGGCTAGCTGAAAAACACTTTATCAAAAATCCCTGAATGCATAAATGCAGACAGGGGACTTCCTTCATAGCACTGTATGTGTTAATTACAGTGCTAAAACCTGATCAGAATTTCCAACAATTAAAACCGATCTCTAATCACTGGCTCAGCTGACAGTTCTGCCACCTCAACTCTGGTGCAAGATTAAATTATACAGTGTAGGCGTATGTATAAACCCATATTTCATTTTAAAAGATTTCAAAAGCATGGGCGAACCATCACCCAGATTGGACAGACTGGCGTCATCATGGCATATAATGTCTGACAGCAATTACAAATCTTTCTTTAGTTGGCCAATTTCTTCATCTGACTCACCAAAGGGAGCCTTTTGAAATCTATGTGACAGCTGTGCACAAAGTCCCTCATTACACAGGTCTTCAGGGATGTCTGTGCAAATTGACCCACTGACCTGTTGCTTGCCAGGCTGAATGCAGGGTATAAATGTCAGAGCTAATGCTAATGACCCACCCTCGCTCTCGCCCTCATCCGAGGGCGGCCACCTGAGGGCAGTAATTGGGAGCCCTGCTGCTGCCTACACTTCAGCTATCTAATCAGAGTCAGCTCGGTAATGCCAATCGCCATAAGCCTGCAGTATGAAATGAGTAAAAGGATGTTTGTGCTCATCCTTGTTCTAATTGGGGGTGCTCACTGAAAGGTGTCATTGATCTAGAGGACCGTAGTGAAAATGTGAGGAAACA
The DNA here is from genome assembly GCA_037832545.1 of Rhabdalestes septentrionalis. NCBI lineage: Eukaryota > Metazoa > Chordata > Actinopteri > Characiformes > Alestidae > Rhabdalestes > Rhabdalestes septentrionalis. The sequence continues at coordinate 8,233,463 of JBBMFX010000017.1, forward strand.
AATTACCCTTGCCGCTCATAATGGTTCACTGCCTTTACAACACCCACCAACCCATTAAAAAATGCAGTAATCCATTTCTCTCTAACAGCTTTTAGGATTAAGACTTCCTTTTTTTTTCAAAACAGTTAACGAAAGTTTCATGGGGTTATCATGAAATGCTGCTTACAGTTTTGATTTTTGACATTTTCATTGCACTCTTTTTCTTTTAATTTAACACATAGAAGTTTGTTTTAATTATACATGAATTATTTCACACCTGTAGGTTGTTGAAACAGAACAATTGCGTCCAAAGTTTCTATATAAACATTTAAAGGGCTATTAAAATAATCATATACGATAGAGTCTTCATCATGGAGGAGAACCATTTATCAAACAAGCATTAAAAAGTTTCTTTAGAGAATGGTTCTACACACTCCTTAACTTTGGTAAAGAACCCTCAACTTTTTAGGGTCTCTTGACATAATCTTGTTGACATATGAAGTAAAAGTGAATATACATCTCATTTATAATTTCTCAATGAATTAACTCAATTATTACACTATTGTAAGGTTCTAATCACTATTTTCAGTAATGCAAAATCAGTTTGTCGCAGGTACATTTGTAAAGTTGATATTGCAACTATAGGTTTGCTGGAATCTATATAAAAATAACAAGATTGTGTCTCAAATAATGGACAGAGCTGTAGATGACAAACAATAAAATAATATAATATGCAAATATATTCAGCATGCCTCACATTGGATGATCTTCAAGCAGATATTTCATCACGAAATACTACAAATGGATATTTAAATAATCTGTGCTCCTAAATAACATAAAATTCATTCCATTTTCTGAGTCATTTATCGTAACCAGGTTTGCAGGGGCTGCTGAAGCCTATCATAGTGCTCATAAAGCAAAAGGCAATGAAACACCCTGCACAGGTTGCCAGTCCATTACAGGGAAAATAACTCATATTTGAACCAATAAATACTTCTGACATCTAAATTATAGTTTCTGACATCTAAATCGTAGGATATTAGTCTACCCCCTGTAAGATACTTCCAAACAAAATAGCAGCAATGAATACAAACGTTGGAATGCAAGAGTGCATTTAATAGTTCTGCAATACCATTTAATTAGTTTATATAGCAATTAATTGAAGTATCTAATCATACAAAATGTCAGTACCGAATCTAGAAGGAGAAAGAATAGCACACCTCTTTTCGTGCTTCTGCTGGAGCTAAAGCACACCCCAAGGCTTTTTTGGAAGAGAACGCTCAGAGCTGAAAAATGACACACAGCCATGAACACTCCCGACTGGCTACTACATCACAGGACGACAGATGGGAGAGGGACCCTACCATCTTTCCATCCGCATAGAGCACTGCAGCAGGGATGCATTCGGGTAATATGGATATTACTGAATATTACTGTTTTTCGCTGCATTACCCTGTGTGTTCACTAAATAATTATCGGTATGAATTTTTCATCCCCTATGTTGAAAAATCATGTTTTTGTATCGGTTCAGGGTTTTACTGCAAAGATGGAAATGTAGGCTGTAGCGCTTTAGGCTGAATTTTCGAGCTCATTAATATGTATCACATAACATGATCAGTCAGCTATCATTCACCAATTTATCTGACTTGCATCAGCACTGTTGAACTGAAATTCATTTATTTATATATAGCATGATTGAACCAACTTGACTCAAGCATATGCGTAATTTCTATATGAATAAATTGCGACGCATAAATCAGTGTCAAAAGTAAGTAAACTGAAATGTAAAATCATGTTAAAGTGTTATATTTTATTCATGCAGAGAAGACACAATAAATGAAATTCAGTGCATCTCTTAAACAAAGATAAACAAAGATGTTTTTTTGTTATGTATTGCCAGATCCATTTTTTTTTACTTTTTTGCCTCAGGTAAGATATATTGCTTAATCCAGCCCATCCAAATATTCTCAGAGCTGCTCACAAAAACTTTGTTAGTATGCAACTGTGTACTTTATTTTTCTCCCTTTTTGTCCTGCGTTGGCCATTTTTTGAGTCCAGCTTGGGGCGGCTTGGTCCGCGCAGACAGACATAGTTTGATGACTTTGCTCTGTGAGAGATTTTCCAGGCAGCTCAGGGAAGAGTTTTTAAGATGCTTTAGGCTCTGGCGTGTCGTGAAGGAGAACATGAAGCTTTGTCAAACTCAGCTCCAGCATTCATAGACTGCCTGTTGTGCTCTGGTGTTGAGAGATATGCCTTTGCTGACGTTCCTAATTGAGTAGTGCATGACGTAGTTCAGTTTAGTACTTATATTTAACTGGTTTCCTTCTCACTGCATCAAACATCCTCTTTTGAATATGTGTGGATTTTAGGTTTTGACTATGAATATATCCTCCATATTGGAATATTGTGGGTTATTTAGAAAAATGTTTCTGGATATAGTAGCTTATAATATGTGTGTCTAATACTCTAAATTGTGCATACACATGCTACACACTTTAATAAAATTCCTAAATGGTGTTTCACTTAGATGTATGGTTCTAGGAAAAACTGGTAGGATAAAGAACTTTTCTATAGGCCCCTTCATTTCTGTTAAGCCCAGATTGAAATCAGATTGGGTTTTAAGTAATAAAATAATTATTCCCTTTGCGACTGAATTCGGATTTTTCTAAAAGGACATCATATCAAAAGATGATGATTCGTTTTTCATTGTAATTAGATTCCAATGAGCCCAAATATCAAAAATGAAATGAAAATAAATAAATACATAGCTTGGACCAAAGGTAATTAGGTTAAGGTAATAGATCGTGAACTGTAATCCAAAAATATGCACAGTTATATGGTAGGTATTTCCAAATATATGGCCAGTAAGTGCAAGAATACACAATACACTGGTATCTTACAATTCACTACTTCAGATTTTTGGTTTATTCTTGTAAGGTCTAGCCCTGGATTGGAGACAGGCACTGGCATTATCAGATAACCATACCCGGAGATCCACTCTGGAGTTTCACCATAGCACCATAACAAGAAGATCAGGATCAATGCCAAGTTACTCAGTGTGGTCCTGGTTTCTTGACTGTGTTAATTTATCATGTTTTGCTGGGTTATTTGAATTGCTCTTTTCCCTAATGGACTTGTCTTTGCTTCTTTTTGGGTTTACTGGTTTTGCTATGTTTTTGGATTTATAAATTGTGTTTTGTATTAAATTTCCTTTCAGTGTACTCTGCAGTTGGGTCCATATCTGAGTTTCATTACGCTTCTCTTTTATGGCAGTGGTAGTGATGCTAGGCTGATGGATGCTGAAATATTACCCCACAGAAGTCTGATCTCTCCTAGATGAAAATGGCACTGTTGACTGGTTGAATCTTCTGAAATGAGAGAAAATAGTCAGTAGGTTTGTACTTACACTCAGAAGCAGGGGACGGCTCTCTTTGACTGCTCCGACACAGCCAAGGCAACCGATCACCATAATGATGGTTCCCACAGCGATGAGGAGATTGGCGGCGGAGAGGGAAGGTAAGGAGGATGAGAGAGTGGCAAAGTTACCCTGGGTGACTGAGAGCCACACTCCAACTCCCAGTATTCCACATCCCCCCAGCTGAGAAAGAGAGAGAGAGAGAGAGAGAGAGAGAGAGAGAGAGAGAGAGAGAGAGAGAGAGAGAGAGAGAGAGAGAGAGAGATTGATCATGAAATATTTATAAAATAGACTGGTTTCAACCTTTTCAATCAATAAGAAAAATATTTTCTCATACACACACACACACACACACACACACACACATCAAAACAATAACAACAATAATAATAAAAATAACAATAATGCCAAAAGGCCTTTAGGGAGCAGTTCTAAACGCTCTTATAAAACTTAGATAAAAGCTAATAATACCAAAAAAGCTTCTGTGGAGCAGTGCAAATACTCTAAAATAAAAAAGGTGCTAAACTGCAAATCACTGGGGTGCATCTTAAATCCTTTAATTCAGGGAACATAATTATTTCATTTTCTGCTGAATTTACTTTTTTAGGCTGCGTTGACTCCATGGACTACAGGCTTTTCATTGTATTTCAGAAAATAAGTTGCAAATCCATTATGCAACATGCAAATATCCACTTTTCCCCAGTGAAAGTGTATGTAGAACAGGGAATGGTTACTGACCGGGCCTGAAGAATAATTCCAGTTTGTGATTTAATACACCCGGGAACTGAAAGGGTTAAAGAACGATCAAATTGATTCTTTTATGGCATTGCTCCACGAATCTGTTGTTGACAACTTCATAAGAGTGCATTAAAAATGTTGGCTCTCCTTTTCAGTCCGCACAGCGTTTGTCCTTCAGCCTGCTCACACAGAATTAAGTATGTGTGTGTGTGTCTGTGTTAAAATATGGCAGATATTGGGCAAAACTACTACTGGCTTTATGCAAGGCTGGTGCCCAACTACTGTATGTGATATACTGCACCAGCTTAGAAACACTTCTGAAAGGTCTTGTAACATTTCATGCGGCATTCCTCTGTCAGGGCTAAAGATGAGGACTTCACAGATGCAATCTTTTCAAACTCTCCAGCTCATGTGCTGCATGGAGGGAATAAAGGATCTCTCTCTTCCCTATATTGTGTGTGTGTATGTGTGTGTGTGTGTGTGTGTGTGAGAGAGAGAGAGAGAGAGAGAGAGAGAGAGAGAGAGAGCTGGCCTGGGCCTTTATACTATAACAGTAGAAGACAGAAGTGCTAGACAATACCAGAGGGAGGAATAAAATCTTAGCGATGTTCTCATAGAGTAACTGTGGGAATCCTGGGCCGTGTAAGATATCCCATGCGTCTGAAGAGTGTGTATTGTTTTTTTTTTCCTCCACAAAAGCTGCCAGCAAGCCTTTGTACTTCATTCTTTTGCCATTCCTAATGCCCGTGAACTAAAAGGCACTATTAGCTAGATTAGCACTCACACAAGGTTATAAAGCTGGTTCCACTCTGTGCGGTTCCTCTCTTTTTCGAGCCATACCCCGGGGTTAGCTCCTTCAACAAGACGCTACTCTATCAGCACACATACCTCTAGTGTTCAGCTTATAAAACGCTTCGTCTCCGAGCACAAGCTCGAATGAGATCAAAAGGTCTGTGCTATTTCAGAGACAGCAGCTTTGATGTTTAACATTTGTTAATTTATGATAATCCTGCCACAGGGCTTCTGCCGAGAGGACAACCCAGGATCTCTTCTTCTTCTTCTTCTTCTTTGTCATTTTATTGTTCTCCTTCGGCATCTTTGTCAGCTTCTTCGTCTTCTTCATCTTCTCCCTCTTCGTCTGCTTGTTCTTTCCCACCAGGATCTTCATTTTCTTTTCCTTCTGATCTTTATCTTGTTCATCTTTATCTTGGTCTTTTTGTTCTATTCTTTTTTCTTCATTTTTTTTCATCTTCCTGTTTTCTCTTCTGACTTTTTCCATTTTTACTCCACTTTTGCTTACTGGACTTATTTTGATTTTGACCTTCTTGTTCTTCTTCTCCATTGTCTTTCTTAATCACATGTGTTTATCTTCTAAATTGCCATCTTCATTTTTCTCCTGCTTTTATTTTGTTTTCTTTTTTCATCATCTTTCATCATCTTTTTGCGCCCTGATGATGATGATGATGATGATCATCATCATCATCATCATCAGCAGCAGCAGCAGCAGCAGCATTATCATCAGCATTTATTGCCTAAATCTCCTCCTTTCTTATGGATGTAACATTTGAGACTTATAATAAGACTTATAATACGATTCAGAAGATCTGTGTGTTCTACTTGTACAGAGATGAGCGACAGAAAAAATGATTCTGCAATTGCACATTCACTTTCAGAGTGTAACTTAATGCATAATATAATGGTACTATAGTAATCTGAAGAAAAATCTCCACATATTCTTTAATTTTAATCCTTTTCTGCCTCCATATGAAGTACTTTATAGCTCATTTTAAATAAAACCCCTTTTAAATATGCTTTTGTGTAATAATTCTGAATATTTACGTATGAAGTCAAACATGGCACCGTGCAAAGTTCTTGCAATATAAGAAGTCTGTGTATTCAACATTGGTTTGTGGTCTATTAGTTACGGTCATGTTATCTAAGTCTGCAATCCATATTTAATTCAAGCGCTTGGTTTGTTATTCTACTTGCTGGTGTGTCATCAGTGTCTAAGGGCACCATTGTGAATTCTTATAAAGAATCTGAAAAGGGCTCTTTTCACACAAACTCACACACACACACACATGCACACAAATTATTAACAAACTGTTCTGTGTTGAAACAACAATTTAAAAGTGCAGCGAGCCACACGGCGCAGTCAGGTTCTTTTTGCTGCAGGCTAGTTACAACACTGGGACTGTTTGGTTTTCACTGTGTTTGGATTCTGCTCTATGTAGCTCCTGTTGCTATGTGCTGGTAATTCATGCACAAACAGTTTAAAGGTGGATTTGGGTTCCATTGCTGAAGTTGCTCATGCTGTCTCTCATAAATAATAGATGCTGGAGAGTTTCACTCTGAAAAAGGCTGCTGGGAAGCTGTCAGTAGTGTTCAGATAACTTCTAGATTAACAGGGACTTAATGCTATCTCCTAGCCACTTTCAACATCTGAGTGGTGTGTAAAGATGGCAAACACAAACACACACAGACAGACACACACACACACTCACACACACACACTCACACCCACACATACTCCACAGGTTTCCATGTCAGGACTGCAGTCATTACATTTGTTTTCTCAATTAAAACAAGCGCACATTTTTTACACACAGATTTTAGTGAAACACAATTTGTGTTTCTGTATTAATTTGTTTTCTGTAACTACTGAATCCTTACAGCCTATTCTCGGGTCTGTGGGTGCAAGGCAGGGACTTACCCCAGTTGGGGCATCAGAACACTACAGGGCGTACATATACACACACATACACACACATCATTAGCTCACACTCAATTAGAATCAATGTAGAATCCCCAATTCACCTGACTTGCATGTTTTCGGACCCGGGAGGGAACCCACGCCAACATGAGGAGAACATGCAAACTCCACACACTCAAGGCCAGGACCAGACCCCTCACCCTGGTGGCAATAGAGCTACAATCGTGGCGCCCAATTTGTGTTTATTAACTTTAACATATTGGCAAAAAATGCAAATATGGCAAAATAACACATCATGTGTCAGGTTTAAAATGTATATTTTTGTGATTAATATGTTAGAATCTGTGCAAAAATATCATGTGTCGTATTTAATCCTGATTCTGGTGTGAAATAATTTTCTCTTATTAAATCAACAGCAAAGTCATCTATATAGATGCCCTCAAAGCTCTACATGTCAGTATGGAAAAGCAAACTATGCCACACCAGTCATTAGGCAAGACACTTAATGCTATGCTTGGATACATCTGTAAAAATGTAAATTAGGCTTGATTAGAGTATTTGCCAAATGTATTACTCTAATTTAACTGTACTGTTGCATGTGAAATTTTGCATCTTGATATCAAGATACAAGACAAAGAGTCTTCATTTCTGGGGCTTGGATGGCAGGAGCTTTAGTACCTAAGACTGGTCGAATGGACTGAGTTTCAATAGGAACAGTGACAGATGTGACAACTGCATTTCTGTAAACAGGGTTGGTTCATCACATCAACACATCCACTGACAGTTGAGAGGGTGTTAAATCCAGACAAAATGATCAACAGTGATGCAAAAAAAACCTTGTCAGATGAGTCGTCCCTCATCATTTTATCCACAAGTGGTAAGTACATTGGTCCTGTATATTAAGAAAGAGTGACATGACTTGATTTCATACAGTGAAGGTTCCTGGGTTTCTGATAACCCTGTTACACCTGGGTATGCATTGTTCAGGTATGTTTTGGAATACACTCCTATGAGGAAAAATGTCCACCCAGTTGTCCTACCAGGATGTCAATCTCCCCATGCACAGGGCATGAGCATGTCACTGAATGGTTGGATGAGTATGATGATTTGATTATGTAAACCATTTCCTTGAGAGGTGGAAAACACAAAACACGTGGGTCTGCACTTTTTGAGGAATTTAGACAGTGTGTTAAGAACAGGAAAATTACCAGACTGTGCTGGACACTGGTATTATAAATGCCATAGTTTAGCAACCCTGCACTCTTATCTTCTCAGGGATTACATCTCAACCCAAACTTTGTGGACTGAAGTGCTCTCCACCACTAACATCAAAACAGAAACTGAGTAAAAATCTTTGGGAAAAATGGATTTATATGCCTTCAGTGCATTTCCTGAGTCATGCTGAATCATATTGAAACTCTTCTTGTGGCTCCTGGTGGCCGAACACATTACTAAGAAACTCTCATTTTGGTTGCAACTATCTATATATTGTTGCCACTGGAATAAAACCTTGAATCTCTATGGTTTCACCCCCCCCCACACACACACACACACACACACTTATTTATCATCTTGTCTGCCTTTTGCTGCACTGTAAAATGTACTACATTCTTGTTCCTGACCTGACTTGTAATGCAGGCCCTGCCAAACCCTATGAATAAACTGCATGCTGCACCTATAAGACGAAGTTAGATATGAAGAGTGCAGTCCTAAAAGAGATTGGGAAGGGGAATTAAGCAATGATGAGACCCATCTGTAGATACATGAAATAAAGTGCAAGTGTTGAAGAAGCAGATGTGCAGAATGCAGAAAGAGAGTCGGAGAAAAAGATGATGAAAAAAAATCGGAAAGAGAAAGGAGCAATCAATAATGTACTAATCACCATGGAGTTCACTTTTCCCTTCCCTTCGCTCTCATCTGCAGTGCAGATGATGCATGCACACAGACTCACAGTAAAGTTACCACCCACTTGCTGAAACAAACCTCGGTTGTAAACAGCATTAAAGACAACAGCAGCATGTACAGAGTCAGTGAGAATCAGTGGAGAAAATGCATAGAAAACAGCTCATTGGTTCTATACTCATCCTTCTCATCTTTCTACTTATATTTATATACAGCAGCCTAATGACTTAATACAACACAGCAAAAGACCTCGTATATAGGACTGCCCAGACAAACCATCCTCATCATAAAACACAGCATGGTGTTTCATTAAAGATGTCTGCTCTAGCTGATGTTTGCCGATAATGATGAACTGTAATGTCTGAGATTTTATCGTGGCAGTGTGTCATCGGCTGTGAGAGTAAATGTCTTCACCAGCACTGAGCTTTTCTTACAGTGGGCAGGAAATGTCATGCCCAGTCGCTTTCAATGACACACTGCTGAATTGGATCCAGTGAGAGTGATAAAATATCTCTCCTTCAGGGCAGGCCACCAAACTCTCTCCACACTTCTGTTCTGTCATGACATAAGCATGAACAGCCCCAGATATATCCTGTCAAATGTTGGACCTGATGATGTCAGGTGAGGCTTAATAAAATCTGGAGACATGAGTAGAGAAAGAAATAGGGGTATCTGTGCATTTCTATATACTCTGATTTCTTTTTCTACTCATGCAATATTCCATATCTATCCCAAACGACCAGCCTTTTCATGTTTTTCAATGTAGTCTTGAGGAACAATTCTCCAGGCTGTCCAAAGACCCTCTAAATCTGCTGATTATCTCTGAATCTGCTGGTTGGATTCCAGACGATTAGGCAATGATCAGTATACTGGTGGTGCTGAATGCTGAGTAGTTGGAATTCTCTTAACTAGGATCAACCTTTGCAGCATGTCACAGTAAAAAGTTTTCCCATTTCTTTAACCTACTTAATATGCCAAAGACAAAAAGGTTTGACGAACATTAAGGTGATTAAAAGCAAATTATAAAGAAATGAGGGATTGCTCAAGGTAGACACATACATATATAATATAACAAAACAATGTAATTGATTTTTAATGGTGTTAGAGTGTGAATTTGGACCATACTTTGGACCTGGATGTGGAGCTTTGGTTTTGGGTTGAGGCTATGGTCAAAATTAGCATTGGGGTATTTTAGTTGATTTATTTTCTCCAACAATTTTTAATCGCCTCAATTCAGTTGGAAATAACTAGATGTCTTTAAAAGGTACCAAGCCGAGGGGAGGTCCTCCTAATCACCTGACGCATCACCCTAAACTGAATACATATTTAGTTTAATTTAACTAGTAAATTAAGAAAAGATCAAAAGTATCCTAATAAAATATTAGAGTGTGTGAATGTATACACATTTCGGTTTTCTTGTATGTTTTTAAAGGATTATACTGGCAGGACACATAGACTGGGAAAGTTGTTTTTTGTATAATTGAACTACATTCAACATGGTGTCAAGTTTTTGTAAACAACCGAATTCATTAGGTTTAACACTTTTTTTCTTAAGATTATCTAATCTCATAACAGTTGGTATGCAAGAACATAGTTGTGGGTGGAGCATGAGTAGGTTGATTATATTGAGTTACGAGAGGCGGAGAGGAAGAGAAAGAGAAAGTGAGTGAGAGAGAGAGAGAGAGAGAGAGAGAGAGAGAGAGAGAGAGAGTGAGCGAGAGAGAATTATGACTCACTGAGCCTAAAATTCCTTGGATTAGTTTTATTAGAACAGAGAAAGGACAGAGGCGGGTCTTGTCGGTAGATTCACCGTAAAATGTTAAGATACCCTCAGGTCCTTTTCCTTGACGCACTAAATGTAATCTTTACATCCCTTTAATAAAACTAGAATAGAAACATTAGTTCCAATTCGCTAGATGACGAGCTTTTCCACCATGCATTGCAACAGCATGATCTATGTGGGCAAGTGTGTATGCGTGAGGAATCTATTTGTGGCTCTATAGGTGTAGGTTTATTGGCAAAAAAAAAGACTCGCATCTCACAATCTGTGTAAGATGAGACATCTCTGCCTCTGATCATTAGCCTTGTCTGCTTGAGACTGCACTATATCTGCCTCTTCACACCAACACCACTACCAAGCCTTATTAATCTGGTTTCTCCCTCTGCTTCAGCCTGGTGCAGCATGTGCCTGTGTAAACAGCTCATTCTGGTCATGTCCCTGCGGCTCATGGAGACATGCTGGAGCATTAGGGGGGACTGTAAGGAAGGGGATTAGGCCAATGTTGCTGGACTAGTGCCTACTGCATGATGAGAGAGGGAGAGAGAGAGCGGGAGAGCGGGAGAGGGAGAAAGGGAGGGGGATAGGGAAAGAGACACGAAGCGCGAAAGTAACAGAAGACGTAGTAATAGCAGTGGTGAGGGAACATACAGCGAGAGAGAGAGAGAAACAGAAAGAGAGAGAGTTACAGAAGAAAGAGGTGAGGAGAGAGTGAATTAAGAGAGCGAGGGAGTGAACGAGAGAGCAACAGAAAAAGTGAGCGTGAGAGACAGCAACGGAGAGGAGGAAGGGAGAGAGAGTAACAGAATGAGAGAAATGGAGAGAGAGAGAGAGAGACAGAGAGACAGAGAGAAGGGGAGAAAAATCGACAACGATAGAGAGAGACTAACGGAGCAACAGAGGGGGGAGGGAGAGAGAATGAAAGAGGGTAAGAGAAATATAGAGAGAATGTAAAATTAAAAAGGGGAAGAGAAAAAAGACAAAGTGAGAGAGAGGGCAATGAGAAAGAAGGAGAGTAATGAGGAAGAAGTGCAGTGAGAGGGAGTATAAAAAGAGAGAGCGAAATATATAGAGAGTGTGCGAGAGACAGCATGAGTGAGAGAGAGAGAGAGAGAGGGAGGGAGGAAGGCACCAGAGAAATGAGTCTTGAGCCACCGTGTTGAATATTTTAGCTGCTTCGAAAATCTTTCCCATGCATGCAGTGGATACAGTACAAAGACTTTCACTTCTTCAGAAAGGCTGCCTGGATTTAGCACTGAACAGATCAAAGTAGATCAGCTGAATAAGACAGCAGACCATGGCTCTTCTACCTGATGGAGACACTGCCAGTCTGCTGCAAACCGCCACTCCACATCCAGCCACCTGGCTTATGCTGCTTAAAATGAACACATGTGACGAAGCCATATGGCCAACCTTGTGCTGCAACACTCAAATACATTTCTCCATTTGAACGAAGGCTTGTGAAAACAAGATCCCACCATGGCTTTCTCCTCTTATTCAATTACCAGCTTAAAATGTTAATTCATGCTAATTTTATGGGAGTCGTTGTGAGATGTGGATTCTGCATAATTATTTTAAGAGAAGATATCCAACGCAAGTCCTCAGTGTTTACTCATTCATGCACGGTGAGAGGAAACAAGTATCTAGACACTCTTCATATTTCATTATATGCACCAGAGGTAGATCAATGTATTTAAATATGAAAAAAAAAAACTTCTATAGAGAAAAGCAATTTGCTTTGTGTGGCATTTTGGGTTAGTTTTGATCCAATCTAGATTTTGGTAAATCATCTTCAGGTCCTCAGGGAAATGAGAGTCCCACTTGCAAATTCAAATTTTACATTTTCAATGGGATTTAAGATGAGAGATTAACTAGCAGATTCAATTTTTTATTTCAATATCAATCTTGAGTTATCCTGGCTGCATGTTTGGAGTCATTGCCTTGAAAAGTCCATCTTTTTCCAAAGTTACATTTTTTTTAGTGGGGACACGGCATGAGTGTGCTTCCTCTCATTTTTAAGTCATCCGGCAACACTTTCGGACTGCTGGCTTTTCTCTTACCTTGCTTATCCTCAGACGAATTCTTGCAAAAGCTAGGCTGAAGCTCAGAGGGGATGAAGCTTTTTCAATCTTGGATCTAAACCCTTGGAACAAGTTGCTGTTAGATGCTAGTCTGGCTCCATCTCTTCCGGTTTTTTAAACCTCTCATCAAAACATATTCGTTTTCTTTAGCTTTTACCTTGCGGTGATTGTGCATTTTTTACAGCTGTTTGTCTGCGTTGTTGTATTTGATATGTGCTTTCTGTGTTTGTAAGTTCGCTGATTGTACAGCACTTTGGCGTCAACTCGCTTGTTTTAAATGCACTATATAAATAAAATTGGTATGGTATGGTATGGATTTGTCCATTTAAACTATTTTTTAGATTGTTGCCCCTTAGAACTCCTTCACCTTCATTCTGATATTTATGGTTAAATTTTCCCAAATAATAGCATAATCTTAAATAAAGGCACCAGGTGCAAGTTGCATTAAAATATGTTTTTCCTGCATTCAATCCTATTCTTGATTACTGTTTATGTAACGTTTACATATATTTCAACTGACGTGCGAATGTGTTGAACGTTTTTAAAAGCCATCTGGTTTGTCTGCATCACAAATTTATCAAGCTAATTTGACTTTGACTTTGCAAAATTTCAAAAAGCTAATTTGCAAAGTCAACATTCATTATTTGTTAGCGGCTTGCATTAGTATTCAGTCTCCGCAAATTAATTATTGGTAGGATCCCCTATTACTGCCAGAACACCTTTTCTTGGGATAAGTATGCAGTGCCTTTCTTCACTGTTATGATAGTGACAGTTTAGAAAATAATTTGAGAATTGTCCATAATATCTGTTTTTACCTGGTCTGGCCATTAAACTTATCCCACATTTTAGCAGGGTCACTCTAGTGTTTTGGCAAACTTGTGGTGCTTTTTGGCAAACTCCTGTTTTTTTTATCATTTCTAGCCAATGTTTAGCCAATTGTATGTAGAAGTACTGACATCTTTGACTTTCACTCCAGTCCGATTAACTGAACTCTGTATTCTGCAGCTCATTCAAAGTGATAGCTGGCCTCTTTTTGGATTCCCTCAAAAGCCTTTTCCTACTTTTTTTTATCAATAACTTTTTCAGTGATTCATATCAAGGCCCATTGTAAGGCAAATGTACATACACAAATGTTCATCTGCGTAAACATGGAGCTTCCAAAATGCAAAAAGGCAAAGATCTTTTTTTGGTATTTTCTGTCACAGAATGTGCTCTTACATAAAAGCCGTATTACTTTAATAGAAATCATTTTGTGGATATCTATTTTTTAATAAAATATGATACAGCCAAAGTATCAGAATATCAATATTGTCAAGAATTCTGCAAACACGTTATCATTAATAGTTAATCACGTTTATATTTAAATAATTACCAAAATGACTTTAAATATGTGTATTAATAACATGAATCCCTCACTGTAATATATTTTCCTCAGACTGTGTTGTAATTGCAAGGGTAAATCCCAAACATCTGCAGGAATATTTTAAAATAGGCCAGGCGGTCCAGGTGCAAACAGTGAAGGAAAGGGTCTGCAGTGTAGTACTGGACCAACACATGATGCAACAACCGCTTCATGTTCATGCTAAAGCATGAGAAGTTGATAGATCTGTGTGACATGCTAGTTGTTCTGCTCAGGGCTCTGACAGCTGCTAAAAACAATCAGTGTTTGGACATATTCCTCACAAAGCACAGTGAAGTCCCAAGCATAATCTACTTCCAGAACAGTCACCTGGAATCCCTGTGCATGTGTGGCATGGTATAGAGTACTTTGGGGGGTTTTTTATCAAACATTTTTAGCAAATTACATTGCAACTTATAAGTGAAGCAGCAGAAAAGAAAAAAAAAAAAAAAGAA
>JBBMFX010000017.1:8330807-8344324 GCA_037832545.1 Rhabdalestes septentrionalis
TGTAGTACTTTGATTCAAGATGAAAATTTTGCCATCATCCTATTCAAAGTTTTGAGTAAAAAGCGGTTGAAATGAGCTTTGTGTCATTGATGCGGGAGCAGAGAAATAGCGCACTTCTGTTCTGTGTGTGTATAAGCATGTGGGATTTTAGATAACTAAGAAAAAAAGCAAAAAGTAGTCCGTTGATGTCCTGTGAATGATATTCACCGATTCTGAATCTGAAGGGTAAGATTTGCCTTTTGAGAGAGGGGAGTCCCAGCGCCGCTTGGAGCACGAATTCCTCGCGTGTCTCCCGGTCAACGCACAACATTTTATTAGCCATTTGGTGTTTTTTTTCCCACAAATCCTGGCATATTGAGAACAGAAGTACTATTTCTTGAATCAAAGTACTACATGTCTGCCAACTAGTGGTAGGGAATATAAATGCAACATTACAGGTTATTTGTAAATACATTCTGTTTTAGTCAGGATGACGTCTTGATATGATAATATAGCAATATTTTACTACTTTCTTCTGTTTTATTGTTGGTTTCCTCTTTCCTGATCATTAAGAATGAGGATAAAAAGACAAAAAGACAAAAAGATAAAAAGAAAGAAAACAATTTCCAAACATTAGTTCAATATCAGCTGTTTCCTGAATATAATGAAACGTAACATGTCTGCCACTTCATGACATCATAATATGCAAATTAGATGAGAATATTTAAACCCCACATAAACTTCAGGTTATGCCCAACATTTTTCTAATTTACAATAAGTCTCTATCTTTAACCCCTTTTAAGCCACAAGATTTGAAATATTGATGTAAAAATCCAGTATAAAAAAAACACGGCACTTAAAGTTTAAACAGTTTGTGGAAAAATAACTTCTCTGTCGTCATGGGTTTGTGTGCATGCGCACATGCGTACGGGCGGAGGTTGATTTTCGAAAAGATTTCAAATAGTTCTCTTGGATTTTTGAATAGTACATACACATGTAGGTACAAATACATTGAAGCTATATGTCTGTTTATATGTAAATACTGGAAATATAATGTTTTCATAAATTTCAAAAACATTTAATTGCTTTTTCCATGCACTTGAGGATACAGTTATAACATTAGATAAGATTGATAAGATAAGTTAAATACCAATCTGGTCTAATTTCAGCATTTTCTTAGTTAACAGATAGATAAAGAGCAGGCATCTTAATCATAATTTGTCTCCGGAACAACTTCACATTCTCATGGTAACAAGGTACTTCTTTCTAGATTCTAAATATTAGCTGTGACAGTACAGAATGTTGCATTCCATTTTGTGTTCTTATGTATTATAATTGTGTAATTGTGAACTACTGTCTATATTGTATATTCAAACACTCTTAATAATTTAAATTCTCACATAGATGATTTGCCTTCTAGCAAACAAAACAGATAAGATTGTTTTAAAAGTTCTTTATTGTTCATATTGACTTTAATTCTTTTTCATTAGCCATCAAACACCTACCCAGGGCCTCTTCCTATTGTGGATCAGTAGATATATTTAGTATGTCGAAGAGAGGCTCAGTAAAATTCCCAATGGACCATCTGAGCTCTCCATCCGCCTACTGCAGAAAGTGAGAAACTTATTTCCCCCTCCGCCTCTGGTAATACACTGTGTATGGGCCTCTGGGGTAGTCATCTATGGTTATTAAGTGCATTAAAGAAAAGAAAAAAATCACTGATTTAAAAATGTGTGTGGGGGGGTTGGCTGGGTAGTGTCTCTGTTAATTTTGAAGGATCTGTTTTACCTGGAGGTAAACAGTCTAGCATGACCAACCAACACAATATGAAGAGTGTCAAGTCAGTTGGTTTAGTCAAGTTTGTCTACATTAAATCTGCTAAAACAAAATATGGAACCTGGAAGCAAAAATAAGACATCTCTGATGCCAAATAAGTATGTAAATCTAGGGTAATTGCACCTTTTTGGCACAGAATTAGCTATTAAACTGCCTTTAAATGTTATAATGAGCAAATGTTTCCATCAAAAAAGCACTTTACTTGGTTAATTAAGTTTAGTCATTGTAGTACTCTTGTATTGCTGTTAAAAAATATCGAGAGAGAGAGAGAGAGAGAGAGAGAGAGAGAGAGAAAGAGAGAGAGAGAGAGAATAAATGACTTATGCCTCTGAATGAGATAAGCTCTGTGAAAATGGCAGGTTTGGTTTTCCAGAGGGAGAGAGTAATTGCGTTAGCAAGCATCAGTCAAGCTAATTTAGGCGCTAATTCAAGCTGAGTTGGGAAGAAAACTTGTTGTTACTTACATAATGACAGTAACCTTGTAAACTCTGTCACCGCCATTTGTACAACTCTGCAAAATTTGGAACATAATATATATGCCCTTTTCACAGACCCCAAACAGAGCTCTCACTAATAGAATGACTCAACAACTTGAAATTCATTTTAACCATCCAGGACACTGTGTGGTGCCACCTAGAGTGTACCCAGGGACATGCCTGAGCTCTCTTAGCAAAACAATTGAACAGGAGGGTCTAGCCACTCAAACTGCCATTACATCACACTTATAAGAAATAAACAGAGATCTCATTATGAATGTATATAAGGGTTGTCTATATGACATCAGGATGTTGCCCAAAGGCTGTATATGAAATTATGCAGATTATAAAATACTATGCTACACTAATTCTATGGACAAAAAAATTATAGACCACTGCAATTCATTTTTCAAGCAGCATCACCAAATCAGACTATGACATTTTCATGCCAGTGTCTGTTAAATTCCTGCACAAACATCTCATTCTGCTTTACGAGGTACTGAATCACATCGTATTTTATGAGGAAAAGACACTGCTGTAATCAATACTCTGTGACCAGATGGATGGTAAACACACATCAAATGTTTTAATTAAGAGTTTCGTTTGAGTGAACAGGAGATTTAATATACTTGAATGATTCACGTTTTTAAACATTGCATCGTTTCTCTTATTCTGATATATTGCTGCTTCCTTTAGAATGCTGCTTTAAGGAAATGTTTGGAAATTAGGAGAAATATTGTAAGCAGTTTCTAAAAATGAAAGCAAAGCTGCTCAGTTCAGTTCTTACCACCTATAAAAGACAAACTGGTCTCTTACTGTTTTCCAGAGCTATGTATTAATACTTATCAAGCAATCCTCAGAAAATAGCACTAAATATAAGAATCCTAAAGCAGAATAGATATTTTTCCTCCAAAAATCGAGACAGATGTTATAGCAAACAGCAGCAGCCGAGGTCATTTGAATGGAAATGATGATGTGCCGATGCCAAGGGCAGTTAGTTTGTATTATAGATTTGCATGCAGTCAGTGGGACACTGGTCCAGAGCAGTCTGTAGCATTTGTGAAGGGAAAATTCTGATTAAAGACTGGGATGTTTACACAATGTTTTGCATTTCATTTCCATGCTTTACTTACTATACAAGCACTTGGAGCCATTATTGACAAGGTATTCATAGAGCCCATGCATTATTAATTGTGTTGATCATGATAATGTTTTATTTTCACTGTTGAATTTGCAATCAGATTAGTGTTTGCATATGAAAACATCTGTTGATGTTGGAATGTTGACTTTAATAATGCTGTTCTTTGCAAGTTCAGTTGCAGTACAGAGAAGAAAACAGACAATAATTTATTTGAAAAAAAAAAATCTTTAAACCTTTCTTCAAAAAACATTTACATTGTTTTGTACAGGTTGATGTGTGCAGTGTACATTTTCAAAATTATAGAGTAGATCTCCTGTCTCTAATCTCACATATCATTTCAATACCATTTATCATATTTTTCTGCATCATTTGAGCCTAATGATAGTTCTCCTCATACTTTATATTTCCAATATAAAAAAAAATAGTTGCATAAGCCAACACACAAGGAACTCAAGCCAGCCATGAACACAAAGCATGCCTCTAGTATCATTAAGCACTATTTAGAGTTTACTGGAGGTTTTTCACGACTGCACTTTTTAAGCTTATAAACCCTTGGCATTCAGTTCATAGATTCACAACTGTGCTTGCAATCGAGTGTGTCTGATGATGATAATTGTTTTAGTTCACAAGTTAGTCTTTTAGCTACTTAATTTAACTGGTTAGTACTGTGACTTGCATGGGCATTTTATACAGTTGACAAGCATTACATACAATAACACTGACATGAAGAGGAGCTGGGTCACTTTGACTAGAAAACAGTCATGTTGTAGGGACACACAATAAGCAAATGCATGAGTAAATGCCATATTTTGTTTACACATTGTACAGTGATACAAATAACCAAATGTCTTCTGGCTAGCTTTCCAATCCCTAGACACAGTCCTAGAAACATTATTGATTATGAATATAACTAGCACCCCATTCATCCCTTTGGAGCACAATCAGAAATTATAATCATTGCACATGGATGTTTTTGTTCTAATATTTATGTGCCAACTCAAAGGGCTAGATTTTATATTCATGATCAGGGCAACAGACTGCTCATGCGAAAGTACAGGACACTTTCAGACATGAATGGGAGAGGTAAGAAGGTCAGAAAGATCAGATTCAAGCAAAATAAAAACAAAAATGAGCATTACAGGCTTCCACCTGTGCATTCACCACTTTGCATGGAGCACATGCTGATGGCCACTCTCTAGTGCTAGAACCCCCATGCAGATTAGCTTTGCCCACCCCCCATGAATGCTATAATGAAAACGTTGGCATGCACAAGATGAGAAGGATGCTGCATATTTATATAATCTCATATAGTGGCGTATTCAATTATACAGCACATTACTCTCTCACAAAACTCATTCCACAATAAGCAGTTATCAGTCTTGTCAACGTGTCTCAAGTATGAAAAGAATTTTGAAGAGTACAGAAGAGTAGCTAGGAATGTAAATGATCTAATATGTATAGCAGGTGGATACAGTAAGGTAGGAGTGTCTGAGTAGAGACTTTCATATTTCATTATAGACTAATCTGCTGGAGCTGACCTGAGAATCATGGGAACCCTCCGAAGAGATTACAGAGCAGAGGCAGTCCTGCAGATCAATGGCTTCTTAATCTGGGCAAACACATGCATCATCGATTTCCACTAAATCTGCCATCCAAATTCAATACTACACTGCTGCATGCATTTCGCTGAGCTTGCCATGTGGTATGATCTGCTGCGAGCACACCTGAGATTCATAAATGATGAAACACCACATTTACAGCCACTCTCCAACCATCCACCCACCAATCCAAAGACACACACACACACACACACACACACACACACACAACAAAACTGTCATGTAATTAAAGACAGATGCTTCTGTGTTTCTTTCTAATAGAGATTAGATAACCCAAAACATGGACACAGAAAGAAACGAATAAGAAATCTTCAGAGACTATTTGGTAGAACATGCTTCAAGGAAACAGGGCTGCTGAGTTCTTGTTATATTTACAGGGCTCAAAGCCTCTAAGATTGGAAGTCTCCTTTAGGAGTGTGGCTTGTTTTGGAATCAAGAAGGGATCAGATGAATGCTGACCCCCAGGAACAATCCTCTCTAACGTGGTGAGATTGGATTGTCTGTTTCAAAATGTCAGTAGCTCGGAACACACTGTGCTGTTTGAATGCTTTACCTTTTAGTCTTGCAGAGTCTTCTCCAATTACACAGAATACAAAGGGAAAAACAAGTGTCTCAGGATCCTATTATGGGCAGTCGCGCTGGGCTTATTCCTCCTCCTCTCCACGGGGTCAGAGGGGTTCTCTCAGCAGGGTCAACAAAATAACTCCCTCCAATCAAATTTTTTCTCCTCTCATGCCGATATTCACCTTTTCTCATGCTGAAATTCAACTAGGAACGGTGCGAAGAAAAGAAGCTACAAAGAAGAGGAATTAACTTTATAACATCGGTTTTGTAAAATACACTGCAACTGTGAGATGTTTTACAAGTTAATTCTTGGACACAGGAATTGTTTCCAAAACTGTAGCCTTTATTATAATAAATCTCATAAACTGAGTAAAAAGAAACAACAGTCCATCGTTATCTTATTACGAAACATATTCTGGGTGTCTTTTCTTTGTTTGCTGCATAATATTTCTAACAAAAAAAGAAGAGTTAAGCAAACCAGTATGCATTTTGTAATAAGATAATGATGCACTACCTTTTTTTCACTTACTTAAATGGTTCTTGCCATAATGTGGAGTAGAACCTTAGTTGAATAGGATAACTAAATGTGCACCAATCCCAAACACATTAAGGCAAGAAATTCCACCAAGGAACTCTTGATGAAGAACACCAGTCAATTAAATACATTCCATGTTGATTACACAATAATCGGATTTTTAAAATGCCAGAAGTGTGCAAAGCTGTCAACAAAGCAATAGGTGATGTTTTCAGTTATAATCTACAATGTCGCCAATAATTAAAACAAAGGAATTAGAACGTGTGTCCAAACTTTTGATAGTGTATGTATTTTGAAAATGTGATGTTAAGGCCTATTTTAAGAACAAAAAATTGCCACTAGAGTAGAATTTGCCGGAGATCTAGAAATAATACATAATATCTCACACCACTCAAAATCTGCAGTATCTTAAACCTTGTAAGACATGTCAATATTGCATTTTGAGTCAGATATAAACATCTAAGATCTTGTTTCCATGCACAAGAGTAAGACTGAGTCTAAATCTATTTTCATAACCTCAGTCTCTTAGTAAGACTGGTAATTATCCCACCAAACACCTCAGTCCGTGAAGTAAGATGATGCCAGAGGAAGAAATAATTTCTTCAAGTAGTGAAAAATCTTTGATTTGTTAGCAAAGTTACAATCACAATAATTATGCTAGTTTTATTAGTGACTCTTTCTTGTGTGCGCTAAATGTCTTAAAGTAATGTCATTTTTGTAAAAAAACAACAAAAAAACGGGAAATTAATTTAATCTGAGAAAACTAAATGCTGCACTGGTATTAAACGATTTTACTTTTTGGATTTTTTTTATTGTATTATGCATGATTTTGACCTGGTAGCTCTGTATCAGAGTTTGTAAGTGTGATTTCAGTTTTCTAGCCTGAATTAGACCTGTTTTTGACGATATTCATTCCTAAGCCTCTGTCTTTGAAAAAGCTTCGGTTAACTTAGTCAGATTTTTGGTAAAGGACGCTCCTTGAAAACCTGCATTGGAATATTTACATACCTGCTGCCTGGCTACATCTACTCACTGTTGCAGTCTTGCGTACTACTCACTTGCAGACCCTGTATATTCAGTGATTGCCTGAAGTCCTTGACCCGTGAACACCCCTAGATTCTGGGTATTCCCTGGCGATGCTCTGCCTGTCTGGTAATGCATCCTTTTTCAGTGTGTTTTATTTTGGTTGTGTTTTTCCACGCCATCTGTATGATGCAATCCCAGTGGGATGCAGAGCTGGTGACTCAATTGGCCAGGAAAGAATATTCCACTTTTCCACCCCACACTTGGTTTCTGCTTTAAATGCACACCATATTTGGTACATTGTTTTAGATATTTCTTCAGATTTTTCAGCCTAATTACTTTAACATCACCTGAATCTCTTCTTTCTTTCTTCTTGACATTTCTTTGGTCCTCTTTAAGGCAATGGGAATAGGTTTCAGCAGCAAATAACACGTCCAATATTTACTCTAGATATTTTATTTACTCTCTTGGGCTTGCGCTAATGATGCATCAACACTCACCATTGGCCAAGAAACAACTGAGCACAGCGATGAACCTTTCAATTACTTAGATTTACCCAAGATGGGACAATAAAAGGTCAAAATCAAAATGTGCTGGAGGCAAAAGACCATAAACTGTATCATGGTCCAATTATGCACATGTTGCACTGTGTGTTCTTTTGAATTGTTAGTAGAACATGCATTTCATCTGTCAGTGTGGTGCCATGGTTATCAGAGAAATGCAGATTTTTTTGTTGACCTTTTCAATAAAAAGAGAATACAGAATCAAATGTTTATTTTGCATAATCTTCCTGTCAGTTACAAGCTCCATTGCATTTGCAGCGTAAAACAATATCAGTATCACATCTTTAGTTGACACTTACAGTTCCTGACAAACAATGGTTTCACCTTGAATCACTTTTAAACCTTGGACTTGTTCTTTCTCTCACTTCGTTTCGTGATTAATATGCCACAGGCAGCGTTTTATGTTATTTGCAATATCATAAGGTCTCCCTCATTATCTCATTGTATCAGCAAATTAATGATCTGCTGGAACCTGCGGTAGGCAAAAACAACCTCACATATAACCACTCAACTGTTCATTGCAATTATTTTCTTCATTATGCAAATGAGTAGCATATGCAAGGATCTGCACTTTCTTAAGGTGATGAAATATTTTAAAATAGTGTGTATGTTTTTAAAAAATCTCCATAGATTATTCAGTTTGATTGAGGTCAAATGCCAAAGTGGCCATACTTTTCAGTTAATTGTGCTGTTGTTTATGAGCATTGCAGAGACACTTTAATTATTCAAGGGAACACAAAGCTCTGCTTCAGAGATTGCTTCTGCAGGCGTAAATTAATATCACCAGTTTTCCCTTTGAGGTTCATCAAGGTTTTTTGTTTTTTTTCAAAGGATTTGTTGGATATAATCAAAATGAACATACAGTCAAGGTGTAAACTAATCCAAAGTATATTTCAAACAGTGTTCCTCCTTTAATCTCACTTCTATTTTTTTGTCTAATGAAATAGATGCCGAAGTTCTCGTTTTGAATCTGGCCAAGCTAAACATCTTTAAAGGGATTTTCAAGGGCTCTCTCATCAAGTTTCTTTTGCATAATCCATAACCCCTATCTGCACATATGCAGCACCGAGCTTTTACTTTGCATAAATAAACAATCGGGCTTGAAGTTTTCCTTCATCATCATGGGAAATTTGTGCAATTAGTCATGATGTCACACACAGGTTACGCTGTCGATATCTCCACACAGCTGTTGCCTCCACTTTCTTCCTTAACCACATGACGTTTAGAGCTAATAGAGATAATGAAACACCAGGCGCACTTCAGAACACTCTGTTAATACAAGTAGAAACAAACGCCTATAGATTACAAACACAACTAAAAATAGTACAAGTTATTCTATCAACACATGGGGGCATTGATTCTACGTAGTTTGCTCAATATCCATAGCAATAATCAGAACAGAAACTAGACTTTTACCAATTAGTGCCACTCCTGGCATTTGAACAGAGTCCCACTTGAGTCTGACTGAGATTGTTAGCTGAGACAACATAAATCCTCCCCAATGCCAATCTGGTTTAGGATAGGTGAGGGTACTGTTGTAATTGTGTAGACTACATTTGCGTGTTCATTGTGTGACACTAATGCTCGTAAGCCAAAGTCAAATGAAAAAAAATGCAGAGGGATTCCTTGTCTGCTCAGCGTTGTGACTGGAATTCCTAATGCAGATAAATCCATCATGATTCAACGAGCATCATGCAAACAAATTGCTGACAGGAGGCCTCAAGGTTTGCGGAAGGAGATTACAGGCTGTTTGGATGCATAGGAAGATGTGATTACATCTGAGGCTAGGATATGGCTTTGTTGGCTAAAGACATGAGCAGTCACACTCCTCTATGGTAAGCATGCTTTGTGGCTTTATGATGGACAAATTGATCTACAAATCCGTGCTGGTACAGGGAGATTGTTAGTATTTTCAGACTAAAGAATAAACCTGATTTTAAAAAACCCTGAATATATGAATTAAAATATTAAACCAGTTATTTGTTTCTTTCTAGGGGAAGAATGTGCAATTTTTTAGAGATCAAAAAAGCAAGCAATGACCGCCCTAAAACGAATTAAGTGAATGTTGTTTTGCTCCTCGGTTAATTGTTGCAAATGGTAGAGCATGGGAAATGAATCACTAAAATTGACAGTCTTTCAACCTTTGAAGCTGCGCTTCTCCATCTATTGTAATTACCATCAGAAGAGGGTGAAGAATGCATTCCCTGGGAGACGATTCAGCGTGAGACACCGACATTAAATGGCGGTTAATGTGTAATAATAACGTCCCAGTGGGTAGCCACACTGGAGGACATGTAGTACACTCTCGGTCATGATTATTTTTCTTTTCCTTAATAGCCCCACGTAGAGGATTTAATAGTCTTGCATTCTCCTCTGTGTCTTCTTTCAAAGACAGCACTATTTAGAAAACCTATTGTGTATCTGTTTGCGTGCGGAAAACATGGTTACTAAAGATGCTCTGGGGATCTGCATGCTCTGTAGCATACAATAAAGGTTTACACAGCGAGAATACTCCTTGCTTATTAGCTTAACCCAAACAAAATAAAAATGATACAAGAAAATATGCTAAATATAAGAGGTCCTACCTGACTCTATTGAAGTCTTCATATTTTGTTTTGAATAATGCATAAAGACTCACGACAGCCTGTTGTGTTTTTTTCTTTAGTTGTTCAAATACTTTTAACCCCCAAGCATTACCAACTGTAGAGGAAAGCACAATGATTTCGACAGTGTCTACAAAAACGTTTACTATATAAAGGAAAGCAGCATTTTCTTTGCTAACACAAAATGAATAATGAATATATTTGATATGATTTGAGTAATTATTTGATTATTAAATATACCGTTCAATAAAAATCCACAACATTTCATAGAATTACCTAAAATGTTCCTGAATTCTTTTTAATAATGGGTTGTACTCTGTTCAGGAATGTGTTTCTATTATTTGTACTTGTTTAGCGTAGCATCCATAGAACTAACACCTCTAAAAGACGTCCATAATAGGTGCTTGCCTTCCTCCCATAATGCATCCTGATGCTATTATCAGGCTTCCTTAAAGTTTCACAGTATTTGAACATCTAATATTAAGCAAACAGGACAATCGTCTACATTATTCCTTACAATACATTCTGATGATCTAAACTCAGTAAAATATCCATTTTACAGCAACCAGGGAACTTGCTTTGTTTAATTAAAGCAGACAATTATTTTAGCATGAAATGTGACAATATTCTTAATTTTTAAACATTCTCCTATACTCAGTCTTCTATTCAGTTCTTTGTTCAATTGAACTGTGATTGAAATATGCTGTAATAAATCATTCGTGCTGAAACATGCGGAAACAATACAATCCCATTATTGAAGACTGATGTCACCTTGAACTTTTTAGACCTTGTAGCACTGAAAACGTTCTCTCCAAACACATCACTGCTGCTTGAAAATTAATCTAATTATTGTTTCAGTTTACCATAATTGACTTACTCAAGCATTCCTTCACCTTGCTGCTCATTGCTTAACCGTCTGCTGAATCAAAGGCTGAGGACAAGAAGCCTTCAGCATTTGGTCCAAGGTGAATACATTTCCACGTCTCAGGTTTATGGCCTTTAAACTGGCCTTTAGCAGTAAGTTGACCCATACAGATTGCCTTGTTCCCTGCCTCCGGAGTAGATGTGCTCCAGTTAAAAAAAACGTTTTTTAATGAATTGAGTTAAAATTAGTTTTAATGAAAACAACGTTCTAGTTAGTTGCTCAAAAATATCTTCAGATCTTGATGCAACTCACCACTCTTTTATTAACTGCAAACTAAAATGATGGCTCCACAATAAATAGAAATCTAAAATAGCAATGAAACGATGAACACATAGATGTCGCTTCTCATATTTTCAGATCATGCTTTGAGCATGAATGTCCTTGGTGGATCACATAATTTAGGCGTTTTATTTTGTAACTGGTTATTTATTAATAGAAGTCAGGATCTTAATGCCTGCCCTTCCCTACCGCAATAAAGTATGCAAGCACATTTACCAATCTGTCAGTGGAAGAAGGCTTAAGAGCCACATTTGTAATTAAGGGACCTGACTAATGTATATGGGCGGTGTGATTGGTGGAGAGACTGTGTATTGATCCAAGCAACGTCAAACATGAATCTATTAAGCCTCCAAATAACCCCAGTGCTTTAGAAGAGATGCTAGTAGAATGCAGTGTGCTTTTTTTTAGGTCTAAATTGCTCCTAGAAAAGCATGGACGATATTAAACCCTGATCCCATCCCCCTGAAATGAATGGATATCTAAATAAACGTAGAAGCCTCGACATGTAACTGAGGTTTCCAGCCACCCTAATTCAGTGTAAAGCAAAACTGAGGGAAAGTGTTGTCAGTGGAGGCTGCTGACTTATATATTAGCATTTGAAGATGTTGATGTCATGTCATTACATTTTTTTCCATTTGAATTCTTTGGATAATTTATAAATAGAATGTATCAGAGCTTGCTTTAATGAGTAACAATGAAGCTCACTAACACACTTTATGCAAATGAAAGCAGCGATCCAATGCGATTGTTGATATATATATTGTCTCAGAATCAGAAATTGTTTAAATTCATGACCATAATCAAGATTCAGTACTGTGAGATAATTCAAAAAGAGAAGAAATGTTCCAAAAACAAAGGGAAAAATATGTTTCTTGAATTTACAATTTACAATTTCTTGCTTGGGACACAGAAATAGGTCACATTTATTGTCATAGTCCCCTACAGATTAACCACAGATGCCTTAATTGTTAAGAAACTGGTGAAAGTCAGAATATTTTCAACAGCATTAGGATTCAATGTAAGGTTCTGAGTTAAGTTTAGATTTAGGGTCAGGTTTAGAGTTTTATATTGTATAACCTTAAATATTCAGGCTCTAGCACCTCCATGACCCTGCCTGGGATAAATGGTTCAGAGGATGGATGAATAGAGGGATAGAGGTGTATTAAATATTTAGTTGAATGTTGCCTTAAACTGCAAACAGTTTGAGCCTCGTCACTTTAACCCTCTTGCATTTTAATGACACGCCCACCAGTGCGGGCAGCAGTCAGTGGGGCGGCTGGTGGTCTAGTGGTTAGGAAGATGTGATCAGGAGGTCGTGGGTTTGAATCCCAGGAGGAATCCCAGCACCACAGAAGTAACCTTGAGCAAAGTACCACCCCCACACACTGCTTGTCGGTTGAGTGTCACTGGCTGCTTGCTGCTTCACTTGCTGAATGGGTTCAATGTAGAGAGAGAATTTCACACTGTTTTCTCTGTGTGCTGTGTTTTGGTGGGTTCAAGCCTGACTATAAGAGGACACTTTACTTAATTCATTTTACTTTACTTAGTGATGTTAGCAACTCTCTTCACTGCAATGAATATACAGCTTTTAAAAAACCTAAATATAATGTTAAAAATACAAACAGCAGCATAACAAGCATGTGTGCTTATATTTCCATTTTATTTTTGTTTTATTATTCTTTACATTTACAGTTGAACCCTCTCAGTATCCTCAATTCCTGCTTTTAGTAATTATAGTGATTTAGTGTAACACTAGATATGTATAAGTAATATTGAATTAGAAAAGTGTAAATACTTTTCAAAACCATCACAGTTGAGTAATTATTCATTTAACAAATAACAAAGACCAATTAACTTGTATTTCCACATTTTAATAATTAAATGCATACAGGAATTCTAAATTAATCTTAAGCTTATTGTTGTTAGTTTAACAATTAACAATGAATAAGTAATTCAATTTTTCAATTTATTAAA
>JBBMFX010000017.1:8363137-8375707 GCA_037832545.1 Rhabdalestes septentrionalis
TAAATGCAAGATTCACATGGAGCATTCAGAAAGCCCATTAGCAGTCATGATAAGGAGCTGCACTCTGTTCTCATTGAGAAGCATTTGTGTAGAGCCGTATAATGGCTGAGAGGAGATGAGAGGACCTTACATGCTGGTTCTATAGTCCAGAGCTTTCATTAGAGCACCGCCTTGTCCATTAGAAAGGAGCTTCAGGAATGACTCTATCAGCTTCTGCAACTTTAATCAGCCTCATGGGAACAAACTTTTTTTTCTGAGACAGCCTGGTGCTGCTCCAAGTGCCTATTTCTAGAAATGTACTGTGCTGTAAGTAGAAGTGAGCCGGCACGCATTTGAAGCCTCATCGTTATTTTAAGCATAGCCCATCCAGAGCAAAACCTGCTGCAAAAAAGGGGTCTACAGCATCACAATGCAGTGTCTAATTTATAGAAATGGCAAGGCATCTGTTTTTCTCCCTAGTGTTCTCTAGGGAAACTGTATTCTGAAAGTTGTTTTTGTTATTTAATATATGGCCGATGCATACTTGCCCTTGGATTCACAAAAGTACTCAGAAACCAAGAATTAACTTCAGTGCTTTGTTGCAAGGCTGATGGTGGCTGTAGCAGCTTTAACATAAACACTCACTCAGGCCTTGGGGACTTTGACAGAGAAGACGTGAGCCATGAACTACCAAAATACAGGCAGCATATAAATTTTCCCACTAGGGATAATGACACAGAGTTCATACACATGCATATCTCTTGGTTCCTCAGGCAGCTTTGGGCCACTCAGATCACAGTTTCTTTTTCTTTCAGTATACAGGCAAAAACTAAAATCTGCAAAGCTTGTGGTCCAAACAGTGAAGACATGGACCAGTGAGGCAAAACAGCAACTCTAAGACTATTTGGACTTCATCGACTGAAATGCTTTTGAAGCTGTGACTGACAACCTGGATGAACTGACGGACACTGTTACATCTTACATCAGAATTGGGAAGACATGTGTGGCAACCAATATCTTCTGGACGTACAATAATAACAAGCCATAATTCACAGCTAGACTGAGACAGCTTTGTCAGGTTGAGGCACATGCTTGCTGAAATGGGGATGGAGCCCTGTACAAACAGGTCAGAAACTCAGATCAGAGTGATTGAAAGAAGCTACAAGGAAATGCTGGAAAACAGGTTGTCAGCCAACAGACCTGCATCCTTGTGGAGTGAATTGAGAAACATAACAACAAAAGACCCCCCCTGCCGAGGAAAACAAAGACCTAGATGACCTGAATGTTTTCACGTCTTTGTGGCACTGTGTGAAATCCCGTGACTGAATGTCTATAGACCTGTGGTTTTGATGTCTGTGGTCACGAAACCCTTTTAGCTACTGGTGTTGACCCAACTTCAGAACTTCACAGAGTCAACCTTGGACTGTACTCTGAGACTTCCACGAGGATCCTCATTTTGGACTTCCGCTTGGATCATCGTCAGAAATCTTCTCCAACAAACTTCTCTAGTTAACTACATCCCCCTGCCAGCTGTCAGTGGATCACCAAGTTCCTGACAGGTAGCATAAGGCTAGAGGAATCACATCTGGCTTATGGAATGTCAGCACTGATGCTCCCTGGGGATGTGTTCTTTCACCACTGCTCCTCTGCCTCTACACCAAAGACTGCAGCTCCAAGCAAACTCCTGAAGTTTGCTGATAATACCATGATCTAAGATAGCAAAGAGTCTGTATATCAACACATGGTTAAATAGCTAATACTCTGGTGGAGTCAAAATATCTTGGAGCTGAATATACTTAAGACTCTGGACATGATAGGTGAGACACCCTTCTTTCTGATAAGACCCTCATGTTGACATTGGAGACCTTCAGACTTCTAGGAACTACCATTTCCCTAGACCTGAAGTGAGACTATTATAAAATCTATCTTCTACCACACATTTGTATACTGCAGATGGTCTGTAAATAATATGTATATGTATTGTTGTCTTATAATATCATGTAAATTACTTCTATATTGTGTATTGTCTCTAAAAAGTTTAATACAACATGTACATTGTTTATATATTTTCTGTAAAACATGGCTGGACCCAAAATCCTTGTATGTGCTAACATACCAAGCTAATAAATCTGATGGTGTTTCTGTTTCTAAAAGACATCCATGATGAGAAGTGTTTATATTTTTTGAGGTATTGTAGTTCAACGTTTAACCATTTCTCCCTTTTTAATTGCCCACGGTTATGAGAATTTCTCTGAATTACTTTTCATTTAAAAGTCCTTCTCTAAAATTTCAGTGAGATTGCTCAGACAGAGATGATTGTGGTTTGGTTCTTTGCTTATTGTTCTTATTGCAACTGTGTTTGTCATTTCAAGTGTCTGTTGGTCTAACAGAAATCTTGCATGGCACACACGTCTGGGTTCCACAAACTTTCTGATTGCATAGTATGAGACTAGATGTATCAGTTGTATTTGCTAGGAACCTGCATCTTTTTTCTTTGATCTGTAGTTTGCTAATGTTGTTCCTGAGAACTTTATATAAGCTTATTTGTATGTACTTACTGGTTCACATTTATAAGTACATTATAAAAATACATTATGTGCGTAAATTATGTGCATGAATATATACACCTCAGATATATCACGTAACAAAAACAAGTGTCCAATTACTTGTTTCTCTTCGCTGTTGCAGCTTGGCAGGGTTTATCAGTGTTTAAAAGGCAACAAATAAATAAAATGTCCATGGGCTGAGTTTATGGCCTTGAAGGGCCAAGATTAAAGAGTATGAAATTAAAAGAAAAAGGCCCAAGTATAAGAAATGTCATGGTTATGGTCTGTGCATGGGGTGTTTATGGCTGATAAAGGAAGATTAGTAGCCCTTAAAGACCATTTTATGTTCTCTACAGTGGTTTTATGCACTGATGAAAATGGAATGTCTTCCTTTTTTAAGCCAGATGACTTGTGGTATAAATTTATGTCTCCTGATGTAATTTCCCTGCTTAGAAATTTCAGTGTCTGTGAGATCACTGTTTTCAGGGAATATATTATAATGTGTAATCTCTAGTGAAAATGGGTAGAGAAGGAAAAAGAGGTAGAATTTAAGGCTAAAATATAGCATTGCCAACATATTTAACATTGAACAGTTCAGTCTCCAAGACTTAATAGCAAAAATATGCAAAATGTCTTTATATGTGTGTAGTGTTGCTTGGAGTCATCAGATTTAATTTGGACCGTTGAAAGGAAGATGATCCTCACAGCCTTACTGAGTCATTCTCTTTAATCCTGACTTTTAGATGCTCCCTCTCCATTTCAACACTGGACTGCATTGTGCTACGCATTGTATTGAATGGCATCTAGCAGTAACAGAGGCAGACTGACTGAATGGCAGTGCACAGTAAAATGGGCAGCCTGAGAGAGCTTCGAGTTTCACTGTATAAGAGAAGTTTTTGTCTTGTTTTATTCTAATCTCATTCTTCTAGTCATGCCCCAGCCTCCTGGATTTCCTTCATTAGGGAGCCAGGCGTTGTGGGAGGAAAAAGAAACCCTCATCTCTCACCCTCACACAGACTATCTCCCTGTGAACAACACTGAGACCAATGAGAGATGAAAAAAAACCCAAAACCAAGTATACAGTTCTGTCGTTCACCAGAGATCCTACACGCTGTATATCTCAGTGGGTTTACAGACACTAATGCATAAACAACACTTCAACACATTTGAAGTGTTTCAAAGTGTTTTTAGCAACACTAGTGTTTCACTAGTTTCGAATAAATACAAATATGAATAAATACACCAAAATGTAGAAGGGTTTTAAATTGTTTTCAGGAAAAAAATATTGATAATTATTTCAATATAGGGTTCAATAACTATATTTTGATTTTGGATCCTAACATTTCATGTACTAAGTAAATTCTACCAGCGGAGCCTGATTTCATTTAATATTGAAAAGTAAAGGTTTTTTTACCAAGAAATTATTGGATGCAATCATATCTTTGCCACCTCTGTCACACCCCCAGTGGTCAAGTTCTGACCTGGGGAGTTCCCTGTCACGTCAACCCCCCCCCTCTAGTATCAGGACCATGTCCCTTTATTCTGAGAGTGGGAATCTTCAAGTGTTTGGTTTTGCCAATTTCGTGCTTCCTGTCTGTCAGTCATTAAAGTCTGTTTGAGTAACTTCTGCATTTGTGTCCTCTGTATCTGAGCCTGCATGACAAACACCAACACTGAACGTCCTCAAGGAGAAGTTTGAAAATGCACATCAAAACACACTGTATTGTTTTTTTAATATTTATTCTTATGTTAATGTTCTGAAAAAATAAATGTTTGCTGGATGGATTGAGAGCTTAACATATGATTTGTGCACACCATAAGCATAATCCTTTTTTTTTAAACAATCAGGTACTGCTCAAATGATTCTCCCCTCTTCTAATTCTTCACTTCTCTGCCCAGCGGTTGGCAACATATCATTTCTCTCTGAAGACACACTGTGAATATTTTCCATTTTGATCTTCTCTTTTCTCTCAAAAGAAGCTATGGTCCAGGTCAGTGTCCTGCTGTGCATATCTCTCTGTGAAGGATATTCATCCATGCTATGACAGTGCCACTGCTGCGATGGAGACAAACTGTTCTAACTCATGTCCCACTGATGGAGGTTCTGTCACTCCAATTATCAAACTGCATCTCAGAGTAGCATTGAACTGTGCACCGGAATGACAGGGAGGTTCCATTACTGAATAATACTTTGCCAGATGTAGACAATATGAGCTTGTGCAGTAGGTGTGCTTAGAGAAATAACTGGATATTTACTTTCCAGACATCTTCACAATGCTGGAGAACAGAACGTCTGACACATCTCTGATTCGGGTTCACTAGCCATGTAAAGAAATGGAGCCACTGCAGCTCCACATAATTTATACTTCATTTGAACAACCTGATTTCACGACTTTTTGTTCAGCCAGCATGATAGACAATGTAATCTAAATATGTGCTGTGATAACGCTTTAGGGCTTTTATTCGTGCTAGAACAATGCTTACATTTTCTCATGCGAGGACAGCACTTCAATGCCCTGTTTTTAATGCACAGTGGGTAACACCGCCAGTATCATCACTAACTTGTGACCGTTAGGATCAGGGACTCTATGCGTCTCATGGCATTTCAACCTGTTACATAAAATATAGAATAAAACAAAGATGTATTAATTAAAGTTACCCAAATTCTGTGAGGTACAGAAAGAAGGCCTTTTTGGATGGGTCTCAGGGCTCGATTATTGGTGTAAGCCTGAAAGATGTCAACGATGTATTGAGGAGTCTGACCAAGTAGAGTGCTATAAGTGAGAGGAAGGACTTTGTATTGTCTCCTAAATTCCACTGGGAGCCAATACAGAGTTAAATAGGAGAGTTTTGCAAGCGAGTTAAACAAGACTTACTTAGACAAGTTGAACGGGAGTATCACAAACAACTTGAAAAAAACATCCCAAATCGCTGTGCAGTTTCACAAGTTTGATCAGGAATCTGATCATTCATCTTTAAGAAATCAGTTTGATAATCAAACCTCTAAGATGTTGTCCTCCTCTATCCAGTATCAGTACACTTGATGCCAGGTTATCTACTGGCATTTCAACCCATTCCTTCCCTTTCTCCTCCCTCACTTTTTTCACAGTCTCTTTATTCAACACCTCAGGAGAAGGCTGTGAAAGCAGGTTCTTATAATATAACGCTATATTTACCCAGAGAATTCAGAGGGGGAAATGGAGTCAAGCAGAATCATGGCACAGTCCGCACCTAACACTGACAAATGGTAGTCGACAAGCTAATTCTGTAGAGTATAATTATAATATAATTCTGTATAAAAAGTTAAAATAAAACAGTTTTCCTAATAGCTGAAAAATCCTTGGCATGCTTATACATTTTCTTCTTGTTGTGACGTAGGATAAGTTTCACAGAATGTTGGCAAAAATCCTATTCAACTTAAAGATAGATTGTAGCAATCTTTGTTTTCCAGTTTCAAATGCTTTGTTTCAGAGCCGGACAAAGTGCCGCATCAAAACAAGGACAGTGATGGATTTGTCACCACACTACCAACAGCTCAAATACAGGAGAAAATGTTTTATCTGATCCATTCCGACAGTGGGACCTTTCCCAGAGCACATTTGTATGCAGAGCATGGATGAGTCAATTTATCATTGATCTGAGAAAATCTACATGATTTGGAGGATGCATGTCTTGCTTGGCTTAACACAGATTCGAACAGATTCTACAAATTAAAATCCACTTTTTTTCATAGTCATTACTTAAAAAGTGCTACTAATCCCAGCACAGCAGGCCAAGTGGCCCATTTGGATGACGGAGGTCTATTTCACAGCTTAAGCCTTCAACTTTTCTCCCCCGCACACACTGTCAGTCATCACCCGCTCTCTGGTGTGGGGATTTAATGTCCTTTCAGTGTCCTCAGTTAGACTTTACATGATGTCTTTCTTTCTTTAGCACTTAGAGCATTTTGCAGCCGTCTGAAAAATCTCACCTTACCCGAGAGCAAGCTTAGCTCTGATCTCTCGCACTGTCATTTTCTCTGCTGGGCTTAACATTCCACCAGTTCAAGATGGGAGCATGTTTTATTCAGGCTTTAAAAGGAACGTGTTTCAAATGTAAAATATTGGTATGAAATATTGGGCTTATGTGGATTAAAAGTAGCTTCGATCATGTAACGCATCTGAAATTCAGTGGTGGAAGCACCACTAAAGTACTGGACTAAATAGAAGTATCCTGCTACTCTGTAGAGATTATTCTTTGAATTTAAAAGAAAAGGGATATGAAATCATCCAGCATGTACAAGATTATGATTTTAGAAAGCAAACAAAAAAAAATAAAATCAGGGCTGCCCAACAGTGGTGGATCAGAACTTTGGAGTTACCCTGCTAGAAAGTTGCCCAAATCTCTCATGTGAATGAAAGAAGACATGTTATGCAATTTTCCATTTTTTAGCTTTGCATTGATGGTATAATGCAAAGCATGTGCAGATATATATGTGTATTTTTCAGTTCTTAGTTAATACTTGGCAGTAGTTCCCTAGTCAGTGGCCACTAGAGACCGCTGTTTGTTTGTTTTTTGTTTTTTTGTTAAGGACTTTTACTTTGACTGGGGGTGTGTTCTCATCTCTGGCAGATGAAAGCAATAAGGGTTCCCAGCTGCCAGGGATGAGACTAATGTATATCATGTGTTTTGTGTTTAAGTTCTAAGTGTATATATAGGCTGTCTCTGTGTTTATTTGTTGTCAGTTGTCCAACACTATACATTGAGCTGTGTCTGTTTGCAGTTCTTTTGCTGTTTAGAGTTTTGGGCCCTTGTGCCAATACTTTGTTTTGCCAGTAATAAAGAAAATAAACACAGAATCTGCTCTCGTACCTATTTCTTGAACAGGCACAGACCAATCATAACACTAGTAAACTAACAGGAGGAGATTTAGGGACCAGCAGAGAGATTTCTTTTCAATTTAAAGGAAAGGAGGTGTCCTCACATTTAAAGAACACACAGGAGCTTTTAAAGAATACTACATGGGTACTGGCAACATTCCAAACAATGAACGAATGAGCTGATTAATGTTTGATCCTTTTGGCCCTTGGCCCCATCATTACACTTCAATCAATACCTGCTGTGGTACCAACAATTTAGAGAAACAAAAAGTGCAACAAAAAAAAAACACACTAAAAGAATATATGTTGCCATCTTTGTAAATTACAAATTTTCAAATGATGCAATAAATACATATTTAACTGAAAAAAAAAGAAAAAATCAGAAAACTAATTACAGTAACTAGAATCAATGTCCTTTAATTCACCAGAGAATCCTGCCTGTACTCTATCAAGCGAATAAATCCCTCTTTAGAAGCGTTCGCCAAATCACTGATGGCAGTCCGAAAGCTCTTTGGCCCACCTGAGGGTCTGCAGTATGCAACAGTGGTCTTATTGACGGCGAGGCAAGCTGCTGCACCCATACCTGCCAGGGTAGACCTGAGAGCGCGTGCAGAAGGATCACTGTTCTCTCAGGATCTGTGGGCACCTACAGGAGAGATTGATCGGTGCTGGAGCTTTAAGGGGCAACAGAGAGATCTAAGAGCTCACAGACTGCTCCCAAGGCCGGGCTTAATGAAGTGCTGTTTAACAGATAACCTTATCCCTCAATTAGACCTCAGCTACTTTAGCAACACTACAGCAGGAGAGAAATACACCAGAGAATAGCCCTCAGAAGATAAACAGGCTTGAGAATCATGATGGGCAGATCGATAGCGAAGCCTCAGCGCAGCCAATCCTGACATTTCCTTTTCAGAATGGAACTTTTCCAAAACTGCTTGGAATAAAACCTGATGTATTACCATACCTAATGATGCTACATTAGCATAAGTTAAAACATTTTTCCTTCCCATAAAAGCTGCCATTTCAGAAACTTTATGAAATGTGTTATGTTAAATAAAGAGCAGGCTGAAAGCACATTTTGTTTCTCCTGTGTTTTTGCACTTTATACAGAACGTTTTGAAACTCACAAAAACAGTTTTATTTGTACAGGGAGACTCAACTTATAAGTACCATGACTTTGCTGACCTTGGTCTTATTAAATATTTAAAAAATGAATATTAATATTTATGCCCATCCATAATTGAGAGATTGTGTAGAGCATTTGCTGGAAAAGTGTAATATGTGATCACTGTGAAAAGATGGGGCCAAATTTTAAATATGCTGTGGATTACATTGCATTGGGGAGATGATCAAGATGATCAAGCTCATAGGCACATACAGGGTCGGACTGACCATCTGGCGTATCAGATATTTTCCTGGTGGGCCGACGTGATATTTGCCCTGATCCTTTATTCATATTGTATTTATTTTTTGGTAGAACCAGCACATAAGCGGCCAGTCAACCTTTTAACACCACCAACAATTTTGCTTTGGTCCCTGTGTCGGTGTAATGCACATGAGTTTATTGCCCATGAGACACTCATATACAGCCCATTGATTATTTTATTCACTGACACGGGTCTGGCCTAATCTTAAAACACCTCCCCCATTTGCCTCTGTGCCAGTGTGCAATGTCAGTGAATAAGATGGAGAGAGAAAATGTAAAGGGAATGCAGATAAGCTGTGAAAGGAAAACAAAAAGCACTTCAGGCTGATGTTGCTAAGGACTACGTGTAGAGTCTCAGCCACTATGGGGTGAGTGGGTTGGGGGTTCGTGTACAGCTCTAAGGCTCAGCCAGTGTCCATAGGGGGGTAGGTCTCAGCTTTTGTTTGAGAAACAAAAAGTTGAGGGGGGGCGCAAATGATTTTATAATGGTTCCCGCGCCTATAGCCATACTAGACAATATGTGGTTATATGTGTTTTTGTCCCTGTCCACCTCTGGGCACATATAATGGGAAGCAGAAACATTAATAAATGATACTTACGTGTTGAGTTTACTTTTCTTGCTGTTGACTTAACTGTTGAATCAAAGGCAGTTTGTAAAGAAACAATGTAATGCATGCTACATTCATCATAAAATGTGCTTCAACCTGCAGTTTTTATTCAAATAAAATGCATCAGAAACAAATATAGATGCCAAAACAAAGAGGAAACAGCATCATGTTTCAAATAATTATTTCAACCAGTCAGTGAGACTGCAAGGGCTTACAAGTGTAAGCTGCACCAGGACATTAATACACACACGCTTCAGAATTTCCATTTTTCTGTTCTCATTTCTGTCTTGGATCCTCTTATCTAGCGCTGCAGTTTGCTCTTGAGAAATTAGCCCCAGTCAGAATAGATCACACTGTCTTTCTTTCAGAGCCTCTCTGTCCCCTCCTTACGCGTGTTGACTGGGCTCATAAATTCTTTATCTCCCTCATAGACTTTTAATTTGCGCTTATTTCACTTCAGTGCAGGGTGAAGGAGAGGTTTTGTGACATGAAGCTCCAGAGTGTCTGTCCTCACTGTTCACAGGTAAACCTAAAAGGAGAAACAGAACATCTTACTCCTATTTTTATATGCTTTATTTTACATTCTGCTCAGTTTTTCTTCTCAAACACAGTCACAGGAGATTCCACCTGCCAGTTTCATGATGCTCCCCAGCTGGAGATTGGAAGCTAATTTCCTCTAAGATGTGAAGTGCCACTTTATTTTTCAATCTGTTTCCAGTGTGATGTCATTGTGCAGAACACTAACTGCTCATTTCCTTATTACTGATGCCCACGTTGACTAACATTGTTGGGGTAACCTCCCCGGCCACGGACGGCTGTGGCATTGCTGAGGATCTGACTTCTGATCTCCAATGTTTAGATGGTTGATAATGGAAGATGTATGGAAAAGATCCAAAATTACTTGAAAAAAAAACATTTTGCTGCTGTGTAAAAGGATTAAAGTACTTACTTTTTTTTTTTCCATCATCCTATGGAATTATTTGGAGGCATTTGATTTTGTTAGGAAAGGAACTGTATATTATTGCTAAATAATTGGAATGAACCCTAAACATATCTAACTTCATTCTGTAGTTAGAACAAGTACACAGCATTCACACTTTTGTGTAAATTATGAGGCAAGTGCGAGCACAGACAGATAGATAGTTTGAAGCATCGGTGGGTTGCTGGGGGGCTGGTGGATGGATGGATGGATGGATAGCTGGATAGATTATCACATACACATTTAATAGATTTAGTTGTATACAAAGGTATTCACACAAACAGACACTGACACAGACTCCAAAATCTAATTAGAACTCAACTGTTTCTTTTATATCATTCATGTAACACTGATTTTAATGTAATAGCATGTCCTCTTATGAGAACAGCATAACAAAAACACTAGAAATAGACCTCTTTTTGCTGTGAAAATAAGTCTACCATCGAGAATCATATGAACACACAGATTGGTAGTATAGTAATAGCTGTTGAAAAGACGAGAGCAATTTCAATATGGTAATCCCTATAGTATATCGAGACATAAGAGGACACTGCATAAATATTTCTCAGGTTTTTCTTTTATTGTTGCATGTATTGAACACTGAACTGAACGGCTTTTCATTAGTTTTTAAATAAAAATGAACGGCTTACAATATTTCTCCAAATTTCCAAATGCAAATAAGGTTCTTTAAAGCATTATCTTAAAGGAAATGAAAAAACATGAAAATAAAACTAAACATTAAATTTGTGCAATGTGCGCAGCTAACTATTTCAACTGAAGAATAAATTGCTGTGCAGAATTAATTTACCCACACTTGACTTTTCAAGAATACGATGCACCAGAGTATGTAGCTGTTTATTGTGTAAAGGATTGTCCTTTTATGAAAAACAATTTTATAAAAGGGTGAACCTTTCAGAACAGTAGTAAATGGATATCTCATGGATATTAAATGCATCTAGCAAAACAGAGTAGAGGCCCTGTCTGTTTATGAGAGATGGTCCTCCTGGTTTGTATTCAAATTAAAATTTGCTGGTGCGAGTGATTGAGGTATAACACATATTCACATGCTAATGTAAAGCATTTGTCTGAAAGGCAGTGGCCCATATAATTTGACTTTGTCTGTGATGGTCCATACTGCCCATGCGGGCCGGAAAGGGAGGAATTAAAATGGGAGGAGTCCAATTTATGGCCAACATATTTAAATGTGCTGTCATGATTTCTGACAGAGGCAATGCTTGAAAAGAGAATATATGATCATGATTTAGTATTATTTGCAGGCTGCCATCAAAAGGATAATGGAAGAATTTGCTGAAAGGAAATGACTGTCAAATGAATGAACATTACTAAAGATGAGTGAGCCTGTTCAGAATGATATAAATGCCTGATAGTCTATAATATATAATCATCCAACATGGGTCATTTGGTAAAGCTTTTTCAACTGCTGTTGTTGAAATGCTTAACTAAAACATAAAAAATGTCCTACTTTCAGTATGTGGCACTCTTGGGCTTCAGTGTTGGGTAAGGTTAAGACATTATGCTTCATATATTTGGACATACAGCTTAAGAACAAACCTTTTCATGGGGCAGCTGGTGGCCTAGTGTTTAGGGCATTTGCCCTGTGATCAGAATGTCATAGGTTTGAATCTCAGGACTGCTTGTGGCACCTTTAAGCAAGGTACCATCCCCACACACTGCTGTGGGTTGTTCACATATGACAGTGGTCACTCAATTGATACCTTTACATTATTTGAAGTTCAATGCTCTTTATATAAACAAATGAGCCTTGTTATTCCATAGTTTTTGGGTTCCATTTGAATATTGTTATATTTCCATTTATTTATTAGGATGTTCAATTATCTTTCTTGAGTTTGAGCTGCTTTAAAATGTGCCGAACAATTTCAGTGTACTTTTCAATTGTTTGCTTGTTTGTTTGCCTCTGGTTTTGTTTGTTTGTGATAATAAAGAATATTATTTGATTTGAAAACACAATGTTTTGTGGTGCAGAATGTGTCCCCAGTCTGTGCTCCGTTATCTCTATGTGCGTATTAATAATTATGCTGCTGTCTATGGTCCTGAAATGTAGTCACGCTTAAATCTGAAATCTCTCTCTCTCTCTCTCTCTCTCTCTCTCTCTCTCTCTCTCTCTCTCTCTCTCTCTCTCTCTCTCTCTCTC
>JBBMFX010000017.1:8380518-8397747 GCA_037832545.1 Rhabdalestes septentrionalis
ATCATCATCATCATCATCATCATCATCATCATCATCATCATCATCATCATCATCATCATCATCATCATCATCATCAGAATCCTACTGTCATGGTGGTTTGGAAAAGGGACACCCAGTACATTTAATTAAAAAGTGCAGAGAGGAAACACAGCCCGGCTCGCATTTAATCAAAAAGGGCAAACTGAGCACAGCACTGCCTCACAAAAGTCAAAACTCAGATGCCAAGGTCATGGTATTAAACCAAATACAAGCTCCTTGTAAAGAATGGACAGTGTCCTGCAAACAACATAGACGATGTGGCTCCCAGACACTCAGTGAATGCTGAGGCATAGTCTGTAACATGAGATGAGATGTGAGGCAGGCATAAAGGTTTTAGATCAAAGCTGTAAAACAAAACAAAACAGCACTCACAGCAAGGAGGCAAACACAACGCTAAATTTACAGTAGTCTCTGGGCTGAGCTGGGTTTAAAAAGAGAACAGGAATACAAGAAAAAGCTGAAAGTATTTTGGGTTATAAGAGAGGTAAGGGTAAGAAGCCCAGGTTCAGTATTCCAGAAATCAAGACAGATGGGGGAGTGGCACTAAAGGCACAGACATGATACCTAGCAATGCCACTGAAAAGGCATCTTTGAATTCCAAACCTAACCCCAAAGTCTACTATTATATTTGTCTTCAAAATGTTAAGATACAAGTACCTCTATATAACTTGATATAACTTGACTTTTGCAGGGGCGAAGGCTTGTTATAAAATCAAAGTGAGATCATTTGCAGAAATTATTTTGCTAAAATCCAACTACTGAACTACGGTTCAAGACGCAAGCAGAATATGTGCACAAAGTTCTGCTCGGTAACAGCAGCTGTCATTCTGTGGGGTAGCAATGAGCAAGCTAGACTAGATGAGAGGATGAAGAAGCCACAACAAAGACCATGGAGAGGAGCTGGAGTCAGCCTGAGTAGGTGCGATAACAACCTAATTCAATTTCCTGTTCCCCTACAGAGCATTGTCACTTTTATTCATTCTAATGGAGAGAGAGAGACTTTTGTCTCAGCTGCAGCAGGGAGGAAAGCTGCGCTCCTTTCCCGGGGAGTAAAGGTTGTCTGGTTATTGTTTTAAGAATCAAAACCGCAAGAGTGATTCCACACATTCTCACCAGTGATTGGCTTAGAAGTGTTGTCTGTACTCTTGTTCCCCAAGATATCGACACACTATTCAAAAAGGGAAATATCTGCATTTCTTTCATGCACAAAACCAACAGAGAATTTGCAGTCATTTGTGATGGAAGGAAATTCCCTGCAGGCTTGTTTCTTGTTTCTTTTATTACCTTAGACACACTTTACCAGGGCCAAACACTGTAAATGTGGGAGGATAATAGTAAAACAACATTAGGCTCCACAAGATGATAGCAAGCATCCACATTATTGCATGCAACATATCATCCACATTATCCAGGCACAAAATCCAGGCAACATCTTAAGTGATATAGCCGTCTTTGCAGGTGTGATAAGTCAGAGAACAGAAATCATTTGATTGACAGAGTTTTGTTTGTTTGCTTTTAAATAAAACTTGTGTGTAGCATTGGTAATGTATACTCATTTTATTATATGTTCTGAACATATGCAGTTTTGATTGTAAGATGTATATGGAAATGACAATTTGCAAACTAGCTTTTGCCCAGTTTGGCAAATCATGTCATCAACACCATAGAGTAAAGTACTGTATCTGTCATAATACTCTATTCATTCAAATGTGCTGTAGCTGCTTTTGTCTACTGCACTAAATGCTGTCATGTTCTCTTGTTCTTTCCTCTGCGTTTTTCTTACACTCTTCTTCTTGATTGGTTTGCGCTGTATGCATTTCGTCTTGTCTGCA
The DNA here is from genome assembly GCA_037832545.1 of Rhabdalestes septentrionalis. Lineage (NCBI taxonomy): Eukaryota > Metazoa > Chordata > Actinopteri > Characiformes > Alestidae > Rhabdalestes > Rhabdalestes septentrionalis. The sequence goes on from JBBMFX010000017.1 coordinate 8,382,390, forward strand.
CTTACAGTGCTCTGTTTTTGTTTTTGTGTTGGACCCATTGTCTTTGAGGAATACTGCATTGTTTCACTCTGTACTGTTTATACGGCTGAAATTACCATAAACCTACTTGAATTTACTTGCTTTGAACTGGGAGTGCACCAGTACAAAGCTTATTTCTCAGATGAACCTCAATCCCCTTTCCATGACCTCAATGTCGTTAAACCCTCCACTAAATCCCCCTTACATTGTCCTGTCCTTAATAACGAATTCCATAGGAAAGCAGTGTTACATACACCCCAATCTGTACTGGAGATTTAATATGTTAATATTATTTACGTTTTATGTTTTACATTGTGATTAATCGCATGGTTGTCTGCGATTAATTGCATTTTAATACCCATCCATCTATCTTTCTTCTACCCCTTAGTCCTGCACTTTGCACTGGTGCCTTTTTATATGTAAAATTAAATAATTAATTTAAAAGCGCATTTTTAGTTTAAAAGTAGTGTTATATGAGAAAGTGCAGTAACATTCATTTAGCACACACTTTAAACAAATACAGAATTTTTAAACTGCAATGTTCTCATCAACACAGTTATAGCTGCAGTTCAAATATTTCTGTAAATCTCAACTTAAACAGGAAAAGTAATCATATCAAATATAAAACCATATGTATTTGTCACGGCAGGACATTCACCTTTTATCTAGTGTGTTAAAGAAAAACTGTCTAGAGCCGGGGGGGGTAAAACCATAATAGCAGCTGCAAAAAGGGACCAACTCCATTTGAAAGTCTATGTATCTGAATGCAGTGGCATTCAAATATGGAAAAAAAAGTAATTGGACACCTGAGCCCCACAAAAACCAACCAAGCCATAAATCTGTGAGACCCACAAGCCCAAAAAAGCAACAAACATTCAAAATAACAGGATTTAATCCATGTATATTGTTTCTTAAGTAATATGTTACTATTTGACATACATTTTTCTTTCAATTTTCTTTTATGTTTTCGATGTTAACAGACTCATATTACCGGTACTGCAGCAAGCCAGTAGGAGATAATCAAAAACGCAATTTAAGGCAGGTTTGTCCACTCTCCTCAGAGAAGATAAACAATGGCTTACACTGAAGCATCCGTTTAGGCTTCCTTATACACACACAAATATTAGTCTTAACTCGGTATAGCTGAAAGTAATTTTTATGCGGATTACTGACAGACTGAAGGCTTGTTTCATTTGATTTAGAAAAAATTTAAGGCAGCAACATATATTTCCCTCTTCAATAGGCTGCGCCTGATTCATTAATATCAGATAATTTTTTATTTAAGGAGAACCCCCCACTCTCAGAACACTTCCATGGGTGACTGCCGAATTTAGTCATCCAACTCCATAGAGGTCCATTTATTTTCCATCGGGGGGCCGGATGGAAAACTCTGGTGACTAAAACAGTATGAAAGACTATAAATAAAATGAGCAATCCTTTTCATTTATTGACATGGCAAATTGACTAACATTATGTGAAGCATGTTAATAAATTATGCAAATGCAGATTCTTATGGCTGTATAACCAATAAAAGCACTTTGAATAATTTAAACTTTAATTACAACGTATAAAATTAATGTATTAACTCACTGTCTCTATAAATAACATACAAACAATAACAAATATTTTCATTGGTAAGACTAGCATTATAAAACATCTGCTAAAATTCGGCATAAAATTAATAGGAAAGCACAGTTTTCTGTACTGAACAAATATTCAGTGAAAATAAGAAAGATAAATGTCATGCAAAAAAACAAAACAAACAGGGGGGGGGCGGGGGCAATATATTCATCAACATTCATGCACATCAATACTCATCTCACCCTCTAGCTCCATTGCTCCATATTTGGAGTAGATTGCCTTGTGCTTGCCCACTGTAGCTGACCCTGATGTTCAGCCCTTGCATTTAAAGCTCATAGACTGGCTGCCCGCCAATCCCTATCAGCAACGTCTGGGACTTTTCCAGACAAAAGTGAGTAAATTAATGAAGTGCTGTGACACCTGGGATTGAGGCTGTTTAATCCAGCAATGACCCAAGGCCACGGGGAATCAGTATAATCCGACAGGCGAGCAGACAGAGACAGAGGTGAGTCTCATGCTGAGAGATGACCACGTCAGACTGGATCAGACATGAGAGTGACACCTCTTTACTAGCGGACCCTCAAATGCAATTTACAGTGAATGGACTGAAACATCTTTAGGTTTAATCAGTTTAAATCCACAGTGGGGTTGTTGAATGAGATAGAGACACTAGGAATAGAGACACTAGTAATGCTGAGAGTATTGTAATTTCATCAAACTGTATTTAACTGCTTGGGTGACGTGTGTCCATGTTATATAATGTGATACGTCATCATAACACATCACACTACCCAATTCTGGCGCAGTGCAGTGTATAAACATGTTGTGTGATAAGTAGGCCCTGAAAGTGACAGCAGTCAATTTTACAGGGCAATTGTACAGAAATCTTTTTAAAATTTTACTTCATGTAGAATACAGGATCATTCTACTACATCAAAACAAGGAAAGAGTGAAAAATAACAGCTTAGCAATATTGACCTGACTAAATTCTAACTCCTAATTGTCTGAGTCCGAGTGGATAGCAGATAGAGATGATGGTTGTCTCATCATCACTTTGTTTCTTTCTGCAACCTGGGACTTTTTCCTGAAGTGAGTTAAAATGAAGTGAGTTACTAATAATAAATTACAATGAGACATTCATTAATCCCACTTAAAAAACAACAACATGTACATAACATAAATGGAATTGCAAATGTCAGCCCAAAATAACAAGAGTACAGGGCAAAAACTAATGGGAGTACATGGTATAAAATCCTTGGAATACATGGTAAAATGTATTGGATTGGTTTAAACATGAGAAGCATCTCATTCATTAATGTTTATTTCATTAATATGGTAGAATGTTTGAAGCTCTTTCATTTAATTTTGTCTGTAATCTCACAAATCTTATTGAAATTGATTAGGTGCTGAAGATTTTCTTTATTCGGGTCTGATAAATATAATTTCTTTTAAAGCAGTCAAAGTGCAACAGCAGATATTTTTAGTCATATAAAACCACTACAAGCAAATATGTGATGTTTGTAACTAGGAGTGTTTAAGTGTGGATGCGGAAAATGAGTGGCTGGATGCCCCACAGTTCATATTGCCATCACAACATGGTTCTCGTACTGTGATTACATGTAATAACTTTCACCTTAGTTTAATCAAAGTATTTTTAGTAGAATATTGATTTGCTTTAGTGTAAATGGGAAAGTAAATGTACGTATTGTAACGGAAATTATGTGTCAATGTAACTTAGCATTGCTCTAATTATCCACGATCAGTGGAAGATAGTTTAGCTCTGTTTCAGAAATTGGAAAATTTCAAATGGAAATTTCCCACGTAAAGGTTTACAAACACACAGATGTATTTTTTATCCTTGAATAGTTGCCATGTTGCTACTTACCTGCAACTGTAAGGATTAGAGAAAATCAGTGTTACGGAAAAAACTAATTGTAGAATCAGGATGAATGTGTTTCATAGACATGCTTTGATAGAATGTTTATTAAAGCATGTTCAGTCTGCGAAAGATTTCTAGATTAATTTTTCATGAGGAAACTAATCAAATCATGTTTGTGATTTTTCTTCATTTTAGTAGGTACCCCTGGGAAAACTGTACAGAAAAACAACGGAAAAAAGTAAAGTTATGTTCCCCAGGCACACATAGTGACTTAGAGCAAAAACCTAACACAAGTCTCCCCATGCTCAGAACTACCATTTCCGAAGAAATATTGCTACAGGGTTGTATAAGCAGTTTAGTTCTGATGTAAAATATAGCATCAGGTTTCCGAGCATTTGTTGAGGCAGAAATGACTGTCCCAAGAGCATGAATTAAGGCTCAATTATGATCAAGCATCAGTTCAGAGTATGTTTTTACACACAATTTTCTCACTCCTGATGAATAATAAGCTACTCTCAGAGGGTAAATATCACCTGTGCCAATGAAAAAAATGAAATGACAAAAAGAAGCTCAATGTCCCATAGACAGCTGTGACTGTACATGCTGTGGAAAGAGAATATGCAGCCTGCTAAAAACCCTGTGAAATAAACAATGCCAAAATACCCTTGAATTACTGTCAGACTTGAAAGAGCTGTGGACTAATGTATCTTTCCGGAAAAGCTTTACAGAATAAGATGCTACACCATTTGTGCCAAGCCCCCTCCAATAGTTGGTCAGATAGAGACCCTGCAATCCCATGACGAATTTGTAACACAACATTAGGACCAACAAGTTTAAAATGACCATAGCCAGACCTAAGCCTCTGCCCTATTGTAGTCTCAACATGTCCCTAAGCAATATTATACCAGCAATGGCCAGCCCCAATCTCCTGGTCTAAAATGACCCCAATAGGGACCTAACCAGTAGTTCAGTAACCCTACACATGTTCTGGTGCTTTATCCACCAGCAGGAAGGAACAATTAAATGTTATACAAAGTGATAAAAGTGTGAAACTTAAAGGAATCGAACCATCTGGAGTAGCTGTGGGTTACAATAAGAAATAACTTTATTTATCCTGAGGGATATTATTTTCTCATGCTCAGTGCAACAGCATGGATAAAGATAAGACAAGAGAGAATAAAAAAAAAGACTAACACTGGTGCAACAGAATAGCAAAATAACTATAAAAATATAATAACAGATCAGTAGTGAAAAGGGTTTATGAAATGTTTAGCGTAGTCAGCAAAGAGTTCTAAATATGTGCAAACTGTAAAAGTGTAAACTCACATGAATGTCCAAAGCTAGGTTTAAAATGCAAGAACATACCCCACTGCTTCAAAGCAGTCATTAAAGAAACAAAAAACATTAAAGAAACTCCGCTTACCTGTCAAATACCCCTTTAATATTCAGCCTGAGTTAACAGGCAACAAAACCACCAAATAAGCTGGACAACAGTGTCTTGTTGAATGTTACCTGCAGGGCCACAGAATACAAGCTCTGTAGGTACCAGTCCTCAGGTCTGTGTAATCGATGAGCAAAGGAAAAAAGAACTCCCACTGAATGCAAGATTGAAAGACGTGTCTGAAATCCTTGACTCACCTGAGAGCTTGAAGTTAACCCTCCATAGCCTAAAACGTCATTTTATACTAAAGTACAACTTTATTAGATGTAGTGTGCCCGGGTTTCACAGAAAACCTTATTTTGTGATCATAAGTTGTGAAGATCATAAGTTGTAAAGAAAACATGAAATGCACTCTGTTTTGAAGTGTTAGGCTATCGTTTTCAAAATAACGAAATTTCTGATTGTAAAATGAGCCTCTGGCATCAAAAATGTTTTCTGATTCTGATTTTGTTTACTGTTTGGAAGCACAATACAGACATAAAATAATTGTACATGAATTCCTTACTAGGGTTGCAGGTACCTGGAGCCTATCCTGGGGCCAACAAGCGCAAGGGAGCAGGGCGCCAGCCCACCATGGGATTTTTTTGTTGTGGGGACTGCTAGCTACAACTTTAAATATAAGAAAAACCCTGAAGGTTGTAAGAGTTAATGTTGGTGAATGGAATTAGAATGCCATACCTCAGATGGATGGAACTTCTTTCAGATTGTCTTCTGAAACACATTAAGCAAAGTACTAGTGGTGACGGATTTGCACTTGTCTCATTCCTAAATAAGCTTCAGTTTAATTGAGCACATGGTGATAACAGCTTATTCTAGTCTTAGGAAGAAAAAAAGTAAAAGCTTTCCTACAGACTGTTTGTATAGAGCAGACATGTACGCTTGCAGTGAAAACAAAGGAGAGGGGATGGTAGTCCCAAAACACGATGCCATTCAAATTGACTGTTGTATAGATGTGCAGCCATTTAGAGAGAACACAGTGATCTTAGTTGAACTTGATTTTAAACCCCAGTGGCCAGAATGTCTTGATAATCAAACTCATGAGTATTAGAACAGAGATATCTGCCTTTTCCTAGCAGGGTGTTCCCTATTTGGCACAATACAACCAATCATAACAGTTTTATCAGCCCAGATATGTTCTTGTACTGAGTGTGCCAACACCGCAAATGAAACATAAAATCCTCCCAGTGATCTACGCCACCTGAATGAAGACCAGAGACAGGCAGTAAAATAATCAGACAGTGAGATTGCTTGTATTGAAAGGTTACAAATGAGCATTTCCCTTAAAGACATTGATCAGTTGAATGCACATTCATTTCAGTACCTAAGCTGTAGTATCAGCAGATGAAGGGATACCTGCCTGACCTTAAAGCCTAGGACTAAATTTTAAAGTCTAAAGTCTTTTCCTCTGTAGTTTGTGTCAGGAAAAAAGATGGCACTCTCCACTTGTGTAGATTACAGAGACCCAAACAGAAAAACTCATACAGACTGCCAAGTTAATACAGTCTAGGGGGTAATTCATGAATTTTCTTGATAGAGAATCACCATAGGTTCTTTGGCATAGACAGCAGACCACTTTCAGTATTCGTGGCAGCTAAGGGGTCTGTGAGTTCTTTGGCTTAACAAATGATCCGGCAGCCTTTCAGCACCACATTGAGGAACACTTGAGGGGCTGTGAGATGACATTTGTATTCCCTATCTATATGATACATTAGTTTTTAGTAAAGTCTTTGGCAGCCATGTGCACGACATATTGAAAAGACTACAACAGCTCAGATAATACAGCATTAAACTCAAACTCAGTAAAACATAAACAGCAACATATTCAAACTGGTAGTCCACTACTAGATGAGCGCTGTCTCTGTAGAAGGTGGTAAATTTGACCCTGTTGACACTGAAGCTGTAAGAGAACTGAAAGACCACCATAGTCATTTTTAGTATATTTCATAGAGGTGGCTCTTCCACCTTTCACAGACTTTAGTACTGAAGTAGTCAGTCATTGAGAAGTTCAATTTTTCTAGACTGTGCCCCAACTTTCACCAACAGTGATGATACCCCACTGACCTGTGTCATTTGTCCCCATTTTAATAGAAGAGCTGAGAGAAGCATAAAATATTCTCAGTTGGTTCTGTGTTAAATCCCAAATTGTCAAGTTCTAAGCCACCAGTTAGGGAGCTAAACACTGTCAGTGCCAAAGGATTATGCTTTTCAGAGAATGTGACAAACTGGCTGTGGACAAAAATGGTATTTTGTATAGAATCAATATAGATCGCAGACAACTGGTCCTATGAGAGCAATACAAAACAAACTGCACAGCAGGAACTGCATGATAAGATGGGACACTAAGGTGCAGACCATGCAGTTTTTCTGTTATGTGAATGCTTTGTCTGGCCATACATGCTGTCAGGCATAGAATAATAAGTGAAAAACTCTGCCAGGACAACAGAGCCTCTCTCATAAACATCTTAACCACACAGCCTTACTAGTGTCTCTCCATTTTCTGCACCTCTACCAATGCATGGGTGGTTGTGAATGCACATTGTTCACTGTTGACCATTTTACATGTGTTGGCCAATTTTGCAGCCCTACATCGAAACGAGGTAAAACAACTAACAAACTTATTTTGCTCTGAAAAACTATAAACTATTTGAAAACGGTTCACCATGTTCAGAACTGTATGCATTTGATTGCAAATGCTGCAATGACAATATTCACCCTTTTAGTTTGTGGGGGATCTAGACTCCCAAAAGACATGTTGTTTGGACTATATATAGGGTCAGATTCCACAGGCCATTAAGAAATTACTTAGAGAAATGAAAAAGAGGCATGGAGGAAGCATGCACTATTGCAAGTAAAAGCGTTCAAAGAGCTGCTGAAAAGAGGAAAAATGGATCTTGACCTTCCCATTTATGAATTGAAGGCAGAACAAGGTTAAAGATGCTTCAGAGTCCTTCACAGAAACCTGCTCATGCCCTGTGATCATTTATCCTTTGAGACACTACCAAGATCAGCCACTAACAAAAGGAAAAAGACAACAGTCCCCATGTCAGCCCGAAGAAACTAACGAAGATAGTGAGGACCACTGTGACTTTCAGTGTGTGTCACCTCGAACCTACACAGAGCAAAATGTCACTAATGAGAAACTGTTCATCCAGAGCCAGAGTCAAATTGGAGGGCTTCAACAGATAAACAAAGGAATGGAGCAGGTTAACAGGCGGCACAGCTTGTACCAGCATATGACATAATCTTTGGAAGAGCTCAGCTTACTTGCATTCTTCAAGTGTTTATACAAATGTTGCAGTTGAAGTTTCTCAGTTACCACAGAGGGTGAGACACCAGCTAAGACGGACCACCTATTACCAATTGAGAACCCGCATGTGTCAACTAGGGCTTACGTCCAATGTCCAGCCAATGCTAAACTATATGTGGCAAGGCACTGTCCAAAGATCTTAGCGAGAGTGAAAAAGGTGTTATGGTCAACACAGTCTGGTGAACTGCCAATACATCTCATCATCCAAGAACACCATACCGACAGTAAAACATGGAGATTGTAACATTCTGTTGTGAGGTTGTTTCTCTGTAACAGGAACTGGGGTAATTGTCAGGGCAGGTGCAAAATGGATGGGGCAAAATTACATCAAATTCTTTAGGAAAACGTCCTGCTGCCTGCCAGAAAGTTGTCATTAGGAAGAAGGTTCACTTTCCAACATGACCCAAGGCATGCAGAAAAATTGACCACACAGTGGTTGAAAAAAAATAAAAGATAAACGTCCTTCTGAACATCCATCATCAGTCATATTTAATTTATTTTCTGAACTATTGGTATCACATCTTTCACTTGGATGTTACAAGCCGAACTGGGCAAATACTGTGGGAAAAATGTTTTTAAGTGTGTGTGTTTGTGTGTGTCTTCATTTCAGGCTTCAAAGCAGCAAGATGTGAATATTTTAAAGAGCATGAGTCTTTTCTATACCCACTGTAAGACTAGGGACTCTTACACCTTTACTTGCATATGGACTGTAAATAAGGACCTTGACCTTTGGCCTTTTGGAGTGAAGCAGCTTGAAAAAGAAAAAAACTTCAACCAAACTAAAATATTCCGTTGAAAACATTCAAAACACACTGATTGATTTATATTTTTTTCCTGATTCATACTTTTAATAATATGGTTGGTATGTTACTTTTTACCTATACATTTAAGGATGAAAGAAAATGACTGTTAAAGAAAAGTTGATGCAAGATGTGTGTGTTTCATATATGTACCTCACTAGAATGTTTCATAAAGAATGTACAGAAGCTGAATTACTAATACAAAGACCAACATGCCATTTTTTTTATTACTACTCTCTTTGCTTTTAAAATATTTTAAATATAGATAACTTCATTTAGGCGACACGGTGGCACAGGGTTTAGCGCTGTTGCCTCACAGCAAGAAGGTCCTGGGACTGTCCAGGGTGTACCCCGCCTTTGCCCGTAGTATCTGGGATAGGCTCCAACCCCCCACCCCATGACCCTGAGCGGGGGATAAAGGGGTAGATAATGGATGGATGGATGGATGAATGGATGGAAAGCTTTAGTACATATCTCGAGTAAATGATGTGACTAATAAACATTACATCTGTATATAATCAGACATAAGCCATTCAGAAAAAGTCCATGAGTATAAAAGAAAACAATAAACCCAAACAATAACACGTATTTATCTTAGTGCTGATGTGTTGTTTCAAATGTTATGTTAGCATTAAGGTAGAGCAAGTGATCATGAATATATTTGGCTTTTCCAGTTTAAACATGAATAACTGACTCCATTCCATATATTTTGAACAGCAAAAGCATATGTTAACCATGTTGCAGTTTTACAGTGACTCTTTCAGTAAAGAACTGCTCTGGCTGTGTTTAACTAATTGTATTTAGGCATCTCCACGAGGCTTATACCAGGAATCACCAGTCTTATCCAAAAAGAACTGAGGCACCTGTAGGTTTCCATTCCAACCAAGCAGGAACTAGTCTCACACTAATTTAGAATTACTGAAAAGCATCAGGTGTGCTTATCCTTGTTTGGAATAAAGAACTGCAGTCATTCCCCACACTTTGATAATACAATGATGACCCTTAACCTATTTTTTTTATGTCAACTAAAATGTGATTGGTTGAGTCATGTTCCGCTTTATATTTACAACATTTATTATGAATTGTGACGAATGGTTACACACATAATGATGTGTGACAGTGAAGATGTAGAGTCAATATCATGTGTTGGTGTTTCCTCTCTGATTGCAGGCAGCTGGATCTTGATCATGCATGAGCACAAACCACATAAAGACTCTCCCTCTCTGCCATGGAGAGAGAGGATGCTGGCTGCAGAGTTACATGCCCACACAGAAAGAGTGAATAAACGAGAGACACGAAAAGCTCTTAAAAATTGTTAATTAAGCTAGCTAGTGGATGTTTGGTTTTGTTTTCATTGCAAAGCATGTAAATATGTGGTTGCCTGTGTTGGTGTTTGTTTATGAATTCCCAAGCTATTGTGGGCTTTCTCTGTTAGAGAGGCTTGGCACCTCCACAGGTCAATGGCAAAAAGTGAAAAGCAATAAAAAATTGGTGGTCGGTGTAGTATAACACCACTGTCCTCCATGTAGCCGACCCCCAGTACTACATCAATAAGAGTCACTGGGTAAGACTCTTAAATCAATGTTCACTTTAACCAGAAATATGATTTAAATATTAGTAGATATGAATAAGTGCATCTGCTCTTGTATGGACAGATACTATGAATACAACAATTGTGGAATATAATGCATGGTTATACACTGTACATGCGAAACCCCAAACCTTAATTTTGTTTCTTTGCAGCCATTCAGAGACGGACTTGCTCTGGTTGTAGTAAATCTCTTGTCAAATCAAGCTGTCTGTCATCAGCTTTTGGAACAGCTGGCTATAGGACTGTCAGCACCATGTGTGCCCAGGCCTCGGTGAAGCTGGCCCCTCAGCATGACATCATGAGCTGTGAGAGGACTGTGTGTGTACCCTCTATAATACCAGAGGAAAGAGGGTAAACCTGGTCTGATCAATTAACATGTTCAAAGTGGCTCAGTTATGCGCTGTAGGGTCTAGAGTTTCTGAACAGGGCAGGTAAAGGAACTGTGAATTAGAAAATCGAAAGCAGGGGCAGTGACTTTGTGGACCTGGCACTCATGTGTGAATGTTTCTGTTTAATGCTTTTGCCCCTGCTTTGACCCCTGTTGTTGTGTCTTTGATGGTGGTACTTAAAAGGGTTAAAAGTCCAAGGCTTTTAACAGAGGGCATGTTCACATATGTTCCTAATGCAGTTTTTATATGATATTTCTGCTGTAGCTGCAGCCAGGGTTGTATCACACATGCCGATAAATAAATATAGAAACAAATAATGTGGGGAATCGATTTAGAGCAGGTATTGTTCACTCATTAACAATGCATAAAGGATTACCACTCGCTTTGCTTGTAAAATATTTAAAAAAATGGACAGCTATAGTACATATCTCAAGTAAATAATGTGACTAATATACATCATATTAGTGCATATAATCAGACATTATTCATACTATTCAGTCTTAACAGTAGTGAACTGTGGCTATTAGAACAAGGGCTTTAGTTCTGCCCATAAGAATACTAAACAAAAACAAAGTAACACATTTCTCTTGATGCATTGTTTCAAATGTTATGTTACCCTTAAGGTAGTGCTAGAGATAATTATATGTTTTGTCTGTTTCAAATTAAGCATGAATAAATTACTCCATTCCATATGTTTTGAACAGCAAAAGCATGTATTACCCATGTTGCAGTTTTGACACTTTCAGTAAAGATCTGCTCTGGCTGTTGTCTGTTTCAACTAAGTGTATTTAGGCATCTCCATGAGGCTTACACTTGGAAAACTGAGGTACATGCAGGTTTCCATTCCAACCAAGCAGGAACCAATCTTGCTCTAAAAAAAAGGTGTGCTTACCTTAACTGGTCTTTGTGAAGACAATGGATGACCCATAACCTGACGTTTTATGTCAACTCAAATGTGATTGGTCAAGTCATGTTCAACCTTATTCTTATGACCTGTGCATTCTGGGGCACTTAAGCATTAATTTGTGGATTCCTGTATTACTAGGCTATACATATGAGGTGCTACAGAAGCCAAGTTCCATTTCCCATCAACATGACAAAAATGATACAATACAATAATTAAACATGACAAAAGTGTATTGACCTTTATAAATCCGGAGGCTACTTTAGAAAAATATATGCAACTGACAATGTCTGTTTTACTTTTAGGGTCACAATTCAAATTCTTCTGTGTTTTTTTGTTTTCTCCAATAGTTTAGAAGATTTTGAGGGTCCTCAAACACATAATAAATAGTACACCACCAATATCATTTCAAAACCATCATTGATTATTTTTTTATTTTATTTTGTCTGTTTGTTTGGTCATATTTACAATGTCTGCTGTTTTTTTTTAATAGCCAGTTGAAAACACTCATGTTATGATCCAAGAAGGATTTGTTTTCTGTCTCTTAATTCAACAATAAAAGATCAGTTTTCCACAGTAACAATATATTGAAACCAATTTACATTACCTGTCAAAAGTTTTTGAGCAGCAAAGGTTCATAATAGGTATCCGTTTCATTAACTGCAGATTTTTATTCTTGCTAAGCACCAGAAATTTGTGAAGTGAATAACTATAAATGAAAATATGTCAAATAAAACAAGTTTCCTCTATAAGATGGAACTAATTTGTAACTGTGCATGTCTGAGATGCTATTAACTGGGTGTTTGGTGATGCAGAGTCAAACTAGAATGTCCTTTAACTTTAATGAAGTTATCTATTTCATCCCACTGCATGTCTCTTAATAGCTCCTTATATATCTAACAGCTCTGATCTACCTATTTTATCGGGTGGCTTCTTGATGGTCAGTAGTGATGAATGACAAAATGTGACAATTTCTGGCTATAAAGAATGTTGACATTTTATGGCAATTTAATTGTGAACGTATTGTTAATGTGTTTGTTAGCAACAATTTTTAGTAAGTATTTTTAGTAAGTATAAAGGTTGGGATCATGCAAAACTCTGCAAACCTTTTGACTGGTAGTGTATTATTAGTAAGGGAAGGTGCGGTAGTAAGTATTATTAAGCTGTAAGGTAAGTTGCTATATTACAAACCAGAGAGAGAGGAGGGCGACTCTGTGTGGGACAGCCGAGCTACATTCATACTTTAAGTGTCTTCAACTCCATTAAGACAACTCCAATTCACCATGGCAACCACACTGAGGGTTCACTGAAAGAAAAAGGGCACTGTGACACTTTTCTCAGGTTCTCTTCTGCCTGAGAGAGAGGTTGTTTACTCACACAGCCTATTACAGTGCACTGTTTGGCCTGGATGTACTGTACTCATCAGGTACACAAAATAAATATCCATTAGAGGTACAAAACAGGTTTTCCGACCCTCTGTTGTTAATTAAGTGAGCAAAACAAGCCATGGTATGTTTGTGTCAAATAGATAAACAGAACGTGTAAGAAAGACTCACTTGAATGCCTGGACCAATGTTAGAAAATTGCATGACCTTTCTGTGTGTGCATAAACACAGAGAGGGCACAATGTATTACATGACTTGTGTGCCCTTGCTGTATTTTCCGGCAGAATAGAATGAATAGATCTCCTTTTTGGAGTCCTCTGCCACTTTTGTCTGGTCTCTGATTAGAGAGGGACATGCAGGTTACCTGGCAACCAGCCGACTCAAAACAGGGAGGCAGGTAAATGCAAGGGTCAGCTGGATCCACAATCCATGCCTGCTATTACTTAAATACACTTTATTTTTGTCTTGTTTAAATATAAGTGATTACACTGTTGGTTGCATAATTACATTAATTATTAAAAAAGAGGGGGGTAACACAGAGATATATTTTTTTGCAGACTGTGACTTTTCTGTTGGATTAAATGGGAGAGACACATTTTGTATGCTGTTTTGCAGGCACTGAAAGTTCACAATATTGACATTTTTGTGGCTAAGAAGCTTCAGTAACAGGACAAACTGATCAAACCAAACAGAGCTGAGATTTCACTGGTTAAAATGAGCATAGAACAGAATAAAAAGCACCTTGTTTTTGCATTAGCAGCACCACACATGATGGTTAACATTAGACAACTTTCATTAAGGCCAAGGCACACATCTGTCTGTCTGTCTTTATCTCAGTATGATATCTATAGCTAGCACAGCAGCTATACAGTTCATGCACAACTGTCGCTTTAACAACCAGAAAGACATTTAGCATCGAGCAGTGTTTGGAAAAATGATGTGAGACTTGTCGTTGATTGTTTTCCACCTTCAGAAACATGCACTTGGAGTTCTCCCTAATTAATTACATTTAAATTCAGTTTATTATTTGTTCTGAAAGGTTGTCAGCAAAAAATATAAAGGATTTTATTTTGAAAAACAAAACTGTATGCACAATAATTATAATGCATCATTAATTATAACCCATAATAACACATCTCCCACATAAAAATTCAAATGAGCTATCAGGTGAAACTTTCCTGTTTCAGGGAAACAAAGTAAACAGAATTTGTCAAATTATGGCACATAATTGTTTATTGTACTATTGTGACCTTCGAGGGTTCAGTCCTTTGCAACACGACATCAGTTACGACTGACACAAACTGGATGCGAAATGAGGAGCTAATCCATCACATCTTCATGCAAAATGCAGGAGTGAGCAGCTAAAGGGCCACTCTGCAGCACGCAGCATTGCACTGTTTGGTCATCAATTCTATGGATGTTCACTCAGAATTAGATGGCTCTCCTACTTTGTGAATAGCTGTGGAGTTTGAAAGCCATTCTGTGGTAATGTAATTCATCATTAGTAAAGTAATTACTTCAAATTGTAATAAATTAGATGCAGTTGCATGAACTCGGCCATGAAATTGGAATTAAATGATGTTTCCTGTGAACTTTGTTTGATATGGTACAGCTGATAGAGGGATGGATATATATATATATATATATATATTAGGGGTGGCGACAAATACAGGCACAAATAACGTCTTTTTTACGAATACCGTATTCTGACAAATACTTTGTATATATAAATATTTGTATTCGGGTAACCACGCCCCCCAGTACACGTCACAGGCTCGCATTCGGAATAGATACTCCTTTCCAGTGCCGGCACCAAGGGGGGCATTAGAAGGCATTGCCCTCCCCTAGCGATTTAAAAGAGCCTCCTGAAAAAAATGTCTTACGTTTAGGATATATAGGGCTGTAGTCAAGACCACCTTTGTTGAGTCCAAGACAAGTCCAAGACCAGGACTAGTCGAGTCCAAGTCAAGACCGAGTCCAAAGAGATTCGAGTCCAAGACAAGACCGAGTCCAGGACAGGAAAAAAAAGTCTTATGCATGACATCATCAAGACAATCATTTTG
>JBBMFX010000017.1:8405650-8420858 GCA_037832545.1 Rhabdalestes septentrionalis
AGAACACATAAATAAATAATGAAACATGTACCTCTGTTGGGTTTTAATATTTCTATCATTTGAACACTGCAGCTGCACAAGTAACTTTTCATTTTTATTTTTTACATTACTTAGTACACTGATGATATATCAGTGTATCACATCCATCATTTAACATTAACAATAACTGAGACAACAAAATAAATGAAATATAGGCACAAACAAATTCAGTAAACAAACATACCACCATCCTTTCCCCAATCATCGCACTGTACACCCGACCCTAAATTCATTGGTTTTCCATTCCATTGTAATCATCTTGGCCTATGTAACCAAACCTCATCATTGATATGCCACATTTATAGGAGAACAGAACAGCGCTGTTTCTACTTTAATGTATGTTGATGTAAAGAGATGTTCAGGTCCATTCTACTGATGCCCCTGTCATGAAATAGTCTGAAATGGCAAGTTTTGATATGAGAACAAGGACTCCTCTGAAGTCCTGCTAGTATTTGGGCTTTTTTGTCTTTTTTCTGAATCATGTTTGTGTAGTCCCCCTGCACTGCACGTTTTAGAGTTTTCCTTTCTCTAACATCCCCATTCTAACCTCTTGAAAGTCTTATCGATTAGTTAATGAGTTGAGTCAGGTGTGTAGGGGGAGCAGGGAAGATGTCCATTGCAGTGGCACTTTAGGTTGAGCCTTTTCTGATCCTGATTGTGCCGTATGTTCAGTGTCTATCTAGTTTTCCAGCTTTCTGATAAATTTTGCTTGACAGCTTGCATCAAGTTCTGCATTGTTACAGCAACACTGAATTTGACATTGCGTTTGGGGGGGGGCTTAGGAGTCTCATCTCCAGAATAGACCACTGGTCTCATTTATTTGAGTTAGATGAAAAAGTTCAAGCTTCCACAAACTCAGCATTTTATTTATTGGACATTTTGTAACTTCCATCCCACATGAATGCAAATGCCCAGGCCAGTCCATTCCTAAGAGTAGAGTAAAGTAAAGTGAAGTGGCCATTACAGGCACATCTGAATACACCACATCCCAGCACAAAGTGTGAACAATGTAAAATTCCTTCTTTGCATTTAACCCATTTACCAGGTGAAGCAGGGGGTGCCTGCAGTGTGCAGGGATGGTAATTGTCCAACAGTACCTCAGTGGAGCCAAGGGCAGTCCTGGGATTTGAACCCATGACCTACCGATCACATGAGCAGCTCCCTAGGTACCAACTGCCACCAGCTAAGCATTGCATAGTTTATTATGGGTTATTACGGGTGGAGGAAACTACCAAATTGAACACAAATTGCTTAAATTTGCTTTAGATACCTAATAGTGCTGCATCTGCCGAGCCATGAAGCCATAAACAGTCAACACAGCGCTGCACTGTCAGGTTCACAAGCCTTTCCAAATTTCACAGGCTATCTGCCAGTCTTATAAAGAAAGGGCAAAGGATGAAAGCACAGAGGAGTGTTTTGCCTGTCACACAGCACTCTGAAGGCTACGCAATAGAGCAGCTGTCACTAAAACACAGTCAGAGAAAGTCAGATGTGATTAATGCTCTCAAAGGACATTCTGAACTTCTCATCTTCAAGCAGGCTTCATGACAGGCTTGTCAGTGCAGCCCATCATAATTAACATCAGTCAAAAACAGCTCTACTAGTCAGTCAGATTTGCACATGATCAAACACTGTGACATTCAATAATGATACCAAATTATGGCTTTAAATGTGACTTCCAGTTTAAGTTACTACAGGCATGAGATTGTATAAAAAATGCATTATATGACAGGATAAGTGTATAATTTCCTTCTGCTGTTTAATGAAATCAAGAGTGCTTTCTCCCTGTCTACTGGTGCTCTCTTACAGATAATGGCAGGAGAGACTCACAATGTTTGAGACGAAGAACAAATGGGAAGCTGGAGTGGTGAAAAAGCCATTTTGTGTGAGGCTATAGTGGAATATTTTTGGTTACCATTAGAGTTCCTTCAGTGAATAGTTCTTAAAATAACTATTTTTGCAAATGTGATGCGAAGTAAGAAGTGTTAAGAATGTTTTTAAAGTTTTAAAGCTTCTTGGAAGAACCCATAAATTCGTAAAGTTTATGACTTTTACAGAGTTTATATATTTAGAGGGTTTTCCTCACCGTCACAAACTGATGGTTCTTCTGTAGAGATACTCATAAGTCCTTGAGGGTCCATACATGCCTGTCCATTGTTACCAATACACTGAGTTGTTCATTTATTAGCTTCGCCAGGCTTGTGCCTGTACTTATTGGCCGTTTTATCAGAAACACTGTCCATGTAGGTACACTTACTAGCTTTACACTCATGAACCACAGCCCATCTGTTTAGGTGTGATTTACCAGCCCTGGCCAACAAAAGATAAGGCTCCCTAAATGACCACCACTGACTAGATTAGCACAGCAGTAATACATGCAAATGGGGTGTTAACGTATGTCGCTTTGTTACAGATGTTACAAATGATGATAAACTAATAAACTGCCTACTCCAAAACTATAATGTCCAGGGGACACAGTGGCCAGTGCAACACCCAATGGATGAGCTTCAGTGAAGATTCAATCTGAATTTCTTTAAACTATATAACTGGTTTGTCATTTGTTAATATTATACAGTTACAGTATATATTTGAAACTGAAAAGGCTTACTTCACAACTGAAAAATCGAATTATTCCCAGCTCTTTTTTATTATTCCCACGTTCTTTTCTCTAAAAGACGTAGAGTTGCTAGAAACCAGCTACTTTCAACACTGGACCAGGGGATTTACCATGGGTAATAAAAGTCCCCAGTATTCAAAACAAATGATTTGACTCTTTATTTTTGAAGCCTCAGCCTGTTCTCAAGTGAATGATTGCCTGAGGGAGAAACAAATTATCCTCGCCACAAATAAGATCTCAAATCACACTAGCTCTGAGGAATGCACAGAATGCTGTGAATGGACAGAGTCACAGATTTGTGCAATTAATGACCCTCTTACTCTTGTGCTTGAAACAGCAATCAGCTAAGTTACGCTGTGTGATTTGTGCTGCCTGTTCCCATTGATTAAACTCCCAAACACAATATTGTTTCAAAGTTACTGTCACCTAGAAAGTCCCAAAACTAATTAGCAGGGGTTCGGCTCAATTCAAGACACAGTGTAATGAGATACCACCACTGCTTAGCTATGTTGTTTTATGTTTAGGAGATTATTGATTAAATTCTGAATATGAATACAAACCATCTGTACAGTGTTGTGCTGCTTCTGGAAAAAAAAATTCACCAGCTGTTGATCTGCTGCTATTTTCCAGCCAAGACCGTGAAAATATTATGAAATCAAATTCTGAACATGTTCCAAAACATGGAATTCTATATTTCCCTGTGGGTTTTACTGAGTTGCCACAAAAATTCCAGTAACTAATTCATGTCAAGGGTTCTGATCACTGCCATGCTGTGAAAAAACCCTACAGGCAGCGTTTTCACTTTTTTATTGCTTTTCAGTCCAGTTTTATTCAAGCTGCTGAATGCTTTCTTCAGACCGACTCAAAGATGAAATTGTGAGGCAACGACAAGTAAATTGAGCTTTTGTTCCTGTCCATCAGACCTTGAGGTGAAGGTCAGTGGTTTTGAGAGTCTGGACACTCATCTCTGATTAGATTCAGTGCAGTAGCTTAGTTTGCCAGGCCACGGGTCAGGCATTGTCTTGGTGTTCCAGTCTTATCAAGTTTTTCTAAGCAGTTGTAGCTGAATGAGGTATAAATGCAAATAAGGAGGGGCACAATTCGGCTCTAGCTCCAGGGGGAAATACCGTGGCTGTAAAAGCACGTTGTGCTGTGCTCATCATAAGCATTTCTCTGCTGTCAAAATTTTACATGCTCAAACTCTGCCAACCCTCATCAGCATTCAGTCATAGCTGCCGGGAAAGGGCAAGGCATGAGGTGAAACCAGAACTGTATGTGTCTAAGTTCTCTGTTTATAGCTTTTCACTGCTGTTTCTCTAACGTAATGTGTGTGTGTGTGTGTGTGTGTGTGTGTGTGTGTATAATGAGAGAGAGGGAAAGAAAGTGTTCATTAAGCCTGTACAAACCTGGCTGAATATATTTTTTATAATCCTCATTGCCAAAAAGAGTCCGGTTTAAAAAAAAGAAAGAAATTTAGCTTAGCTTAAAAATTTAAAGCAAATTACTTCGCTTCCTATTTTGAGTTATTTTATCCGCAGGGAACTGGACCCACTGAGTCAGTTCCATAACAGCTGTGAAGTAAGTCTTAAAATGTTAATCTCACATCTGAAGTGTATTGGGTGAATGGCCTGAATGTGTTCCTAAGACAAATATAGGAACTTTTAAAGCACTCAAATGTTTGCTTGAGAAGAAGTGCACGCTTCTCGTGACCTTGCAGTAATACTGATCCTCAGATTTGTGTACAGTACAGGCCAAAAGTTTGGACACACCACCTTCCCATTCAATGTGTTTTCTTTATTTTCATGACCATTTACATTAGTAGATTCTCAATGAAGGCATCAAAACTATGAATGAACACATGTGGAGTTATGTCCTTACAAAAAAGAGGTGAAATAACTGAAAACATGTTTTATATTCTAGTTTCTTCAAAATGAACACCCTTTGCTCTGATTACTGCTTTGCACACTCTTGGCATTCTCTGGATGAGCATCAAGAGGTCGTCACCTGAAATGGTTTTCCAACAGTCTTGAAGGAGTTCCCAGAGGTGTTTAGCAGTAAAAACCTGTGTGCAGAGCAGCAATCAGAGCAAAGGAAAGGATAAAAAAGAGAATGACCAGAACAAAATGTCAGTACGGATCATTTCTATTAGTCTGCTCTCATCGTGCCATTTGTAAACTTGTTCATGATAGTGGTGTAAAAAAAGTGTGTGTGTGTGTGTGTGTGTATATGTTTGACGTCATCACGACTAGTCGACTCGACCTAGACTATCTTGATGAACGAATCAACTAGGAAAAATCTGAAATCATTAATGCCCTAATATATTATATCCAAATATAAATATGGTATTTGGAAAGGCACACATTTTTTATGAATACAGTATTAGGACCAATATTCGGGAAAACACGCCCCCAGTACACGTCCCAGGTTCACGTTCCGCAATAGATACTCCTTTCCAGTGCCGGCGCCAAGGGGGGGCATTAGAAGGCATTGCCCCTGCCCAGCGCTATTGCAGCCTGGACAGCAGCATTTAAGGTGGAACAAAAAAATCAGCTGGCAAAAACCATAAACCCACCACCCCCCACCCCAGTCCACATCTGATAGTGCTTGCCCATGGTCGCGTAGATGCCTACCCAGTTGGTCCACTCTGACATCTTTTTTTTGTTGTTGTTTTTTTTGGTAAAGTATACTTTTTATATTGTACTGTTAATATAAGTGAACCCAACTATTTTACCCCATAATGTTAAACAGTACAGGAGCCTCTGGGTCCCTCACAGCTGCAAAGCTTTGCCAGTGCTTTTCCTGTGTAGTGCCCCTGTCTCCTGAAAGTACATTCTTCATATTAGTTCTTCTAAACGCTGTGAAAGGTGGTGAGGATCAAGGACATGACTGTTTCTTCTGCAAGTGTCCGTCCTGCTGAAAGCCCCCAGCGGGCATTTCACACAAAAGAGAAGCTGAGGTGAGGGGCTCCCAGCGAAGAGCTGTGTTCTTCATGGCTCTTAGACTTCAGCCATCCAAACTGCTGGCAAGGGCTTCCCACCCATGTAAATGATATCCACCGAATGGCTGTCACCCTAAAGTGAACTCACATTAATATTCAACAGCTATTCTGACTGAACGGGAGGCATTCTATTTGCCTTATTTTATTTTTTTTCATTTATGAAAAAAAGTGCTCAGAGAGAAGTCAGGGGGCTCAGGGATTGTTTGAGCAGGAGGTGGGGTAGGCGGAGGACAGTAGGACACGCAGGCTGCTGTAACCTTCATTTCTTTCAGAAAGGGCCCCAGCATCCCTCCTCCTGTCTGCGCTTAACTGAAAGGGTGACATATTTGTGTGAGGGGAGATTCCGAGTAAACGGAGTTGGGGTAGGGGAGTTTCGGAAGGGGGGAGGGGTCAAACACCTGTCTCTCTCTATTCAACCCTGACCACCCTTGACAAAAGAAAGCCCTTGTGCTCATTTTCTGTTCCCTGCTCAGCTCTTGTCAAAGGCCCCCTTTTTAAGCGTCCTCCTCTTTGTTGATTACTGAAGCTCAGTCAGGGTACTAACAAGCCCACAGTGCTGCCAGCTTGACTACCGCTGCCTTCGTTTGTCAGTAGAAGACACTACATTTGACATTACAATCATTTTAAGTTTTAAGTTTTAATCCATTTCCAGAGTTCAGTTTAAGTCCTGCGAGGATTAGCAGTCAGATTCCTTTAATTTGCCGATGCTTCTTAGGTAATTCCTTTTGGCACATTTGGGTCAGTATTGAGACTACAGAGATTTGATGCCCCTACAGTGAATTGTGGCTGTTTACAGTAAAGGCAGTTCACAGAACTGTCTACAAAATGGTAGTTGACATGCAATTAGTGACCGTTACAGACACCAGAGCAGAGAAACATAGTTAGTTGTATTCCATTTTCAGTCTTGGTCGCACTTTCCACATAAGCATAGAACACAGACATTTCTGATGTAAATTGCATGCTTAAATCCCTGCAGTTTTCATAATAGCACCTCTTACAGTGAATATTAACTATCTGTCTACCTGTACTTTCCCATGGAAAAAGGCTTATCGAGTTCAATTCCAGTAACAAGCAGGTATCGTCTCTACACACCAGGGAGTCTTTCGAAGTATTATATAGGCCCAACTGCTAGAAGTGTTGCTATTCTGTTTAAATAAATAATTCAATTTAGGCCACAGGTAAACATGTGTCTGCAACTCGTGCCCCAACTACCTGACCTGTTTTCCTTGTGGACACATTCTACTCAGTGTTCTGTAATTGGTTGTTTTACATGTCAGTCAAACAGTTCTGTACTGTCAGAGCTGAATATTCTTAAAACCCTGCTTGTTCTGGGCTACAAACCTATCTATCAGGTCAGTCATAGTTTACAGTGGATTTGGTTTCATTTATTTGGTATTTCCACACAAAGTTCTTGGGGTTTGGGCCTGTGTACTATAGTTTTTAATCTTGCTGCTATACCACAAGAGTAACTAGTCTATGTCATACCTTCTTATTTGTCTACATAAAATGTAGTCTACATGAATATTTGATAAGCATTAAGTAAAAAAAGCGGAAGGACATTGTCCATAGATTCATACAAGATGCATACTACAGGTGATGCAATGATTTTTCAAATGCAACTATCATGCAAGCTGAAATATGAATTAATAAAGGCTTGCCTGTGTAGTGGGGTTTACTCACCAACCCCAGTGGTTCCCCCAGACTCATGTTCAAACAGAACCGCAGCAGTTTAAGACTCTGCCCCCAGCCCTGTCTACAGCTCATCCGATTTCCCGAACAAACGTCTCGCTTCACCAGGACTTTGCCTGTCAGCACAAACATGCAAGATGCCATGCTCTGGATTTAAACCTTAGGAAAGCTATGAATTGCACCAGACAAAAGTTCCAGTAAAGTGCGTTTTCCAATGGCTCTATGTGGATAGCCTGCTGGAGAAAATATTTTAATAGAGATAGAAGGACTAAGCTGGAAGATACATGTCTGCATTTTATCCCTGGACTCTATAGGAGAGAGCTCAAAAATCGAAGTGTCTCTGATAACAGAGAACAGTGCTGAAGTTAAGGATGTTGTCAGACCCAGAACCGTATTTAGAACTGCCTCTTATTCCACTGCCTTTTTAAAATGCAGAACTATCAGACTTATACCAGTCTTTCAAGAACTTTTCTCACCTTAGTAATCGTCAAAATGGACAATGGAAACTGACGGACGCAGCTCTGAAAGCCTTTGAAGTTGTTATTTTTAGTTTAAATACATCCAGGGAGAGGCAGAGAAAGAGAGAGAAGAAAAAATCAGGCCTTTACTTCTTGACTCCTTGTCTCATCCAAATCACTTAAAACACTGATAAGCAGTCCGGGCCTCAGCCTCTCCGAAAGCAGGAGAATACTGCATGCCTCAGTGGACACTGGATAAAGCCTACATTGGCTGAAGTAGACCTCAGAGAGCCCACTCAGATAAAACCCAGCATAATCTGACTCTGGCAGTGGGGCGGGAGTGTCTGGATTATGGGCCGAGAGGGAGGTCGCCAAGTAGGATTATTTATTTCGAATGCAGGAGTTTGGCACTGTAACCAGCCTCAGGGTAAAATGAAATGGGTTACAGGGAGTAAAAGAGGAGAAGGAGGAGGAGAAGGAGATGGAGCCATAGAAGCAGAATGAAAGTAGTGAGAGTGGAAGAATGGAAAATGAGACTTTACCATTTCCAGATCTAGATTAATAAATGCATTTGACATTTGGGTTTTTTCAGTACAAGATCTTCTGTACATGCATCCAAGAGGGGAAATTACAGGCCCTCACTTATTTGGACAAAATGAACACCAATACTTTAGCATTTAATGCTATCATTCCTCAGCATCTGACAGGAAAGCTGAGACTGCTGGGTCTGAACACCTCCCTCTGCAACTGGATCCAGGATTTCATGAGTGATAGACTTCAGTCAGTCAGGTTTGGGAGCAATATCCAGGACCATCACACATGCTGTGTGCTACTTGATTTTACTTGAGCGTGTCTTTAGAACCTATACTAAAGAGCTACCTGTTTTGAACAAACATGTAGAGATACAAACACTGTACACATTTACAGCATTTAGTAGACACTTTTATCCAAAGTGACTTCCACTCCCTGGAGCAACTTTGGGTTATGGGTCATGCTCAGGAACCCAGTGGTGGTATGCTGAACATAGGTTTCACACACACGAGCTCTTGGTCCAGAGGCAAGTATCCACTGAGCTAACACCACCCCACATTTTACACACACAGACACACTGAATTGTATCCTTTCTCCCAATCACATGAAACACACACCCACAACTCAAAAGAGTAGAGGAATGCTGTCATAACTAATTTGGGTAAGATAGTCTTTTTTTCTGCAGTTAATGTGATGTGTTATGATTATTTTTGGCAAACCTGGTAGCTCCCTTTCATCAGCTAGCAGTTTTAACAGCCTCACAATGAATCCAGACAAGGAGAAAAACATTAGGACCTGCTTTATCTTAACCACAATATTACCATCAAGTAGGTCAATACAGTAAACACAAAACAGTTTATTTTCAAAACTTAAGACCATTACAGGATCTGTGACAGATGCAATATAATACAAAATGTATCAATACAGACCTTATAATTAATTTAAAAATCATGGAAAGCATGGCTAAGAGAAAGAGCCTGTAGCAGTTACACATTAGCCAAAACTTACCATACCCAGTTCCAGCCACTGGACAGAGGGGTTTAAATTCCCTGCATCAAACTGTGGAGCAGTGAAAATTTGTACTAAATTAGTTGGAGTGCTCCAGAACTAATCATCCAACATCAGTACATGACCTGACTAATGCTCTTGTTTCTGAATGCAATCGAACGGACACAGCAATGTTCCAAATATGGTTTTCCAGTGGTCCTTTATGGTGCTCTATACAGAAGTCTGTCAAATAAAAACACTTGCATAAATATGCATAAATACATTTTGTACAGACTGTTAAATACTTAATTATTTCTTTTAAATTGTTCTACTCTGTGAAAACTGGGGTAGATCAAATACGTTACTATGTGTAAGGCTACTACATAGGATCCTTAGGTTTCCCAGAAGACCAGAAGATCAGAGAAAACAAGGAGTGTGGTTTCAGAATTAATGTTGCATGAACAGGTGTGTACAAATGTTTGGGGGTGCACAGTATAGTTGCTGTATGAATTCAACAGGGCTCCACTGATTGTGCGATTTTAACTGTTTAGGGACTCCATTCAGTCAATAGCAGAAAGTATCTAGAGCCGGGGTATTCAATTAAGTGTCACAGAGGTCCAGTTATTACATTTCGGTCCAGTAGAAGGTCCGATCTGAAGTCCATCTTGTGTCTTATAGCCTTCCCCTATGTCCACATTTTCATATGGTTCACACAAAATGTATTGTTCATTTCCAATTCAGAAAATGTACACAACTAACTATTTTGCCATAAATAAAATTAGTCCCAGGCAAATAAATGTAAGTTAAAAAAAAAGCATTCCATTATTGATCAAAACGTGTTGTAAATTGTTTTTTTCCTCGGGTCGGGTCTTGGGTCATTATCTACGCGTAGTTTTGCGGGTTGGGCTAGGGGTTGGATTTGAGGCGGTGTTAAAAAATAAAACGACCTGCGGAACACTACTACAGAATATAATAAAGTAAGAGCCATTTGGGAGCCGAAAGAACTGGCTAGTTTTGGGAGCCGAGCCAGAAGAGGCGGCTCTGTGATATAAGCCGAGCTTTCCATCACTAGTAAACTAACGAGTGAAGCTATTGTCGTATTAACTGGAGTAGCAGCGCCCGCTGTCAATAGCCATGACCGTCCAAAATAATGCTCCATGAAAATGTCGTAATCTCGTGAATATACCAGACTGGTCACGGGTCTGGACAGAACAATCACTCGGTCCGGATCTGGACCGAGGTCCTCCATTTGGTGATGCCTGATCTAGAGACAGAGTAGGTTTTTAACTTTTGTGGAACTTTTGCTTTATCATGTTTTGCCTGGTCAGGGTTACTATGACAGGATGTAATCAGCCTGGCTCAAATCACCCTTAATGCCTTCAATGAGCTGTGAAATCCATTTTTGAAAATGTTTTTGTGTAGATACTATGTCAAAATCAGCCAAACCTGTGCCACAGTATCTTATGTGAATACTTGTGCGCTTGTTCAAAATGGACTTTTACTATCATCCCTGTCTGTTGTGTTTATACTTTTCTCTTTTTGTGTACAGCACAAAGAGTTGTCTTTCTAAATATTAAGTTACATTTAAATTTGAGCCTTAAATACGATGAAATATGGAAATGGAGACCAGGGTGCTAGAAGGGCTCATTGTTTAGTAGCACTTTTTATGTCATATTTGCATACTTTTGAGCTACATTTGAGCAATGTGTGCAGGAATCTGTTGGCGTGTCAGTGCCATATATAACAGAACCGCATTTGGCCTATTTAGTTTTAGGCTATCAGTTTTTAAAAGGCACTTCAGAGGTCTAAAGTCATGCTGGGCTCCCTCACATTTAAGAGCCTTCACCTCACAGTAGGACAATGCATGCTTGAAAGCTCATGCTATTAACTTTTGAATGAAATCAACCAAAAAGGGCCATGTAATTAATAGGCAATTATTTTTCAGTCAATTATTTGACAAATCATCTAAGTCACACAGTTATTTCTGTTCTTAGCTCCTGTGGATTTCTGACATTTTTGGAGTGGAGCAAATTGGTCCCCTCTCCATAAAAAAAAATCACCATTCAACACTATCAAAGATGCTTGTTAAAATAAGCCAAGATCACCAAGCTCATCATGATCCAAAAAAGCTAGCTTCAAGTAACGGAAGCTGGGGAGTTGTCGTGGGCATGCTGAGCAGAAATGTTTGAGCTGGACCTAGTGGGGAAAGCCAAAAGGCTATCTCACTGTAGCAGATGCTGTATGCCAGGAAAGGGGAACCCTCACTACCATTATTCTCCATAAGCTGCAACCCCTGACAGTAGACCTGAGGGAGACCACCTGATCAGAGCTTTTTGAAGCAACCATGCAGTCCTTTTTGACCCAAAGCAAGTCAGGCCAAATGGATTTCACTGCCATCATGGCCATGCCAATAAAACCCTCATATATTATTCAATCCATATTGTACATACAAAGAGAAAGGATCTAGCAAAACAACTGCTTGTATTTAAAACTAAC
This sequence comes from Rhabdalestes septentrionalis, assembly GCA_037832545.1. Classification (NCBI taxonomy): domain Eukaryota; kingdom Metazoa; phylum Chordata; class Actinopteri; order Characiformes; family Alestidae; genus Rhabdalestes; species Rhabdalestes septentrionalis. Next base: position 8,417,466 of record JBBMFX010000017.1, read on the forward strand.
ATAATTAAAGCAGCTTCGGGCTGGTTTACCAGTTACAACCGAAATCTTCTTTACAGCAAAATTTTATATAAATATTCTCCATTCTAATTACATGCTAATTCCAAGACATCTCAAGCTGAGTGATAACACTGAGTAATTACCTAGCCAAGCCTACACAAACACCTATCTGTAATTGCAATCAGAATTCATGCCGATTATACCAGGGATCACACAGATTTGGTTCTGACAGTGCATGTCTTGGAAGGTGTTATTTTAAGTCTGATACAGTTGGGTAAGCCTTATTGATAGGCTGATATGAACGTTCATTCTTCATGAGTTTTGTAAGGACGAGATCTTTGGTGTGATAAAATCGGCGTCACAAAATATTCGATCTGAAACTTAATCAGTTTGACATGGAATGTGTCAGGTGCATATTTTGAAGCAGAAAACAAATTACTCATCAATCTAGGATTAATGAGACTTTCAAAACATCATAGATAGAAGCAGATGCACTGATTATTACACACAAAAATGTTCTTTTTCTGACATTCATTTTGATTTTTTTTTTTGCATGTTTGTCACACAATTTTATTTCAGAGTTGTATAAAGACAATGTCTTATTAGAGTAAATACAAGACAGTAACATTGTTTCATTTATTGAAGTAAAAAGTAATCCAGAACAAAGTGTATTAAGAATTAGGGGTCTAACCATACTACAAACTGTGGCACAGTCAAAAGAACAAGGTTTCTAATGCTCCATGACTCTATGACACAATGGGAGTCATTATCACCAAATGAAGGAATGGTGGTGGAATAATGGTGAATCTTCCCAGAAGTGGCTGTCCTACCAAAATACCTCTGAGAGTGCAGTAAAGCTCAGCTGAGAACTCACAAAAGAGGCCAGGAAAAAAAAAACATAAAGGCATTTGCTTTCTCAATGACTCCCAAAGTTTTGTGGATTAATTTAATGAAAATGAAATATTTTGCAAGAAAAGGCTCCCATTACATGTGGCATAAAACACAGAACACAAGGTTGAGAAAAGGGATTAGTGAGAACTAGATAAATAAATAGAAAACAAACTGATCCTGCCGAATACGCCAGAATGTGGCGAGGTGCGGAGGAAGGTAAATTTTAGTTATTACTTGGAAGAATAAACTAAGTAGATGACTACGCCCCCCTGGGAATTTCACCCAAAGAAAATATTACCATCAAGCTCACACAGGTTTGTTCTACTCAAAAAGGAGCAAGTGTTCAGTTCAAATTAAACTAATTTATTAAACATTCATTTAACCTCACATAAAACACATTTAAAAACAAACATTACAAAATGCACAAACCATTGCATTGAAAACTGAAATGACAGTCAAACACAATGGCTGTGATGTGATGGTGTGTCTGAATGCTTAGCTTCTTCACGTTCTTGACAATTTGCTATAATTCTGGAACAAGGAAAATGTCCAATTATCAGTCAGTTATCAGAGGCTCATGGGCAAGTGAGTTATGAAGTATGACAACGATAAAGGGCTAATATAAGCTGACTTCTAAGTGGCTCAAATAAAACAAAATTCAGCTTTTGAAGTGGTCTAATCAAAGCTATGACTTCTATAACTCTATTAGGATGCTGTGGCACGACGTTAATCAGGAAGTACATGCTCCAAAACCCTCTTATATGGTTGAATTAAAGCAATTCTGCATTATAGAGTGGGCCAGAATTTTCCCACAGGGTTGCACAGAACTGGCATCCACTTTTAGGCTCTGGTTGCGGTTCATGTTGGCACACAGTTTTTAATTATGTTCAGTTTGTCTTATGAGTACATTTTTTATGAGCCTCTGAGACCATAATGACAAATATACAACAATAGATTAAATACAGAACTGTATATATTACAATTAGGTTAGAATGTGTAAAATTCACAAGCAAGTATTTTTTATTTTAAATTAATTTAACTCTATACACGGCAATGTATTTGGAAATTGCTAAAACATAGAACGATCGAGGACATGCCTTTAAATACCCTGGACAAGTTGACAGCCCTTCGCAATGCTGACACACTGAACACACTTACACACAGAGTCACACTAGAGGCAACTTAGCATCTCCAATTCACCTGGCGTACATGTCTTCGGACTGAGTAGAGTAACAAAAAAGAGCTCCCAGCGGAAACACACACACAGACATGGAGAGAACATGCAACCCCTACACAAACACAAAGGATGGACACAATATGTGGAAAAAAATATTGGGACACTCTTCTTAATAATTTCCAGTGAGGGGTAATCATAGTGCTCCAGACTACCAAGACATCTTGAAAAGTGCCATGCTTTCAAATTTGTTCTCGGAGTTTGGAGAAGAACCTTTTCTGTTCCAGCATGACTGACTGTGTCCCTGTGCACAAAGCAAACTCCATACAGACAAGGCTGGATGGGTTCAGCTGACTTGCCCGCAAAGAGCCCTGACCTCAACCCACCTTTGGGCTGGAACGGAGATTGCGAGCCAAGCCTTCTTGTTCAACATCAGTGCCTGATCCCATAAATGCTATACAGAATAGGGCAACATTTGGGAGAAACTCCAAAATCCTGTTATTAGCGGCAAAGGGGGGACCAACTCTATAAAAAATGTATTAGAATGCAATGTCATCAAATTGCCTGTTGGTGTAATGGTCAGGCGTCCCAATACTTTTGTCAATATCATATAATCCATGTCCATCTGGCTTCAAGACAAGAGTACTAACCACTGCACCTCTGTGCCACCCTCCGGAAAATACACTTTTTTAACTGATAAAAAATGTATTTTTTAAAAAACAAATTAAGCCATCTAAGTGATTTCATGTTATGTGTACGTGTAAAAAATGTGTCTAAAACACTTGTGCCTGATTCCTAATTGATCCCTCAGTTGGAAGTTTGATTCAGTCCATCTCTGTTTATACTGAAGTTTTGGTTATCCACCCACCCACAATCCTATAAATAAATTAGTCATCTCCCTTCAGACACTTTTTCTCAGACACAGCAGTCTTTGTTATACTGCTGAGGTAAGCTGACTGCTCATCAAAACTTGAGACACAAACTTTTAAGTTTACCCTCAATTTAACTGTGTTAACCGTAGGCTATAGTGGACAAGCTGCAGCTTGGGATCTAAATGGCAAACCTTGTAATAAATATCAGTATGAATGTCAGCAAAAGCTGATGGGCATGTTTTGGTAGAAAATGTAAGTCCTGCATTACAGTGTTCTGACTGTATTTATGCAGTTTATTTTTTGCGACAAAACCTAGATCATATTACCTTTACATGTTTTTTTTCTGTGACTAATATATATATATATATATTAATATTGTGAAATATATTGTAATTTAAATTGTTAAAATTATATTCAGTGTTCATTGCTTATTTTCCAGAAGTGACTCTCTCTCTCTCT
>JBBMFX010000017.1:8434919-8455473 GCA_037832545.1 Rhabdalestes septentrionalis
CCTAAACTTAAACCTAACCCTAACCCGAACACTAACAGTCAGCAGTTAGTGCAGATAAGAGTGTTGTTATGCACTGTACATTAAAACACACAGGGTTAGGGTTAGGGTTCATGTCCTAGCATGAAAACTGAAGCATTGTTCTAGCAGGAAAAATGTCCTAAAGTGTAATCACAACACATATTCGATTAAATTAAGTTTTGTGATGGCTGCATGAACAGTTGTGAAATCGGGTTGACTTAACCAAATGTGTGTGAGAAAAATAATTTACGCCTTTGCATTCTCAGACTTGGCAAAAGTAGTGTGATATTTCAATGATCTTACCCCTCTGAAACATGAACCAGAAATGACAGTGAAATTCAGATTCGGCACAATTTTCCACGTGCATCTTTGGGCTCAGGTCGAGTACAGGTTCGTTTTCTAATGAGTGATTTTTATGCTGTAGATGTCAGCCACTAATGCATTTTCTCTCTCACTTCTCTCTCTGAATAACGCAAACTCTTCTATTCTCTCCTTCTCATCCTTCATGTCTCTTCACACCTCTACTTTTATTCCACAAGTTCATAATTTTTAGAAACAAAAGAGCCAAAAAGGGTAAATTGTTTCATGTGAAGGGCTTCTGCAGGTTGCTTCTCACCTTCTATCTGCAGAACCGTGGCTACTTTTCTTTTTTTTAAACCTTTTTTGGTAAATCAGTTTTAAAAATACATATTCCAAACAAGACCTACACTGTTTCAGCTTTACTTTTCAGAACTGCAGATTAAAAAAAAAAAACGAGAACACTCAAGGCTGTGCACTTTTGTGAATAACACAATAACAAATAACACACTCTTGTGATCCCTCATGCCTGTGAATGTGATGTTTTTCACCAAAACACGCTGCTCTTTCCGGTTCTAATATTTAGATAGGATAGATTTGTACAAACAACTAATTTCCATAATGATCAATGAAATTATCTTATTTTCATATAAGGATAAGGCTTTTACCAGGCAAGAAATATTGTAGCATAAATAAAAATTGTCTGCATTATTCTAATTGTGGCCTACTTTTGAAACTCCATAATACCAAAATGAGGGAGACAGAAGACCGGAAACACAAGAAGGAAAGAAAGGATCAGAAAGGAGGAGGAAACTGTTACCCCTTCTGAAAGCATGCACACAACAACAGGTGAAAACAAAATGCCAGGGTTAATCTAGAGAACAAAAAGATGTGAAGTGTGTGACGTCAAGCGCAAGCTCAATAATTACAGGGTGTGAGGCTCACACAAACAATCATCAGCTAACACAATGGCTGCTGACAGACCGTACAGCTCATTGTTCAGGCAGCCAGATTACAACCTGAGCACAAAGAGGCTCAGAACACTCAGCAGCTTCTCGTCAGGTACTCTACATATGCAGATTAGTCTTCAATAAATGATCAGACCACCTTGAACAAAGACACAGTGGTCAAAATAATGTGTAGTCGCTATTTAGACATGCCCACTGTATTTTGATTTTAATTTTGCTAAACCAATTTTTATGGTCACTCCACAAAATCTAAGACGCAAGTCTCAAGTATGCAATTAAGGATAAAAACATCTAGTCCCCTAAAACAAACATAGTATATAAATACAATGAAATCCATGCATAGAAAAAACACACTGATTTACATCACTGAAAGTGAAGATATCCCTAGGAAAATATTACCATGACCTGTATATTTCAACCTGAGTTAAAGGACTTACTTTGAAATGGCCCAAATATGTCAAAAGTAAAAGTGCTGTCGGTTCCTTTTCTTGCTATTTTGATAAATTGATATTTCAGGATAAGTTAAGCCCATCACACATGAATGCAAATGGAAAAAAAAATCCCCCTTTATAATTAGAATCAAGTTGAATTTTTGTCTATCAAGATAACACTGCAGAGTTTGAAGGCTGATGATTTCCCACACAGTGGTGCCTTTCCAACATTACAATTTAAAAAAAGATATAAACACACGGATATAAAACAGCCACAACTTGCACAGGCATGAACATTACACCCATTTGATATTGTTCTAACGTTGCTGATGGATATATTATATTAAAGCTTCAGCAAGTCAAGTTAATTAACCAAATGACCCTTCTTTCCCCATTCCCTTGGATACTGATGGCTCCCTAAATTTCTCCTAAAATTCTAAGTATTTGGATACAACAACTGGGAAGAAGTAGACTGAAATGTTTTCATTGTGCTTTTGAAGGCTACATGTAAATCAAGATCTCTCAACAAACAGAGTCTACAGATAACAATGAAAAATGGAGATGCCTAGATAGCCGGTTGAAGCACAAAGCGGTTTGCTAACCCAGATGTGCATGTTCTGTTGGATTTTTGAGGGATTTCACTGGTAATGCAGTCTTCCACACGGTTTAATCCAGACCCTACATTTCTCCTCTAATGTCTTCAGTGTAAGAAATGGGTCAAGTTTTACTCCTCATGAACGATTTAGATATTGGTTATGCAATTTAAATATACCACACACATTGCATATGGCTAAGCTATGACTGAATAATCAATATTATGGATAGGGGCTTGGAAAAAACGTTAAGATTGAGTTTCTTCAAAGTAAGATTAAATGGTAACTTTCAATTGTAGCTGAGCGAAAGTGAAAAGTTAGTTGAGTGAAAGTTTTAGAAATGTACTACTCTAGGTAATATTTGAGATCATGTACATTTACATTTATGGCATTTAGCTAATTCTCTTATCCAGAGCCATGTACATGCTATTAAAATAAACAAACAGTATTGCTACATAGCAGTAGGAATTCATTTTGGCAAGTTTTCTAGTAATCATTGGTTGTTCCTAATCACTGTGCACTGGGTAAGATTAACTGACTAATACTATATTGATTAATCGAAATAAATTAGTTTCGATCACTGGCCAGGTTTATAACCCTGACCTATAATGACCTATAATACAGTAATACAGTAGGAGCACTCTTCCACTATTAAGTTTACTAGTAAACCAGTATGAACTTGCTTATAAGTTCTCTACCATGGTGATATACATGATTACATGGGCAATAGTTTTTTGCTTAAGGCAAATTTGCATTTGTAGCAATTGAGAATTGTTTGAAGCAAATTCTACACAGAAACTGGTTTAGATATAAATAGAGGAGCTCTGTTAAAGGCATTCCAAATTATTTTGTTGTTGTTAATGAAGACAGGAAATGATTATGAGAAAAGAAAACAGTTGAGGACAAAGCTATATAGTTAAGAAATTGATACCATCACAATTAGTTGGTTGAGACAGTTCAAAAATATGAAAATGTCTTAACCATTTTCAATGAATCCAGGCAATAATAATAAAAAAATATCAGCGAAAGGACACAAAAAACCTGGTTAATTAAAATTCACCTGGTGCAGTGATACAATGTGATGCAAGAATCCAACACTAATGAAATATGAAAATGATACTGGTGCAGCTCTCAAGCATGATTTTAGAGGAATACAAGTATTATACAGGGAAGAAATGCGTTAGATAAAACACATTTCAAGATCACTCCTTGTTGAGTCAATTTGACCTCAGTTTGCATTCTAAGGTTAAACTATTGTGGCTCTAAAATCCATCATTTATTTAAAAAAAACAAAAAAAACCAGCACCATTGCCACTTTGTTTCCACCAAAGAAATATGTATTTTCAACTTCAGGAAAATCTGACACAGTATGCCATGCAACTCCTGGTACATGCCCTGACTACCTCTTACCTTGATTGCCGCAGTGCCCTCCTAGTGGGTTTTTTAGCCTGCATGGTAACATCTTCACAGCTGGTTCAGGAGGTCAACCAACTCAAAAGGTTGCATGTCACCCCACTGCTGGTTGACCTACACGGGCTACCCATGGCTGCCAGAATTAATCCTGTCAGTAAGCCCTATGTTCCTACGCAATCCCTCTTCTTCCCCCCAAGGAACATCATCTGGCTCTGTCATCCCTACACACAAAGCAAACCCAGTCCAGACTGGTCTCATTCTGGTTCCCCCAGTTAGGGAATGAACCGTCTAAGCCAACCAGAGCAGCAGAATCCTTCTCTAGATTCAAAACCCTCCTAAAGACTCACCTGTTCAGAGAACATCTCCTTTCCTAATGCACATCTATCTTCTTGCGCTACTCACTACATTAACATTTTAGCACATAGTCCTCTCCTCTGCTTCTCACACTGTCCTGAAACCAGAGTGTTTCCTCATACCAGAAGTCATTTTGGAAAAAAGCATCTGCCAAATGAATGTAATGTAAGCCTAACTTCAAATATTAATGTTGGTTGTGCTAAAGCCACCTTTTAGTTATGAATACTGGAAACAGGAAAACAACATGACAATCGAACAAGTGGACCAGAGAACAATTGTAATCCGGGTAAATTATCAAAGTTGGTGAACAAAACAGGAAAACAGGTGGTATTATTAATTAAGATTATGCTTTGTGACCTTTTTACTCACTCTTACATTATGCCTAAGGTCTCTTTTAACAGGTGCATGGTGTGTCTGCATTTCTGACAAGTGAATAAACAAACAAACAAATAATTGAATAGAACAGGGGAATAATTCTCTCGTATGCTTTGTGGCAGTTGGGAGAGTCGGGATTCAGGTATGACAAATGTGTTATTAAATTCTTAAAATGTCTAGAGGCCTAGTTTCATTCTAGGTCGCTTAAAACAATAAAAGTTTCCTTTTTAATGATACCCCATATGTTTGTATTATAAAAAAATAATTTACTGAAACAACAGAAGAACCTTCCATTACATATTCACACCCTAATCACAGGGTAAAGATCAATATAAAGCTGAATAAAGATTAGTTAAGTTATATGCAAACCACACAATTAAGGTTTAATTAATATGTAACCCTAAAATGCTCATGAGACAATAACTACAAAACAAAACAAAGAGTAAAACAATAGAATAACAACACATACATAAAAATATAAATAACAGAAATATAATAATAGGTATATATTATGGGCAAAATGTATCTGAATATTTACTTTGGAGAAGTATATGTGCAAACTGGCTTTTTGCAAATGGTGAATGGTCATGTGCCTTATAGTGAAGGAAAGATGAGGGAATTATGGAAGTAGGGTGGTGTTGAGTGAATAGGAGGCATGTCTTGCTAGAGCAGCCTTATGACCTGAATATAGAAGCTCTTGAGTCTCTCACTCTTGGCCATAAGGCTGCAGAATCATTTGCCTGAGTTTAGCTGGCGGAACAGATAGTTGTAGGGATGAGAAGAGCCCTTAATGATCTAGATTACTCTGGTTTTACAGCGTCTGATGTAGATGTTCTGCTGGGAGGGCAGAGCAGATATTGTGCAGCATGCTGCTGCTCTAATCACCTGCTGCAGGGCTTTTAGGTCTTGGACAGAGCACTTTCCAAACCTTGAAGTGATGCTCATGGTCAAGATGCTCTTAACATTAGCTGTGTAGCAGGTAATAGAATCACAGGAGAGACTCTAATCCTTCTAAGCTATCTCAAATTGTAAAGATGTTGCCTTGCTTTAGTGACTAGCGTGTGCGTTGTGAGCATGTAAGATCCTTGGAGATCTGCATACCATCCGTACCAGGCCACTTTTCCTTTAAGTGGAGGAGAATGAGCATTGCTGTCTCTTGTGCCCCACGACCAGCTCCTCTGCTTTGTTAGTGTCCAGATGGGGGTAGTTATTCTGGTGCCATGTTGTTAGGTTCTCCACCTCTTTTAGGTAGGTAGACTCATAATTTCTGGAGATCAAGCCGAGCACTACAGTGTCATCTGTACAGTGGCTTGTGTTTTGAGTTACAACACAGTCATAGCTGGCCACACGGGTGACTTGAGATCCACCCATGAGAAAATCTAGAGAGTGGAGAGTTTACTCCCAGGCTCCTCTGATTAGTGAACACTCTGTGGGACAAAAGTATTGAAAGCTGAGTTTTAGTCTATAAATATAATTCTCAAATCAATAAAAATACTACCACGGATACACCTAAAATAACTGGACTGCTGAAATGGGGGATGATTAATACATGTTTTGCCTTAATATTTTCGTTTTAATCTCAGCCTATTTACAAGTCTCATGCTAGTTAACTATTACAAATATCTGTCACAAGCTAAACTGTGATGGCAAGATAATAATAATAATGTTCTCACTTGCACTGTTTGTCTTTGTGAGTCTGTGAGAGAGAGAGAGAGAGCGAGAGAGTGTGTGAGGCTGCCCCTTGCAGACTATGAGACTTGTGTGTTTGTGTGTTTTAATGCTACCCCTTTTTACAACATGGCTGCATCTGATAGACAGTACATAATATTTGCATTAAAAAGATATATATTGGTATTTGTGCTAAATTCTTAGATCATTCATGTCATTGTTGTTTGGGTCCGTCCTCTTTGAAGACATTTGTTTGTACTTGACATGTAAAATCTGCATACTTAAGCTCTCCATAGCTTCTTTTTTAAATGCCCATGTTCACACAGATAAAAAAAAAACAGGAATGTGTTTGCTCAAGCATGCCATCAGTTCAGTCAGTTAAGATATTATTATTCATTTTATTGCAATTACTTTAGTGCATCATGGGTTGAAACCCATGACTCATTTTTCAATGTAATACACAGTTACACATTGTAATGCTTGGTTAAAATCAAGTAATTTTGATAGTGGAATTATAGCACATAGTTACACAGCATAACATTGAAGTTAACAGATGTTATTTTTACATTACAAGCCATGTAACTACTCATTTTTCAACAGTAAAGCCAAATAAAAGTCTTGACTTCAAAGGGGTAATATTTGCCAGCATCACAAAAACAGAAAGGTGTAAATTCAGTCCAGACTCATAACATAAATATTTCCTTTCATCAGTTGCTAGTGTGTTAGCAGGTCCTGGTTCTTACCATAAATCACCTCTAGCCTTATAGGCCAGGCTCAGTGTCAGCCCAGTCCTTCACCATGGTTTCGACTTGAACTGTGATTCGATCAGACTTCCTCAGCTCAGCTAAGTGAATGAGGAGGACACGTCTCAGTGGAAATGTCATCTTTGTCACAAACACGCTGGTCGTAAAAGGCCTTTAAGCACCACTATTGCGACAGTCGGGGTGCCCCATCTGGGAGGTGACAGGAAGAGGAGCCTGCTGTTTGGTTCTAAAAGCCCCATGTGAGTGTGGAGACCACAGCACGCCATCCAGACCATTATCAAAATGAGTCTGTCAGCTCCATGCTGCCTTTGTGACTCAAATCTGCCGGAATGCACTGAATGCATAAGGTGGATATTAGAGGACCATGGATGACGAGTGTCTGCTGCCAAGGCTATGGCTTTCAGTCTTGTCAAGAATAGTCACATATTTGGAACAAAGCAATAGCAAACATGCTGGGGTTTAATATGCTGCATTGCAAAGCAGATAAAATGGAAACCAGACATAATAAAATTCCTAAATATTCAATTAATAATTCAGTATTAATAATGATCTCAATATAATATCTTCTGTGAAATAGTGTAATTCATTAACAGTCAGTCATGGATGACTGTGGGATATTAAAAGGTTTTTATATGATGTCAGTGCATGATTTAAGCTGGTTTGAGGGAGCAAAGTCATGTATAAAAACATGCCGTTTGAAGGCCTGCTCTAAAGATGGCGTGAAGTACAGCTGATTGTTAGTGTTGCTCTGTGGTCATTAGCTTTGAAGAAAGTCTGACGTGACATGTCATTGCCCGGGCCTCTCTCCTTCCTCTGAGTTGTACATTAGCGACTGCCAGGGGAGAAAATCAAAGAGCGCTGGACCTTTCCAGAATGACAGCCCTTCCTTGACTCACTTCCCAGTCATCCCTCTCTGACCCCTCACTGATCGCTCTCCTCTCAGACCACCCAAAAGTCTTCCCGGAAGCTCACCTACTGGAGACCTTTGGCCTGCATTTCAATCTGACGCTCAGCAGTGTGCTTTTCACTGCTTGTTATGGGACTGCCTCTTGGCTTGCAAAGAGTGTAAGCGCAGCAGAAGGGAATACTACTGTGCAGTAACTGTTTCTGACAGATGGACTGAGGTGAATTAATAAAGAAAATAAATCCAATGCAGGTGAGCTCAGTAATATTTATGTGCAAACACATTGTCAAGCAGTCTGCAAGCCCACCCAAATATGAGATCGGACAGATATCTTAGAATATTTCTGTTTGTAATTGTATGTAGTAAGCAAAATACATGACAAATACAGTTTATAAGTTAAATTATATATCTGTTCATAAGGAATCGTGCCTTTATACACAGACAAGTGTGTATGTATATATATATATACACGTGTCTGTGTATAAAAGCACGATTTCTATAATTATGCTTATTATGCGTAATTTTTTATATGTATGTATATACACTTAAAAACGAAAAGCGAGTATACACACACACACACACACACACACACGTGCGCTCATTTCTAATTCATTACACCTTTGATTTTTAGTGCTTTAGGTACTGCCTGCTACTAGCTTTAAACATTCCCATAGATATGATTTACTGACACAATACACATTCCATCTGGCTGCTGGGTGAAGGTAGATTAGACTGATGAAACATACGTCAGTGCCGAGGATTTCTGTAATTACATCTAATGGAAAGCTGCCATCTCTTTATTGAGGCCCTTCCTTCCTATCTGGGATTTTTTCAGCTGTACAGTATTTAAAATATTTTATTTGGTAGCATGTTGGCTTCAATATCTGCCTCATTCTTATTCATGTCCTTATCGCACTGGCGTCTAACATTTCAGGGTGTTCTCTATTCTCCTGTCCTCCCTCTCCTTTATCCTCATATCTCATGCTTGATGATGGAATGACATTATGTGTCAGATATATACACACATGCTTTTTTTCCCTTCTATCGGAATAGAAGTAGGTTGAGATTTACTCTTTTCATCTGGAAGAGACAAACAAACTCACAGACCATCATATGTCACAAGATACACACATAAAAAAAGTAAATGAAAACATTCTCCAGCATTTCATGTGGCACTCTGAAGGTGACTCATTAGCATTTTCCCATTTCTTACATTGCAGGCATGACACAAGACAGTAGATGTAACTGGCAGACCACTGTCACTGCAGGCAGATCAATCGGCATGTGATGCAACAGCAGCCCTGTGTCTGGTAACTGCAAAGAGATGAAAGGGGTTCCCTCTGTTTCTCCCAGATGTTTTGGCTCGATACCATCTATCCTAAAGTGTTATTCTGCAGGCTTAGCCTTTAAGAACATGTATCTGATGAAACCGATAAGAAATCGGAGCCTGTCCCATACAAGCTGGGATAATGTGCCAGTAAAACACTTCAATAATAGATTATAAGACACTTTAGTATCCAAATGCCGTTGAGCCACTGAGCAAAGCTGATGATCTCATTTAATTTCATAAAGATGAATTTGCAAAAAAACCAACGTGCCACTAGAAACATTTCAATAACTGATCAGAAGGAACATTTGTGTTTCTTTTGCCAGTTTGCCATAAGACTCTCTGGGGTGATATATCCAAAGAGAAACACTGACAACAATACTGTAACGGTTCGGTCAGTGGCTGTTTTTAAGTCACTGCTTTTTGGTTGTTTCCCCTGTTTATTTGTTCTAGGATTTTTATTTTGATACCTGGTTCTGTTTTGTTTTGGTTGTGTCTGTGTCCGTGGTTCTCTGTGTCCCCGTGATGATTAGTTCCACCTGTCTCTTGTCTACACCTGTTTCTGTTTGTGTCTCATTAGGGTTTTGTATTTAAATCAGTTTTCCCCAGTGTTTCCTTATCTGGCCATCGCCTCATTTTTCCCTGTATGTGTGTTCCCCGTTTTGCCTCGTGTTCTGTTTTATCTGCCGGTTTTGTTTACTTTAATAAAGTTCCCGTTAATTTATGGGTCCTTGTCCTCTCGTCCTGCGTTTCCTGCCAAAGGTTCCCCGAGGTAAATCGCAGTCGGAGGTTTGCGCCTTCGACTGGGACAAATACATATCGTTGCATGTTGTTTAAACCTTTCTACAAATTAACTAAACATTCCTTTCATGGGGGTTACGTTCCCAGAGCACCTGCAAATTGTGAATAAAACATAAATTTGTGATGTGGTAAAAGAAATGCCTAAAAAGGCCTACTTTTATAGTGTAAACTCTAAATATGCCCTCAAATATGCACCCAAAACACTTTAATTTTATTTAAACTCTTAATCATTACCCTTAAACAGTAACTGTACATTCTGATGATGGACACATGCCTTTCTACATGCACATGGCATTTTTGCCATATTTCAGGTCCTGTTTGTTGAGTATCCTGTCTATGTGATTGGTATGCATCCACTTCCATTGTGTGTGCATGCGTATCAGTCTCATTACAGGAGTACACAGCAGGAGTGCAGGGGTGAGGGCAGTGATGCAGCGTGGGTAGAAGCTTGGATACACATACCATCTCTGCAGTGCAATTAAAGCCTCCCCCTGAGCCATTCAATCAAAACAGCTGTAATTAGACATCTCTCTCCCACTCCCAAGCCTGGCCTCGCTGCTTTAGCTCATTCAGCACTCACTTAAACATTCAACCCATTTTCACCCTTTCAGGTAGATGTGAAGTGTCTGTGTGCATTTGTACATGTAGGGAACTGTGCTTGGACACATATAGATGTGACATTATAGTGATAGTTTGACCAATTACCTCCTTATCTCTAATGTATTCAAGAAGTTGCTTAGATGTTAATGGTAGTTATTCATTGGAGATAGGAAGCTAATGTACAAGAGTGCTGTAGAGGGGCTGAGGGGGGGGTTGAGGGGGTCAAGATTGACATGATACCAGAGAGAAAGTTGCCTTCAAATATTATACTTTTTTAATGTGAAAGATTCTAACTTGAAAACGAACATTCTATAATAATTAAAGATTTTCTTTTGTAAAAAAGTTCTTTTGTAAAAAGTTTTGCATTCTATCATTCCTTCAGTTGTCAAAAAGTTTACGTTTCAATAGTTTAGTTGTTTTAGTCACTGTCTATAAGAACCGTTGTTGTGAGAATTACATTTTAGTTGGAAAGTGCCTGGAAATAGAGGGAAGCAGCAAAAAATCAATATTTTCAGAATTTGGTTATCAACATATGCTCAAACGTATAGAAAGGAAGCTTTGCTGCATTAACTGCAGTTGCCAACTAAAAATGATGTGACAGAGCGGCCAAATGCAAATCTGGTCCAAATTAAAACACTGGACCACTGAAATATAGGATTTTAACTTGAGGAAGAAAGTGCAGAAAAAAGATTCAGTATTTTCTATGTATATTACAAGGAGACTCTGAAGAATCCCCTTCGCTGTTTTGTTCTTCTTTAGCATTACTAGTTGAATACTATAAGCTACAGCATAAGCGTGTCTGTGTTTTATCTGTCCTATAGAAGTGAATAACAGTCCATTACAGTTGTATTTTCTTTTACAGCCAAAATGCAATGTTCTTGAGAAGCTACAAATATTACAATGTCAGTTGCATACAGTTTATTGAGATGCAGTCTTGATGCTTATAATAATATTCACAGCTTGCTGTGTCCTACATAATGGTGAAAATGTAATGATGTGACAGTTTTTTCTGAGGCAAAGAAAGTGAGGTGAAGACATGGGCGGATCCAGGGGCTGAAATCTGATTGGTCCCTGTACTGTCCCTGTCTTGACTCACTTCTAGCACTTCCTCTGCTGGATCTTCTTGTAACTATAGCAAACCTGTTCTTATATCATGTGGGTATGAAGGTCATAATGTAAAAATGTCCAGTTTAATTAAATACAGCTTGGATGTTAAGAGAATTGTATTTATAAGTGGGAAAGCTTTTTAAATCTTTTTATCAGAAACACACCATGACACCAGTGAGGTACTAATGTTATATACACCACAATGTTACCAGGGACATATACACAGAGCTATATACCTGGAAAAAAAACTATGATGAGTGACAGAAAGTATCATCAGTCAATAAGAATTACAAGCAGTAATTGTGGTCTGATGTGATGTGAACACAGCATGAGACCGCACAGGGAGATTAGCAGTGGTGTTTCATTAGCCACAAAAGGTCATGATAAATTTTGATTCCTCTGAATTTTGTTTGACAAACATTGGGTAGCATCAAGCTACTGGAGTGTAGATGGCTGAGCCCAGACTTACATACAATTGCTAGTGAGAACATTGTTTACATTCACCACCCACCTGAGGAATGAGCTCACCTTCTGAAAGACTCTTCTTGCTTGTGAAATAGTGTTTAAGTTGTGCCACCATCATTGCTAAGTAAATGAAACTAATGCTGCATCCAAGACTCTTTGCAACTGTGGAAATATCTGAGGTCTCAGTTGAGAAGGTGGAAATGAGCCATCCTGGCTTCAACTCAGAAGACCAGTAATGTTAATCTGTGAGGAAAATGCTTAGTATTTTGCATTTATGTGTTAATTATCATGTTTGGCAGAGATAGTACATAAAACAGAAATGGAAAGACTCATAGTTACTGAGTTTCAGCCAAAAAAGACACCCAATTTGCCAACCAGTGAAAATGATGTAGAGTGGGGAAACGGTTCAGAAAACATTTAGGCACAGGATGATAATGTCAATGAATGTGGGACATAAACTTGGCCTCTTTGTGCCCCATATTTTAGAACAATTCCAGATCTGTCCCTGGGGAAGGGGTCTTAGCTTGCCTGCATTTGGCAATTAATTTAGCCTCAAGCTAATTTTATTTCTAAATAATCATTCTTTTACCTCAAACTTCATGCGTTTACACAAATATAGACTTGCTTATGTGGCTATACGACATATTATTATCTGTTAACATGGACAAACGTGCATTCTAGTTAAAAATGTACACAACATTTTACAGAATGTCATGCAATATCAGAAACGACATTTGCAAATCTGTTTGGGATAACGGCTAAACACACTTTGAAGCAATTGTATAATTAGGTTGACATGTAGTTTGCACAATGCTCAACTGATAGATAAAACTGTCCTCATGTTATTAGCTACATTAAGCTCATAGCTCCAGTTAAAATCAAACGAAGCCACAATGGAGAACACCATGCCTTGCTCGATCCATTACAGGACCAAGAGAAAATGTAAATTTTCATGAAAACGTTTGGGATCCTCCAACAAAGTTCCATATGGCCATCTTGTCCTCGACTGTTAGAATAAAGCCATGGTATTCATTTCATTTCTAGCTCCATCTCCCCTGTGGTGCCAACATCATCAAACAGGATTATTTTTACTGAAGGGGACTTCACAGTAACAATACACACCCTTTTCACTACACTTACAGTCTCAGAAGCGGGAATAAAGCCCTTTGTTCTGCATGGAGTGGACTGATCCAGTATCATTAAAGAGAGCCTAAGTGGGAAGAAAAAGGGGACCAGGCAGCAAATGCCTGTTCAGGCAATGCAAGCCTGGCAGGCTGAAGAAGGAAACAAATATGCTCCTTCATCCCCACATGGAAAGGAGGGAACATTCACAACCTCCTGTTGAGCTGCCTGCAGGTGCTTATCCTCTTTCCTTCTCTCTCTCTTTTGGTCTCATTTCATTACTGTTCATTGTTCTGTTTTAAGGTGAAGACATTGCCTCTATATACATGAAAGTAACAACAGTGAGAGCATGCCAGCTCATTCTTTAAAGCATTAATTAACATGAAAATGGGCTCGACAAATCTATAGTAAGGAATGTGTGAGAACACTGAAAAATGTATTCATGATGCTGTGCATTCTCAGGCAAGGTTTGGATTGCTCTCTCATCATCAATGGCTATTACTTCCTCAAATTATAGTGTTTAGGTCTTTAAAACTGTTTCTAACTGTGTTGTTTGAGTCTTGAGCAGCAAACGTCTAAACACTCTTAAAAATAAAGGTTCCTAAAAGTTGACAAAGAACAATTGATTAATTGCTGATTGTTGATTTCAAGAGGGTTTCTATGAACAGCACATTTGTAAATGTGATATTTGAGTGTGTACATACCCTCAAGATTCTCCACATAAAATAATACCTTTAGACCTGTACTTCCATGCCAAACACCATTTAAGGTGATTTATTTCAAAGAGTGAACTGTATTAGCATTGCTTTATATTACATAACAGAAATTGTGAGATCCACTGGTCTCAGAGACCCAGTTAGAAAAATCCCTTTGGACCTGATGGAAAATTCTCAGGATTTAATCTTGATAGTGACAGTAGAAACAGTAGCAAAAGCTTCAGTTTTACTAGAATGCTGTTCGTTCTTGCAGTCAAACCCGCGACATGGATTAACCCGGCATAGATTCTTTATTTTTGTCCAACAATGGTTTTTGAGCCATGTCAGCGTTTTATAGCATCTTATAGAACTTGTACAAAAGATCATCTTAGAACATGGAGAAGAACCTGAAAATAATGCTTGTGCTGCTTGACCAACATCTAAAATAAGCAAAGAAAATCACATTGGAGCACTAGCATTCCACTTCTCACACGAATTCCAATAACAATGTCCAATGCTCTATACCTCCACTCCTCACCTCTTTCTTTCTTCTTGTATGAAACCCCATAAATTCCCCAGCTCTCATCCATCCATCACTGGTATGTCACTTCAGACTCAACCATATCAACATGTTATCTATAAGAGGATGCTCTAGTGAGTAGTACTTCATACAAATGCAATGTCATTGTCAGAACAAAACCTTGTACCTGTGCTTTTGGCAGTGTTCATGTATCTCTCTTATTTTTTTACATTTTATAATTTAAAAACACAGACAGCTCTTCACATTGTGAGGGAATTTAGTTATGCTGGACCAATGGAATCTATTTAAAAGTTTTCCCTTTTTTCTTCTCTTTCTCCATATTCTATAGCACCACAGCCCTGAGTTGAGCATCATCACACTCACAGTTAATGTGACTGAATTCACTTATTCATGTGGAATCGCGAGATCAAAGCAAGAATGTGCTCCCAGATGAAAAGGCACCAATGTAAAGGATTTAATGTGAGCAGGAAAATAAAGTGAAGCGCAGAATGATGAGGATGAAGTAAATGGGTCAAACAAGTTAAGGAACACATGCGCGGGAATGAAAGAAAGAGGATTGCATTGTTTGTGTGAAGATGCCGCTTTACACTGTCAAGGCAGATATAGAGGCTGCTATTGAGAGGACAGAATGAGGAACCGAAAAGAGGGATGTTTGGTTTCATTTGCTTTTTATGGGCTGGCTGAATGTGACCATGTTGTGCCAGTGACTCTGAGGGAAACCGATAAGGACAACACGTCTAGGGGGTGGAGAGCTTGAAAAAAAATGGATCGACCACCTTTCCTCCCTCCTCCACTGTTTCTCATGATAAAGCCATTCACATGGATCAGTGCCTGAAATGAAATGGTGATGGACAAACAAAGTACATGAGGCCAATGACATACAAACACTGCTTTCTATCAGTACACTCAGAATTCAGCTCTGCAGTGCAGCCTCTAACACATCTTAATAGCAAGGAAATTAGTACATAGAGGTCAGTGAGGCCGAACAGATCAAGTTTGACTTTGTGTTTCTTACTCCTCGACCACCACCACCACCCCCCATCTCCTGAATGCCCATGAGTTACTGATGCTGTTGAAGACTTATCTGCTCCTCTGCCATTATAACTTTGTTCCATTTAGATTTCACTCCCCCACCGAAATGATGCAACTTCTCTCACCCTGTTTGGCTAGAAGACATTTTCGATCATCTCCTCTGACCAAGAGGAGTTATTTATCTGGCAGAGCCTTGGGGGAGGGGGGCGTACAGATCGACAGTGTCCTGGAGTCATTGATCATCTTGTATGGCCTGAGGTCAATGTTTTAATCTCACATAGCCTGGGGAACCAGAAGAGCCGAGAAGAGAGAAGCAGAATAGGTGAGAAAGCAGGGTGCCAAGAGAACAAGAAGGAGACAGGAGAAGAGAAAAAAGTAGGGAATAGAGGGGCTTGGTTAGGAGAGTGGGTAAGAAGTACTGTGAGTGAAAAGGAGCTGGAAGAAGTATAGAGAGATGCTGTGTGGAAATAAAAAGATTAAAACTGGAGAAGCCAGAGTCACAAGGTAAGATTCCCGGGCAAACCTTTGGCTCAATTTCCATCCTGGGCACCACATCAGTCAAGAGGAGATAAAAGAGCCTGGGGAGGTATGGAGGTTTGGGAAGGGAGTGAGAAGGGAGAAGTGTTGCTGGTGTTACTGATCTGAGCCACAGAGGCCACCCAAAGGGATATAGGGAGTAACCCTGGTGAAATGAGGAGAGCAGACGACCAGAGGGGAGCATGCATAATGAGGCTTTGAAGTCCGTTACCTCAGTGCCGGACACATGTTCTATTTCTCATAAACGTTAACTGAGATTCCGGGTTATTAGGTATATCCACTGGCCATTTCTTCTTTTGCATCTATGTACAACCTTAAAATAAATGTTCCTGAATGGTTTTTGGCTTAAATGCATGTTTTATTAACTATGAAATTCTTATACAAAAAAACATTGTATTTTTAAGATGTTTTTCTATGACTCACGGCACCTTAAAAGCCTTATTCAACCTGAATAGAAGCACTTAGGCTTCTTGTAGCTACCAAATAAGGAGGTATCAGTGTTTCTTCCCATGTTGTATTTATGAATTAGCTTGAGTAAAGAACTACCTGTAAATTACAAAGGGAAGTACTATCTGTAATTATTAAAATGATGGGGACCTCAGATCTGTACTGGATTAAAATCTCATCAGTAATTTTGCAAATTGCAGCAACCTCCCTAGTTTACACTAATCCAGCTTGAAAGGGGTTTAAGTGTATATTGGCACGTTGCAGGTACCCGATCTGCTGGTAAGCAACATTTGCCAGTCATCTTCTACCAATGCAAACCCTGCTAATACTCCACTTACCATGGTGTTGTTATTACTGCAATGATAATGGCTTACTACACAACCAAACCTGGTCAGTGCTGGTCCTATAGTGTTCATCACAGATAGTGGCTAAATTGTCTAACATCAGATGTGCTGCAATCAGTCATTGCAAATCTTTGAAGTGCACCTACATGATTAGTGTTTCTGATAAAATGGCCAGTGAGTTTAGCCACAAGGTGGCAAAGAATTATTTCATTATAATATGAAACAAAAAAAAACATATATTGGTGTATCATGGTGTTATATGTATACAGATTAGCATCTCAGAATCTCAAATGATTCAATGCACACTAACACCCACCCACACAAAATCTTTCTTCCTCTCCCTCTCTCACACACTCACACACACATACCTAAATCTCCCACAGAGTTGGCCATATGAGCCATCTGCCAGCCAGATGGAGTATAACTAAACTCAAACAATATCAGTGCTGTTTATCACTCAATTTTATTTGTTCTATATCTCTGTCAGAGATACCAATTATCCTTGCTATTTGTCCTCCATATGCACATCCACATCCTTGGCCCAGTTAACATGCAGTATGGTCCAGCAGACAGACAACAGCAGTTCAGGTGCAATATGAAGGATGAGTTTACTGGGTTCCAGTGTTCTTGGCATGCACATAAGATTTATTTGCAAACCCCACAGTGACATTTATGTTAACCCTGTTATTTGAAATATATCATTATTATTCTTTTTTTTCATCCAATTTAGATTTATTTGATCTGCACAGCCATTTGAACAAGATTTATTGTTGCATAGCAGTTTCACATGGAGCCTCAAATGGGACTAAATTCCACTCTTGGCTGTACCCGGCAGTGATATTAAGATAAACTTTGTCGTGTTAAACAGAGGCAAACGGAATACAAACACACACACACACACACACAAAAAAATGGATAAGTGTTCAATGTTATAATATGTCAAATATGGAACAAACTACTGTTCCAATTACGCATGGTGGGGGACATTTCACAGCCATAGATTCTAGCCTTAGATTGAACTGCAGTGCCAGTAGTGTTTCACTATTATAATTCAGTGTTGTCCGTGTTTAGATAATCTGCATCTGAGGAACTGACCCCAGAGAAATAGGTGAGGATTTCATGTGGGGGTTGACAATCATGAAACCTAATACAAATTCCAACATTCAGAAGTTCAAGAGAGATGCGCGCACAGACTATTAATACAGTCTCTGAAGAAGTGTGACTTTTCAACACACCAGGAGGCTGAATAACATGCAAATGTCTGCTAAACATTCAAGCAGGTGCAGAGGGCAGGAAGAACCATAGTTGGAATTTTGACATCCGGATCCTGCACCTGTATATCAAGGCGATAATTGGACAACTCTCTGCGATCAAGGTTAGGTTTCTTGCTCAAAGGTTTGATATCTCCTACATTGAGACTTTTAGGGATGATCACAAGTGTAAGATTGCTAGCACACATTGATTTCTTTACTGGGTTAAATGTACATGTACATCAGAAGAAATTGGTAACTAAGGTAAACAGTGCTCGGCTTTTTCATTAATACTGGTCTTTATTCTCATGTGCAGAGTTATAGTTATGTGAGGCCAGATGGACGCTGAATTTTACTGTTTCATAACTGAAGTCATTTGTAGCCTCGGACTGTCTAGTAAGTGTTATTTAAATATGATACTCAACTGAATAAGAATCTAGGACCATTTTTGATATTATCCAGTGATGAATTAGAACCTTGGACTACTTTTAGGGCTTTCTATCTGAAAGATGACACTGATTCTTTTCCAGTGAGAGCCCTCTTTTAGTTTGTGAGGCTCTGCTTCACCTTGAATTGAAATATGTCCAGTCTAGCTTGAAATCGTTTATGGTTTCTCCTACGGACAGTCTAATTTAGAGAGCGGCGTATGATCAGTGGGACATTTTTCTTTTAAGCCTTTTAAGTGTCTTAAAATTATGTAGTGTAGATAATATTCAGGTGGTTAATTGAACCTCTGCAGGATCAGATGGCAAACTAATCAAAGCTCACAAGGTTTTAGACTGAATTCATTTTCTGTGTCAGTCAGCGTTTCGGGGGCAGATTGTGGCTTGGCCATTGGAGCCTTGTAGGTGTCAGGATAAAGCCAAACTCCAGTCAATGTTATGGTAACATCATGATGTGGTTCAGCTGCAAACAACTGGAATTTAAAGCCGACCTGCTTTGAGAATTCCAGAGAAAACAACTGAATAAACTTTTGATCCCCACCGAACATTAGTTCAAGGGTACAATAGAGAGGGTCACGACTGCCATGCCAGATATTTTCATTATTTAGGACGTGTCCCAATTAAAAGCTAATTAAGCATAGACCAAGATGTCTGAAATTCTTGGTGTTCTAGGTGAGTTGGTTAAATTATCTTTAAATGTTCACCCCTTTCATTTATAAATAAATGTTTCACCTTTACATTTAATAGATGTAGGTGACTCTTAAAGTAACTCTTATCCTGCTTGGGGTCAGTCGATATAAAAATACCATATTAAACCATTCGTTTGATTTGCAGCTCATTTAAGAACAAACTAACTCGTAGCTTCTTGTTTAATCTATGTCAGAATGTTAGCAGGGCTGCAAGAGTGACACATTGATTCTCCTGGTGTGAATGCAGTGTTATGCACCTTCTCTCAGTCCAAAAACAGAAGCATTGTAGCCAATTGTAGCAACACTGGTGAGTAGTAATGGCAGAAAAAGACTGATATCTTTATAATAAAATAGAATAACTAAATAACTCAGACACAATGTATGACTATAGCCATGCATTTGTGAACATGATGCCGATGATATGTTTTTTGCCAAAGAAAAACACTATTAGTGATGATGTAAATGTAAATGATGTACATGTAAATAGAACTCCTATAATGCCAGATAACCTGTGTTCTGTTATACATGTGACTGACTGTTTGAAATATTTTTAAATCATTTCCTTTTTATCAGAGGTTCTTTAGGCATTATTTAAGCGTTGGTATCTGTTGGACTCACAAAATGAAGTGGAGTGATACTTGCATGGAATAACCTTAATATTAGCCTGACTTTGGCATTATTAAAACACATCACTCTTTTGTACAGCCACTGATGAGTTGGGGGCTCACTGTCACCCAGAACTTCACAGTAAACAACCCTGAAGCACCAACTAATCCAGCGTATTCCAGGTCCAAACAGATTCAAGACTCACTCACTACTTCTGTCTTATCGAATTATTTAACTATGGCTTGAGTAGACAGAAGAACTAACAGTAAGCAATGCCATTTATGTTACTGTTACACAATGTCTATATGTATACTCTTAAAAACGAAGGGTCCAGAATGTTTTGGCTTATCTGGAGTCTCTTAATATTTCATGAAGGCTCTTAAAATTTCAGTTAGAACTGGTATGGTTCCTAAAATAGCAATCAATGTAAAGACACTAGGGAACCAGAAATAGTTGACCTTGCTCTTGCTCCATGGAATTTTTTTTTTTTAAGCTGTGTATACTCTCAGGAACTGTCCATTTCAGGGTATAGATGCTACAAGAAAATTTCTTCAGTAGCTTTATTTAGGGAAGAAAACTAGTACCATATTCCATTAAGGACATAATACAATATATGTTTTTCTGTAATTGAGAGGTGATCTGTCCAGGATGTTAAATATAGTCCAAATTATATTATATGAAAGTCCTATATCTATCTATCTATCTATCTATCTATCTATCTATCTATCTATCTATCTATCTATCTATCTATCTATATCTATAT
>JBBMFX010000017.1:8455717-8470498 GCA_037832545.1 Rhabdalestes septentrionalis
GTAGTACTGTTTAAAAAACAATATCCCAAGCTTACTCACTAGAGCTAACACCCCTCCTACTCCCACTCTCTGTAGGGAGATGTGATTCAGTGGTCCGAGACTAATTCCTCAGCCCTGGCATGAACAATACAATCTGTCCTGTGAAGAAAGAAAATATAGGGATGTGGAAAAGGAAGAGAAAGGTGAGGCTACTGCAGAAAACAAATAGTAACAGTACTGCTTCACTAAATGCTCCAATTTATCACCTTACTATACTCTTCTATTGGGCGCAAAGGCCTTTCTTTAAACATTCTAATACCTCCTTCATGCTAGTACGGTGGCCATTTATAGAAAGGTGTTGTCATTTTCTCTGTAGGATGTTTCCCACTGAACTGCCTTTAAATATGAAATCCTCCTTGGAATCTATACGAAGATGATGGCAATGAAACTCTGAAGTTTCCTGAGGCTGAACTTTACACAACCAGGGCCAAATGTGCCTCATTCCATCTCCTCATTCTTCAAATCCACATGAATATTTCAGGACTTGCAAATGAGCTCTTACTTCTAAATTAATAACCTTGATGATGATTATGATAGTGGTACTTATGATGATGGCAATCTGATGATTATGGGGTAATTATGATCAGAAAGGCTAGACTGCCAATCACCACTCATATGAAACTAATGAATTCATTAAATTGTTCTCTTTTTTTTTAACACTACCAGTGAGGGAAGACTGCTCAAATGAAGAAAAATGCCTGTCTCCCAAGGCGATAATTCACTACCTATATTATATCCCTGTGAATGGAAAGATTCTTCTGGAATGTCTGTAGAAATATAGTCACAGAGAGCTGAAGATCTCAACTGGAGAGGGCACACAGCAACAGTGTACCAAACAAATAAGAAACTATGCCTTGAAAATGAATAGCGTTGTGCATTTATTTGTCAGCTTTGTTTATTAACACTAAGCAATGCTTTCAAGGACTGCCTAGAATGATTATTCTCCAAACCCCATGATGGAAATGTGCATGCTGTCACGTTCTCCCTGCAACTGATGTTGCACTGTACACTGACAGACAACTGTTTGTGTGTAAATTGTGTGTGACTTGCACATGTGACCAAACCTGTTCACAAGCATAATAGGAAATAGAATTCATTCCACAATTACTTATTGTGTGTTAATTTACCACTGGGCATCAGACTAACAATATATGCTAATAAGCGAAAAGGGCAGTAGAGCCCCATTTTACACAAATGGGAAAATGCAGCGTTAATCTCACATATATATAGGAAAAAAGAGGGACCGGAAGCAATTTGCTCTTTGTGTAGCTGTAAATCCAGCAGTGTGTTTCATGAATCTGGTCTTTATTATAATTTGATGCTCTTATTCAACTAATCATTTGAACCAAACCACAGGTTTCATGGTAAAAGCCAAGCCAGTGCATATGAGTATCAATGGCAATCTCTAGAGATTTAGGCCATTGTAATGACCCTTTCTACAATTTCTGCTCTTTAATTTGTGCATTGAGATGTTATCAGCTAAGCTGCTAATAGCTCATCTGCACCAGTATTGATCCACATGATTTCCCAATTGGAGGCTCTGCCAGAATTCATTGAGCGAAACAAAGTGAAAGCTTTCGGATGGTATTTAGAAACAGGCTTAAGATCTTCAGAGGGGTAAATCTGTGTCGTGACTGTATCTCTGCACCTTTGAGTCCAGTCTTGGCTTTGTCAATTGAGTCCTAGAGTTAGATGAGCTAGCCGAGTGGAAGGGGAATGAGTGTGTACGTGTGTGGGAGTCGGGGTCAGTTGTAATGGGGGTCATACAGTCAGGAGACTGGGAGGCCTGTTAATGAGACAAGAGAGGATTAATGGTTTCGGAGCACAAAACAAGAGCTCATGAGGATCACTCAAAATGGAATGTGTGTGCATGTGTGTATGAGCCTGAGTGTTTCTGAGGATATTATTCATATTTCCACAGGTTAACTGAGAACAGTGATACATGAGGAGATAAATATGACTACAGCATGACAGTACTACACAGTCTTTTATTGGCTTATATTTATAGTTTTAGCATTCTGAATTAGGTACATTTTTAAAGCTGATAATTTTTTACTGGTCTTAATTAAGAAGCTGCCACAACAGAGTGGTATGATGTATTCTCAAGTCAAGTCAAGTTCATTCTTTCACCCAGCAATGTAATTTATTAGCAGTTAAATTATGGTCACCAAACAACGTAATGGTCAAAAATGTTCCCATGAACAAAAAATGGGCCAAATTACTCCTCGACCTTTGTTTCAGTATTACTACACTCTTAAATCACCCAACTTTCTCACAAAACAATCTCACAAACATGTAGAAAGGCTTTCTTAATGGAGCCCTCAGCTGCATTTACAATGTTTTCTATATATAACAAAACCAAACTCAGTTTAAATATCTCAAAAATGTTTTTTTTTACACATTGATCAAACAGCTGAGATATGTGCAACTGTGTGCATAAATATTTATGACCTGCACACATGACCAAACCTGTTTACAAACGTAATCTAGTTCAGTCCAAGAAATCTAATTCAGTTCACAATGGTTCCTTAACAGGTAATTTATTATCGGGCAAGTAATGTGGTATCTGTTTTTCAGGGTTGTTGTGAATCGCTAACAACACGTTGCAAGTGAGAGAAAAGGGCAGTAGTGCCACATTTTACACAAATGATGAAATGCATGGTAATTCTCATTTTTACATAAGTGGAGCCAAAATGCTATTTGCTTTGTGCCTGTAAATCTGGCTGTGTTTTTATGAATCCGATCTTTATTATATGGTGCATTAATTTGGAATTCAGTGGATGTGTGTGGTCTGGCATGTCGACAATAAATATTTTACAGGGGCTTCAAACATGGATCGTCCTATCAGATTTTATAATCAGAATCTTTGTAGACCACTGAGTTGTGGCAGTGGTGGGTGATGGGTCGAAAGTGGTCATCACTACTATTATGTCTTCACCAAATAGTAAGTCAGTCATTTGAAATCATGTGCTTGAATATTTGCTGTGATCTGGAGGATGCTGTTACATGATAGAGAAAGAGATGCTATACTGAATTACTTATAAGCTGACTGAAGATTAAACCATGCAAAAGACATCTTGAATGAAACTTACTGTCACTTTACATCAGGGCTCTTCCACTCTAGCCCTAGACAGCCAATGATCAGCACAGTTTAGGCTGCCAGGTTTGTGAGAGACATTAAGCAAGAAAGTCACAAAAAAAGAACCCTGAACCCTGTTTTACACTAACTACATTTATCTCCACTAGCCTGACCAGAGGTAGTAGAGGCAGTTGGAGATTATGTCTTACTCACAGCAGACAAGATCACAACTGGGCGGAATTTTCCCACAGCATTTTGAGGTCTGGATAATATTTACTGGTGAGAGAGTTTTCAGTGCACTGCTTAGAATCTGAATGCTAAAATGCAAAAACAATGGGTGAGCCAGAGGCATGAGGCATAGCTGCAGATATTCATTTTGTCTTTATTAATTCTTAAATCAAACAAAATAAGCACGAGGGCTTGCATACAACTCCAAATGATCTATAGAACACTCAGTGTAATAGTGAAACGACAACCTAAACATAAACACAAACCCTTTAAATACATGCAACACAAATCCCACCACCAATAACAAAACACCAGCACTCAACTCTCACATCACCCAGCTGTGACTAATACAAAATAGAAAAACCCATCACCATTTCTTAATAGGAGTACTCATACCAAGCTTAAACCTTGGTGGCTTCTAATGGCCGCATGCTGGACATCACGTAATGGACATTCGTTTGACACACACTATAGCCATTTTATACGAAAACCCCTTTTGTTATTTACCTCTGTGCTATTTTTATCTTTAAGAATAAGGCAGACAAAGAACTTTGTTAAAATAAGAGAGTAGGTAGGCCATCAAAGCAAAGCATCATACTGCATATTTATTACTTAATATATATCTAATAAAAACACTACGGGCAAAAGTATTAGGACAACTGATTATTAAACAGACAGGGACATCATATTCAAATACATAGACTTTAATGCAGAATAACTAACATGATTTTGTAGTTCTTGTGGGAATTTGTTCCCATTCATTCTGTAGAGCATTTATAAGGTCAGACACTGATGTTGGACGAGGAAGCCTGGCTCACAATCTTTGTTCCAGTTCATTATAAAGTGGTTGGATGTTATTGAGGTCAGGGCTTTGTGCGGGCCAATCAAGTTCTTCACACTGAACTCATCCAGCCACGTCATTTAGACAGTTCAAAATATCAGTCACTGGAAGAGTATTTGGAATTATTGTATTATAACAAAATCAAACACATTTTAACATTAATGTCCATGGATGACCGATTGATCACTTTCACTTCAATTGGAATTAGGTAAGCATACATTCTGTATTAAAGCTTTGTTACTTTACTTATGTCTCTGTATGGATCAGTTTACGCTCTTCATTGAGTCATAGTTCTGTCATTCTTTCCTGTGCACCATTTCACACTAAGAATGACTGATTTGGCTTGAGCAGTAAATGAAGGGATTTCAAGAGAGTGCAGGGCTGCCACAGGTGTTTTATGCAATGTGCTCTCGAGCTCCATTTAAATCGGATCAATAACGTTCTCCACCTCCCATGCTACCATCCATCAGCCCACCACTAGCTTTCCTTATAAGATCCTTCTCTGAAGCTTTCTGCTCAATTACACTCCCACACAGAGGAAAAAAGCATACAAGAGTAGTAATTCATTACCTAGTGAATTAAGTAAAATTGATTGCTGCAAATACAATGAGCTTCAGTTCATATTTATTGCTTCGGCTACATTCTTTTATTTTTCTCCTCCTTATCCTTCTTCGGGCGACCACAGATGGAAATTTGCACAGGAGCAGAGCATCTGTTTTCACTTGTGGTTGTTTTTTCGTGTCGGGTCCCTCACGAAATGAACATAATAAACCAAACCAAACGAACCTATGGAAAAATGACTTGGTGCAGAAGAACAGAAGGGAGATTTGTCGTTGACTCGTGTGTTTGGGCTGAAAGTCTACCTTGTTTTTGTCATCTGGACACTTCTCAGCATAGCCTGAAAGCCGTAGTCTCCCAGGAGCAGTGAGCCGCTTGTCCCCTGCTGATGTTCTGTCTATTTATACTGCCTGACACACAAAGAACGCTGCTCACAGCACAGCCAGCTCCTGAAATAAACCAACACAGAAATCAATTTGTTAGTGTGAGAGAGCTGCCCATGCGAGTTGTAAAAGAAAGAGAGAAGGTTCAGAGAAGGAGGGGGTGGGGGTGGAGGAGGCCTGGAGAGATGGGAAGGAGTGCTGCATGACTTATGCTAGCACTTCAGACAGTTAGAGAGCCTAGTTGCGCTGCTCTGGCGTGTGCTCTCTGAGCCACTCTGCGTTCCGAGTCCCCGAAGACAAAGGGCCAGATAAATGTATGCATGTGAGGGATTATGGGAAACACTACATCACACTGCAGGGGAAAAGCAGGGTACTGAGATACACTGATATCTTCTTGCTAATGGGAGCAGTATCTGGCAGCCCAACTCTTGCAAGACACTGGATATTAGTGTATAAACCAGCATTAGGAGAAGTGATCCAAAGATTAAACCACAGATACAACATTTACAGGAGACAGCATTTCGTTTATCTCTCTCAAATAATCCAGTTTTGTTGAAATGTTCACAATAAAAAGCCACTGTGTCTCCCAGAGTCAAAACACTCATATACTAAATCCAATTAAATATATTGCTATATACTAATTCTAATTACCTTTGTTGAGCATGAATTTAAATATTAAAATCTTATCTAACTGGATATTTCATCTTCACCACAGGGTGGGACAGTAGAACTGCTTTTGTGGGACAGTGCAGAATGTGGGAGGAATGACAGAGGAATGAGTAAATTGGTTTCATTTATTTAATTGATAGTAACTCACTGCGTATCTTGAAATTTGACATAGGCCTTCATGTATATCTCTCTGGTGAAATACACACCTTATAAATGTATTAACATTAGAGAGCATTATAACTGAATTAATATTATTAAGCCTTGTAAACTAGTTTCTGTGTGCATGAATGATTTATGATTATAGAATCATTAGTTCTAATGGCACAATCTGATTGTTTGAGAAGCATTCTACCTGTGGTGTTGTTTCTCTATATTGATTTATTCTGCAAACTTGCTTTCTCCTGGACTTGTTATCAGTCACAGTCCAAGTACAGTTCCAGTTCAAAGTATGGATCAAATGTAAACAATGCATCGGTGTATGACCTGGTTAGTCTAGTTTGGTTAGTCCCACCAATTCTACATGTTTATATACCTAAAAATACTTTATACACATTGACAAACAGTAAATCTGTGACTGGCTCAAACAAAATGACATTCAGGTAGATCTGGTACACACTGACCTGAAATCAAGCACTTTTACTTACATTTTCCTTACTTTTTACTTATATATTTTACATTTGAGGTTGTGCATCACAAATTGCATCATGACTGTGATGATCCGTACATGTATTTTTCATTGCTTCCTTTTAATGAGCGGAGTGATATTTCCCATGTATTTGTCTAGGCAGTTGTCTAAACTTACAAACCAATGTTGGATTGGCATGTTATCCTTTTCTCATTGTCAGCATTCTTATTAGCTTTCAAACACAGTCTCCCTTTAATGACATCCTCGATTTAAATGGTGCCACAGTGTGCTCATGTTCACATTATATCTACACTGGTGTTGGCCATGCATGACCATACAGCTTTCAGTATGTTAATGCTATAAGAAACATTCCCAATAATGATTTCTATTATGAGAATGGAGAAGAATGTATTTATGCCTCACTCTGCACCACTGACATGCTGACTGTCGAATGTAGGCTGTGACCTGAAGAGACCTAGAGATTATGGTGATCATCTCAAGATCATCTGACATTTCAGTCTGAGTTTCATTGATTAAAAAGGGCCTTTTCACATTTGTCATGGTGAGGGAGAGTGGAGGAGAACGCTGCAGGCCACAACAGGCTGGGGAGCTTTGCCTAATCATTAGTACTGTACACACTGCTCCTGGGACAAGACTAGCCTCCATCCTATTTGTTAGCCAGAGGATATCGGTGTCAATGGAGAACAACTTAATCATTACACTAATATGCCTGCTTTACTTCTTGCCAGTTGCCTCTTTAGGGGAACACTACCAGCACATTCTGCATGGACTGATTGTGCTTAGTGTTTAATGAATCTAAGAGATGCTTGTGTTTTTCGCTTTTTCTGCTTAAAACTAGTCATTTGTACTGCAAGTCATTATGGACAATTACAGACAGGATTGTCTTTCATTCCCTTTGACTGAACAACAGCACAAAAGCTGGCATGGGCAGAAAATGTCTTGAAGGGGGGATGAGCATGAAGAAATAAAGAGAGGAGAGACACTAATTAAAAGTGGGTTGGAGATATTACATTGTAACAACAAAGATGTAATATTAAAAAAACACATTGTTATACACATAAATGCTAATGTGCGCACAATAACATCCTGGTAGCTGAGCTGCAAGTAGTTTTTATAATGAATATTTTGGCACTCATAGTGTTGACACTGTTTAATGCAGTATTTTATAACTCTAGGATAATGCTGCTTTTTTAGAAAACTACATATAGACACCAGTATGAATTATTCAGGATCATCTTATTTTTGGGGCAGTGGGTATTTTTTAGAGTGTCTTGTTTAGAGTAAAGATGGGTACCGTGGCATGAATGACACTTACAATAGTTATTGTTTTACAACTTAGTATTTCTTATGATACAGTGTGTATGGCTGCATGGAAGCTATAAGTAACATTATGAAAATACAGCTTTAGAGCAGTAATGAGTCATTTTATCTGATAGAGTTTTTTTTAGTCAGGTTATTGTGGTGACTCTGTTGACTGTTTAATAACAAATGATAGCAAGCAAACACAACATGGTAGGAAGATGGGAACCAAAAATTGACATCCGTCATCTCCACAATGTAGTTCTATGGACTTATCACTTGATGATTAGACATATCTAACAATAATGCAATAGCAACAGCATTTTTAGTCTGGAACTGACAACTTTATAGTAAAAGGATCCAAATGGTAAATTGGTTGTAGAGCATCAATATGGCATACAATGATATTGCGTGACGTCCACAAGTTTCGATTTCTGTCAAGTGTAAATGTGTTTTAACCCAAATATTTATGCATGTATGTCTGATGCAGGATAAATATGCAGTAACATGCAATGCATGAGCAGACTCATGTACGCATACATCCAGCACATAAATCTGTCCAGAAGGGTTTTATAATAAAGGCAAGTGCAAGCTGAGAGGGATGTGGGCACCCCTATAAAGGCCTGCCATATGGAGATTGTGACACATGTGGGAGCTGGCAGTGCCACGCTGCCATTCAAGCAGGCTCAGTCGGCCACGGATGCCTGTGCCAACTTCTGCCTCGCTGTTCAGCCAAATCCACACGTCCCCTGCCCTACACCGCTGTGAACATGAAATGGATCCAAAACACACCCGAGTACAAAGGTAATTGCATTTGTTAAGTGAGTGATTTTTTTTATATTACATAAATGTTAATTCTACTGGAATTAATAACAGTAATCTAGTGGGCTTAATAATAGAAATTGTGCAGCTAACCATCTAATAATGAAATTGCTGTATCAGCGTGAGACCCCTCTTTAGAAACGGGAACACAGCAGATGCAAAAACAACATGAGGTGAGTTTTAAAAATCTTAAACATGATACTAAAAATGAATGCTAAACTAAATGTCACAAATTCTGTTGTAGGTGCCAGTGTAAATGTGAGTGCATAGCAGAGGCGCAAACATGTGTCGGCGCATTCAGAGTGAGTTGTAGGCATTAATAAATAATTAAAGCATAATGAGACTAAATGCCATTTCATTCTACAATTCTGATCTGGGCACCACTAACTGACCAGATCCATCCCATTTAAAAGACCCTCCGGGCCGATATTCATCAAATATTACAGACATAGGTTTAGAGCTCAAACTATGGAGTGACTTATCCATGTGTAAATGCCTGAGGTTTGAAGTAATGAGCTCTCTTTTCTTGGTTTTCATTAAAACTCCAGCAGCAGCATTTTGAATTGTGGTAAAAAAAAATGCCATGCAGTCTTTTTGTTTTGGCACATTGAATACAGGTCAAAAGTTTAAGAACACCCAAGTGTTTCAAGCTTTTTTAAACAGTTCAAGTCCAGTGAATAGCATAAAATGCTACAAAGGGCAGTGCTGAACTGCAAGAAGTTTGAAAATTGTGAGGTTACCCAGGAGTGGGAAATAATTCTGTAGCTCCATCCAGGACCTCTGGTATGTCCCTAGTTGTTCGGGTCGTCCTACAGCAAACTAGTGACCCAAAACATAAGTCCAAGCTCTGCCAGAACTATCTTAGACAAAACAGAACATGATGGTAAGCTGGAAAACAAGGAGTGCCCAGAAGTCTCCAGACTTGAACCCCACTGAGCTGGTTTGGAATGGACTGGACAGAAGAGTGAAAGCAAAGCAGCCTTTAAGTGCTGCTCACTTATGGGAACTTCTGCAACATAGTTGGGAAGAACTTTCAGCAAAATTAACAATGAGACATTGAATCGCTTGAATTTCAATACAAAAAAAAAAAAACACTGAAAAATTGGGGTGTTCTAAAACTTTTGACTGGTAGTGTGTGTACATCTATGTGTTAAAAAACTGAACTGAACTTAACAACTACATAGGTATCTAGGTTGCCCAAAAATCTAGCATCCTCCCTGCTGCTTTTATTTTTGTTTTATAAAAGACATAGTTATGTAATGCAGTGTTCCAGCAGGAAATATTTTCGGGCCTCACAGTTATATAAATGGATAACATGGAGTTTAGTGCTTCGGTAAGAACACTGTCATACATCAGTGAATCCTTGTGTGAATCAGTCATTCCATTCTCTGCTACACTGCAAAACTCCTGACCTCCTAATATACTATTAAAAGAATACATTAATTTGCTCTTATATAGTGTATTAAAACAAGTGACTAGAAACAAGTGAAATTATCTGCCAATGCAGTAAGATATTTACACTTGGTATGATTTTTGAAATAGGAAAAATATCTTAAAGCAATCTTAATATACTATATAAGAGCAAAAAATTGTATTTTAAAGAAGACTTTTAGGCTAGAAATAAGATTGCAAGTCTTGGTTTGATCAGGAGGTTTGCAGTGTACATTATATAAAATACTATGTTATGTAGCCCTGTCCACCCTCCTGAGTGATATATTCTCTAAGTACAATTTTGGGCAGTATCTCTTGCGATATCCCACTGTAGTTTTACAGATACAAAGTGATTAATTTTTTAATTAGCATCTCTATGGTACTCACACAATTCCATCTAAACCATTCCATCAAAGTATCTGTGTAATCTCTGTGCCACTGCTGGTCGGGGATGAGAAATTAGTAGTGTCAGATGTTTTGTATTTAGTTTTGATTATAAATAGAATGTTTTGAGTTCCGGGGGTTGTCAGTTCACCCTCACATTTGCCTGGGTTGTGTTTATGTCTTCAGTTTGAGATTTTGGCCCCTGTGCAAGGTTTATTTTTAAAGTCTTCTTTTGAATAAAGAGAACAAAACAATGCAATCCTACATTTGGGCCTCCTGCTTCAGTAAGCATGACACTAACGTGACAGAGCCATAATTATTGTGTAATTTTGTAATATCATATTATTTCTCACATAGGGCCCAACAATTCTAGCAGGAAATCTGTATGTTTGGCTCGTGCAGGTGATGTGTGGGCTCTTTCTTCTATAGTGCAGAAGCCCTTATTGATTATTTTCATACTGGCAGATTTAGATGTTTCAACAGATTGTGTAGTTTTTGACATTTCCCACACTGGGCCTCCTCACATTTAAAGCAGACAGCAGCTGCAGATAACACATGAGTAAGAGGTTCACTATATTTACCAGGATGACATAAATACATTTAAGCAATGCTTTATTACCACATTAGCACCACTTTACCCACAACACTATATAATAATTAACAGTTCTTTGTGATTTTATGTTCCTATTACGTAGCTTAGCCATTTACAAAGCTCTAATTGAGGATGCACATTTATAACAGCAACAACACAATGTCCAGTTTGCCTAATAGGTCCCTCAATATGTTACATCAGGTTCTGCTGATAGAATGTAACAAATCCATGCAGTGGCTGGAGTGAAGTCTTGGTAAATTATCGCAAGCTAAATAATTAGCAAAATTCAATACAGGATTTCAACTTCAACTGACATCATAATCTCTCCTTTATATTCTTCTGGATTTCTATCCTGTCTAAAAGTCAGCCTGCCTCATTCTTCTCACTCAGCTGTCTAAGCAGGTCTAAAGGAGGAGAGGTTGCACAGAGTTCTCCCACCCAGCTGCACGGATTACACTATCACACATTTAACTGCACAATCAATTCCCTCCACTGCTGTAATACTGCTAAAATGTGTGAAAGAACGATGTTCTGAGTAATTACAGATATAGATTTTTCCAATTATAGCCACCAAAAAAGCATGACATGAGATTTCTGCTGTTAAATGAATGTCAGATTGTTGTGCCCACGGCATTACAACCTGCCCCCCATGTTCAACGTGCTATGGTCTAATCACCGTGTTCCCTTCCGCTTTATTTTGACGTATTACAGGGTACTGCTTCTTACGTCTCCATTCATTTGCCTCCTTAATCAACATGGTATGCCAGTCCACTCACAGTACCTGTAACTTAATTAAAGTGCTAGGTTTTAACATAGCATTTCATGATAAGCAGTAAGGCCAGATGTGGCAGTGATCATTAAAGCATTAACGTTGCTTTCAATAGTATTAAAAGCCCCCCTGAACTCAAAAGTTGGCGATCCTGGATTTCGGCCTTTCATGAAATTACCATGGCACCATTAGCTCTAACTCAGGCCAGTCGGCTCTAGTTGTGAGCTGTCCTGGTTTTGATATGATGGCTTTTTACGGTGATATATCAATCTACCATTAACTTCAAATTAAAAATAGTACAGTCTAATCCCTTGGTTTTTAGCTAAATTACATTATTTGGGAAGATGCAATAAATGTAATTGCAATTTCATTGCAATAAGATAAATAAATAATTGGAATTAGGTCAGATGTTTTGAAATTATCCAAACAGGTTTGCAGAAATAGATGCCTCACTGAGATATATCAACCTTCGGTTCAGTTTTTCATTACACTGACCACATTTCAAAAAGCCTAAAGGAATGCAATAATTATCTAATTGTCCTCATCTTCCTGTTGTCATTGTAGCTGGTTCTGTCTCTGTAAATGTGAGAAGAAATTGAACAACAAAAAAAACCAAATGATGTTGACCACAATCAATATAGGACGAGGATTGCCTATCTTCACCATTTTACTTTAGCTAGCTATAAACAGAAGTAATTTTGACTGCAACAATCAACTGGATAACTTAAGAACCAGAGGCAGAGAAAACAAACAAGAAGCTTCCCAACAGTCCTCCGATTTTCCAGCATAAACAGCAGAGACACTTGAGTTTATGGGTTAGAGGGGAAGGGTTGTACTGCTTTTCAAAACAGCTTGTTTCCACTAAAATCTCTTTGTGTGCTTTTAAGCATGATCAAGTGTAGCCTTCCACTCTTCAGCACTGGATAGACTCGGGTACAGATTGTTGCCAAATGACCTTCAATCAGTTTTCTATCTCTACTTCCTCGCTTGCTTCCATACACTGCTGGGCTCTGCTCTTTTCATCATGCTTCTGAGCGCCCTCTGCCCACTCCGGAGGGACCCAGCATAACCTTGATGAAAACGCAAAGGCTCCTTCACATGGAGACTGAAAAGCAAATCGGCCTCACCACCTCTCCAAAACCATCTCCAAGCATATCTTCCATGTAGATTCCACCCCTTTTGTGTTTTATTCTTTTTTCCCCCCACCCTTAGGCTACTTGAGATTCACTCCCACACCTTTCCTTGACTCCAGGCCAAATTCTGTGCTGATTATGTAAGCCTTGTGGAGGAAGATGGAACATTCAATATAGTTCATAAATGCACAATCTCATGCTCCATGCTTCTCAGTGTGGAGCACAGAGAGGCGAGAGCGGGCCAACTGGGTGGATAAATAAGGCTCAGTAATATGGTAAAACTGGCTGTAGCACAGCTATATCCACTTGTCCTTCTCTTCACTTCCCCTGTGGTGAACATCTTATTGAAGTTTCACACAGAGAAACTGATAGTAGATATAAATTGCTTTAACTGTATGATCTTAAGCAATTGTGAAAGCTCCCATGGTCAGTGAACACAGCAGTTCAAATTTGTGTGTGTGTTTGTTTGTACACAAAATGACCTAAATATTACATTTAGGATATTTAGGTACATAAATACATAGCCCATATAAAACAAATTATTTTAGCATGAGGGTATCGATCAGCCATAACATTAAAACCACCTGTCTAACATTGTGTCTCATTCTTTGAGGCATAGGCCTCCACAAATCATCTGAAGGTGTGTTGTGATATCTGGAACCAAAATATTTGGAACCAAAGTCCGACCCGTGGGCCAATCACGGCCGGCTGTCAGACTTTATACGGCCTGCAGCTTTGGTTTTATAATATGTAATTAATGGCTTGCTAGCTTTGTCAGAATAAATAAAATCACAAAATATAATGGAATTCCTCCTATAACCATTCTAATGCTATCTGGCTCTGTGTCTGTGCCGCAAACCCTCCCGTCATTTCTGCCATGGCAAGTGCAAAGAAATTGAGAAAAGCTGTGACTTATTTAAATAAACTCTTGAATAAGGTTTGTTTATAACTGTTGATGTTACATGCCTGTAGATGGGACTCGAACTATTGCTTTCTGAAAGATTCACTCAACACTTTTAACAGACCACTTATGCATTACATGTAACTCCTGTTTAAAATGTTCATGAGGCAAAGAAAATGATCAAACACATGGAAATGTAAGGTTTTAGAATTGTTCACATCTTCCTGATTGGCTTATATTTGGATACATTGCCACTTAAAAAATAAAGGAAATTGTGACTTTGAAAATATTTTATAACAGTGTGGTATTTTCATGTAACTTTTGTGGTTTAAAACATTTTTAGAAGGAACTATTGGCGCCTGGGAATCTTCACTTTATCAACTTTGGCCCCTGCAGTAGATTCTTTAAACCATGTGAAGTT
This sequence comes from Rhabdalestes septentrionalis, assembly GCA_037832545.1. Lineage (NCBI taxonomy): Eukaryota > Metazoa > Chordata > Actinopteri > Characiformes > Alestidae > Rhabdalestes > Rhabdalestes septentrionalis. The sequence goes on from JBBMFX010000017.1 coordinate 8,469,913, forward strand.
AGGCTTCCAGATTATTTTGTGCGCATATCAGACATATGCTGGATCAATTAGAGATTTGGCACATTTGGAGGCCAAGTCAACACCTTTTTGTCATTTTCTGCAAACCATTTCACAACAGATTTTACAGAGTGGTGGGGTACATTGTCCTGAAAGAAATCACTACCATTAGGGAATGCTGTAGCCTAGAAGGAGTGTACTTGATCTGCAACAGTGTTTAAGTTGCTGGTACGTATAAATGTTACATCCACATGAATGACAGGATCCAAGGTTTCCCATCAAAATATTGTCAAGGGTATCACACTGCCTAGGCTCGCTTCCCATGGTGCATCCTGGTGCCATCCCTTCTCCAGGTAAGCCCCACACGCACCCAGGAGAACAACATGATGTAAAAGAAAATGTGATTCATCAGACCAACCCATTCTTCCACTGATCCATGGTCAAGTTCTGATTCTCATGTCCATATAGTTTGCTTTTGACAGGGGATGGATTCAATAAATGTTTGGTTTGAAGCTTGTAACAGCTTAGTAAAATACAGTGGGGCAAAAAAGTATTTAGTCAGTCACCAATTGTGCAAGTTCTCCCACTT
>JBBMFX010000017.1:8485075-8497420 GCA_037832545.1 Rhabdalestes septentrionalis
AGCCGATCCCGTTCTCAGCAAGTTAGTTTTGGTCTTGTAACTTTTGTGTCAGGTTACTCATGGTTTATCTCTCTCTCTCTCTCTCTCTGCAGGCTGGTGCTCCTCATGTTTTGAACTAGAGTTGGTGCAGGTCCGTGCACCCGTCGCCTACAGCCGAGCATCCACGCCAAAGCAGGGCTGGGCCGACTCAGAGAGTCCTAGGTTTTGTTTGGTTGTTCCCCTTTCCTTTATTAAAAACCCCACTTTAACTCTGAGCGCTTCTCCCCTTTTCCTTTGCGGAGTGATCCGTGACAAAGGGCAACATTACCCTATAATTTTTGATACATTTGATCAATCTCTAAGAGAAAAGCTAATGTAAGATTAGAAACCAAAAAGAGCTTTAACTGTAAAGATGAATGTGGACTCACTATTGTCCATCAATGTCATTGTTGACCTTTATTTTTAGGTTAGAACTGGATGATTTGTTTATAGACCTTTCTTCTGTGTTCAACAAAATACAGCTCAACATTCTGCTCTCAAGTGTATCGGTCAGAAATGAATCCATATTTCATCTGTTTGAACTGGTTAGGGTCAATATCACCTACACGTTGCTGTGGTTGTACCAGCTCCTCACTGTTATTTACTGAGATATGGCTGTGTTACCAATGTGTCTAACTACTATATCATTAAATTATCAGTACGATAATACAGTACATTACTGTACTGGAAGGGTTGGACCATACAATATACCTTGTCAATGTCAGTAAATGTATCTGGCAGAGTAATCCCTTAAAACATACAAGATCTTTGGAGCCACTCAAGACCAAAAAAGCCTTGATTATACTACCCAGTTAATCCCATTCAGATACAATGCACAGTGTTCTGTCCTAGGCCTACTATGTGGACTTAATCTGCAGACCACTGGGTCTCTCTCTCCTGTCTGTTGCAGATAACTATACCACGTGCTGCATCCACAATCCAACCAGCACTTTAGATGCCACACACACTTTCTTCTTCCTCATCTCACCTCGCAAAATATTCCATAACATACAGGCCTTTATTCCAAAGATGGGAAACTGCGTTTAACCCATTCACCACGTGAAACTGTGCGCAGACAGCGATTCAGAACTCAAAGTTTCCTCAGTGGTGCCACTGGCAGACCTGGGATTCAAACCAATTGCCTCCTAGTGACAGGGGCAACCATCAGGCCATCAGCTGCTAGTATCTTTATTAAATAACAACATTTCTTATGTCAGTATCTTTGTTAGTTAATGTATATTTTGAAACCCCTTTTTCCACTGACATTTAGTTTTGAACATTTCTTGAATGTTGTCTTTCAATCTTTGTAGTTTTGCACACTTAATGACTCTGCTGCCAGAATGCCGTCTCTGTCACAATATTGTATTCATTCACAGTAGTACTGTAACTGCTCCTGTGGACTGCATTGTATATTGTCTTATTCTGCTATATTGTTTTGTTTGCTTTTTTTTTTTTCAGTCTTATGCTCACCCTCTTTTGCACTGCCTGCACTTATGTAGTTTTGTGTTGTTTCTGTTCTTGTTCTTTGTGTTGCATCATGATCCTAGAGGAACTTTGGTTTGTTTCTTTGCATACTGTGTAAATAGTTGCAATGACATTAAACACCTCCTTCATGTGACTCGACCTGATCTGTAATAAGGCTCAACAGAAGATCCACTTCTTAAGGAGACTCAGGCCACTTGGAGCCAGTAAGGAAACCCTCATTCTTCTTTTTTTTTACTTGGCTCTACAATACATAATACCTCACAAGATAGAGTTTCAGTTTGGTTCAGTGGCCTTTCAGCCCAAACGAAAATCAACATCTGGGGATCTGTTACAAGGAGGTGAGATGCTCTGTGGAATGCACCTTCCTAAACAGCTGAATTAAATGGACAATCAAACTGGCTGAATAAAATCTCCATGAACACTTATCATGCCGAACATGAGGAGTACCAGTGCTTTAGTGTGCCAGAAAGTATATGTACAAGAACTCTTTTTTTCCATACACCACAACACTGCACTGCTCAACCAATTAAGAAGGAGGAGGCTAATCCCCCCCAAAAAAAACAAAAACAAAAAAAGAAACAGACTTCAATCATACCCCGTAAAACATGCACTTTTAGATATCTTTATACATTATATATGTTATTTTATGCTGTTACGTCTTTGTAGACATTCTTTTGTTCTGTAGATATTACTGTGTTGACTGAGGACTGAGAGTGTCATATATATATATATCTCTGTGCCATGTGTGTCCGAGGTGTATTCATGTAGGTAATTAAAGTATTTATATGTTGCTGATAGGCAACTAAAAGTGTTCTTTTTTTCTGTGGCATTGCTTTAAGAATCATTAGAACAACTAATAATTCCTGAGTGTGTCTCTATGACATGTATAATTAGTTGCACCTTTAACAGCATGATGACCTATGAGTGAAAAAACTGAATTTTACTTATTGTTGTTTTGATTTCCATCCAAAAGATTTTCTGCATTTGAGATGTTGAGTGAGTAAAGACACAGCTATGTTAAGCACGTCTTTTTTGCCGATGACAAACCTACAACAGAAAAGCCCTCAACTGAAGGGATAGCTTGTCATAAAACCGGATGTGCAGCAATGCGTGCGATAACATAACAATGGCTATTGAGCATGTTCTGTCAGGGTTCACTGTTGCTCTGATGTCCATCTGAGAGAGTTTCTTTGAGAGGAGTTCCACCGAAGCCCAATTGCCAGTATAAATATCACACAGAAATCGCTTACATCAAGAGATGGAGATTATTTCTGGAGCGTTTCATCAACCTCACTTCATCCCCCAAGCTTAAATGAGGGCTAGTGCATTTTTCTGCTGAGTGCATCTGCATATCCGCTCAGCTTTGAGGTGTCGAAAACGTCAAAAGGCAAAAAAAAAAAAGAAAAAGCAGGCTGATCTTCAAAGCGGACGAGAGATAGGGTTTATTTCTGTTACCTTTTGTGGAGTCAGCTTCAGACATGCACATGAATTTAAACGTATTCGGTGTACTACAGTGCTCTGCCCCAGAGACAGCTCTTCTCACAGGTGCATTGGGATGAAATGTTTATTGAACCAGATACTGACAGCACATCATGTTAATCAGGGTCCCCTTATCGGGATGGTTTAGATTCACACTTTTAGTTTTGATCTAACGACAACATTAAATATAATGGATTTCCCTTTCTAAAATAAATGTTAGATGTCTGTAAAATTAAAAGCATAGAATAGACTTGCCAAAAAAAACAAAGCAAAAAAAAGGTACATTTCACTTTTAGTAAAAATGCACATTAAGAATTTGTTTACAGTACAACAAAAATGTATTTGCCCCCTCTTATATTCCTCTATTTTTGCATAGCTCTGTGAAATAAAGGACAGATCATCATACTTACACAAAACATAAGACCAGGATAACATGATTAAACGCAACACAGTTCTAACTGATGATTTCATTAAGTAATTTTCCCGTAGAATTAATACCTAGTTATGCCTCCATCAGCAGCAACAACTGCAACCAAATGTTTCTTGATGGAGATCAATCTTACTAGGGGGGAATTTTGACCCACTCTTCTTTGAAAATTTGGTCACACTGGAAGACTTTCATAGATAATACTCATTTATGGTCCTGCCACATTACCTCAATATCTAGCTAATTTGACTAGGCCACTCCAAAATGAACTTTTTGGTGCCATTCAGAGATGGATGGACTCTTTTGCTTGAGCTTCAGATCACGGCTGATGCCCAAACATTCTCCTGCAGGACTATCTGGAAATAAATTTTCTTGTAAAAATCAGAATTTGTGCCAATTATGGTAAGTCACACAGGCCCTGAACCTATGGGTGTCGTCACCATTCACCCAGAGTCCCCATGTCCCCTTCACAGTTCTTAATTATTCGTTTGGACCCCCCCATCTTTAACATAAATAATTCGTTTACCAGTGCTGATGTATCTTGAATCTTTGGTGAAAGTATCCACTCCATTAAACTGATAGAAGAACACACACCACTGAAAATCGGAGCAGCCTGTCTCTGCACTGACCATTCTCTTCACTTGCATGTGGTGAGTTGGAGGAAAACCTGGAGCGGATTTCCAGTGGTGTGTGTTCTTCTATCGATTAAGTGGAGTGAATTCTTTTATGAAACATTTAAGATTTAACAGGGTTTCCAAACACCCCCACCCCATAAAAGGACGAGATTTGCATGCACGCAGCAACTCCGCCGCCACCCAAACCCCATCCCCACACGCACAAACCCTGCCCCCACGCACAAACCCTGCCCCACGCGTCCCCCTCACATAAAAATGCTTCTGACGCCCCTCCCTGAGCCAAACTTCTTCACACCATCATGCTACCACCAATGCCTTTGGATGCACTACCACCAGTGTCTTCTACTCCAGATGTAATAGAATCCTTGTCTTCAAGAATGTTCCACTAGCAACAAAACAGTTTACAAAATGTATTATGGATGGCAAATGTTCTTTTTTTACTTGCAGTGTTCTTTTCCCTGCTGTTTCAAATCGTGGAATCACAAATGCTGACAGGTGAGGATTACAGGTCCTTAGTCATTCATCTAGGTTATTTTCTGACTTTCTGGATTAGTCGGACTCTCAGACAATTTTTGGTCAGTCACCTCTGAAAAGATTCAACACAGTTTTCTCTATTTGGAGATAATGTCTTTCAATGTGGTTTGCTCAAGTCCCAGAGCCATTGAAATGACTTTGTTACCCTTTTCACACTGAAATATTTTAAACTTTCTTTCTCATTTCATTCCTGAATTTCTTTTGATTGTGACATAATGTGCTTCTTGCTGAGACTTCTCACTTTTACTTTAAGTGGCTAGAAAGGTTCAATTTAAATGCCTTTTAGTTTCAGCAAGGCTGGCAGTAATCAAGGCCTGTTGTGCCTAGTGTAATTTTACCCAATTATCACCAAAGATTTGTCTGTTGTTTGCTTGAGTACCTAAGAATGCAATCACAATGTCACTGGTGTTGGATAAAACTTTTTCATTCTTCTATTGATGTCTGAAGTTGCCTTTGTCTTATATTACTCAAATCATTGGTGTGCAAATATGCGAAAACAAAGGAAACCAGCATTTTTTCATTCCTCTGGATCCATAGCATATTGCATTTTAAGGAGGTACCTGTAGAAATGTAAAACAAATGTGACAGTTGCTTGTACATATGAATATTAGATAGGAAAAATATTCAGAGATGACCCTAACCTTGACCCTTCATGTGCAAATTGATTCAGCTGTAATTGAAAACAGCTGCACAAGAAATGAACCTCTGAGGTCACCTGCCTTTGGTGGGTTTGTCAATAGCATTTAATACTGAATTTAACTATGTTTGTCAATCGGTTATTAAAACCTTTGCAAGCTGTGCATGGAATACGGGAGACTGACTATTAGGATACAATTATGAAGAGAACACATAGCAACTTGAAGTAATACTGCCCCCATTAGACCGTGTCCTGTATTTCCTGTGTGAGGTTTCTTCACAGTCCAGTGGCTAGAGGATTCCCCAGCTCTGCCCAATTTTTCTATCGATGTGCTTAATGTTGCTTTTACTAAATATATACAAACATACATACATAAAAACTGTGCAGTTTACAGCCCAGTTTTGGGAAACTGGGCCCTGATCATTTACATTCATTAGAGTTTTACCTTGGTGCTGCAACCTATCTGAAAGTAATAGTTGGCGATAACTAATCTGAACGGATACCTTTAGCTTCTGGCTAAACTATAAACAGCTCCAGGGCATCTGCAAATCTAAATGTAGGTGTGTCTTTACAGTAAGCCCGTATGGACAGATCAGGGTCAGGGTTATTGGTGACATATGCTGTAAATAACGAGCCCATATGTTGCTATGACTTTAGAGTGTGGTTCCTAAAGTTTTTATCTGGTCAGTTAGCATACATTTTGGGGCTTCAATTTCCTTTACTGTCTTTAATCTCCTCATGGACAAACTTGATGGATCTACAGCAAATTAGGTATCTAATGAAGCTGTTATTAGTGTTATATGCTCCTGATGATGCAATGTACCTATGCATTGTCTGCAGACATATATGGTATTACATAGCAAAGTTTATGATGTTGAATGTTGTGCTGTACAGTACGTTCCCACAATTCCATTTAGATTAATGAGAAATTGTTGGATACGACTTAACCTGTGTGGTTAGTACAGTGTCACCCCCATCTACAGATATTCTTAAACAAGCTATTTGCTGAAACTCTGAACAGTTTTAGGTTTAGGTTTTGGTTCTTGATAGAGAATAATGTAGTATATGTGGGAATTCGGTAGTATAATAGATATTCGTTGATTGAATATTAAAGAAATTGTGATTTCCCTTTGCCTAAAATATACAAATATTTAACTGTGGTTAGAATGTTATGAACTACTTTTTTCAGTAGCTCGTAATGTATGGACACTTTATTAAGAGAGTAGCTCAGCCAAAACTCACACCATCATGAATAGCTTGAAGCTAGAAAATAGCTGTTATTGTTACCCAGCCACTAACCCAGCAAATAAAAATACTAGAAAGTAATGAAAATTACCAAACAAAACACTTGATCTCACCCACTTGCATAGGAAAAGCACCCTAGCACATAAAAGCTAGTAGAATAGTTACGCACTGATCGAAAAATATTATCAAGGTTTGTAACATATTTTACTCTGTAACTGCAACTGTCTGGTTTTCTTCAACAAAGCAACACAAACCCAAACATTCGTTAAAGTCTACATTATTTCCTGTATCACCATATAATCAAGAAATTGCTTGAATATATTGATCCCAATATAGTACAATGATAAACATTCCACCCGTATTCCTGTGAATGTTGTGAGAGTAATGATAAAGCCTATAAGGCTCCAGAAAAAATCAGAGACCAATGCAATTTGTTTTAAATCAGCATCTCAATGAGAACCATTGTTACATTCCCATGCGAGCACCTCATTCTGCTTTATGAGATACTGATCAGTGATCACCTCACTCACATGTTATTTAAATGAGGAAAAGTATAAAACCACTGCTGTATAGTTTTCTTTTAATTATTCAAAACACTGCACCATTTCTCATATTTTGATGTATTGTCATTTCCTTTAAAAGTATGCTATAAAGAATTTGTTTTAGTTCAAAATGAAGGCAAAGCTTGCACCTTTAACAGAAAAACAGAACATTTTTGCAGTGGTCTCTTATTTTTTCTAGACCTGTATCACCAGAACATTTGAAAGAGCTGAAACCCACATTGGTGTCAGGGTGGTGAGAGTATAAACAAACTAAATTAGTCTCATCAATGTTAGCTCTGTTTCTTAATTTGTTGTCAAGCCCTATGTAAATCCTATTAGTGGTTACCTTAGTAAGCCTCTCATTTCTCTCTGAGGAGCTTGCTATAAATAAGCTTGCAGGAGGTGTCCTAATGATTGACCTGGTTTTTTAAACTTTCTGTATTTCTGAATATACAACTTTGACTTAGCCACACAGAATTGAAGTATATATAGACGTTTACAGGAATGCGGATGATCCATTTTTTTTCTTTTTTGTTGGTGTGGGTGGGTGGAGGGGGTTGGTCTTGTCACTTTGCTAATAAGCTCTGTTGGTGTTTAAAAACTTGTCTAAGGGGATTGAAGCTGTGAGCACTCCCCTCTAAACTAAATTGATTCGTAAACCTGCATCTCTTCTTTGAGCTGTGCCTTATGTGAACCACAGAGAGTAACTGAGAGCTAATGCATTTGTATGAATGCTGAACTTTGATTCACCTTAAATTGAGATGATGTCATCAGAGTGGGTGACAGGTTGACAGATTTATGGTCTTGTACTGTGCTGAGTGAGAAAGAAAGAGTCAGCTAATCTACTCAAATTCACAGCCAGTGGATGCGGGTTTCCCTATCCAATTACAGTCAGTTATTTGTAGATCATGGGCCTCTGTCCTTAAAGGTGAACCACATCACAGTATTTACTTGGCCTGGTTGTGTCCTGATTGTGTCTTTTGAACTTAATTATGTTATCAAACGACCTGCACAAGCAATCAGAGTTTAAACGGATATTTGTCAGCAAGATAAAGAAAGGTCTTGATGAATGTTGGTGGTTTATTATGGGAAATGTTGTCTCTTGTCACTGATATTACACATTATGACTACACTATAAAGATATTGGATATGATGCAGTCACTTTCCATAACAGTTTTTTGGTTATGTTATGTACAATAACAATAACAATGTAGACACAGTTCCTTAAACAAAATAACAAAAAAAGTAGTATTTGATATTTTACAGTTCCAGAAATTGTTGCTAATTTAAAAGTAGTTAGTGGTGTCAGCAACAGAAACCTCAACTTATCCAGTCATGTCCACCTGGACTCCTCCCCTCCACAACCTCAGTCTCAAGTGTGTCGGGACTAATCTCCATTAGCTCTATTAATGATCCAGCAGCAGGAGTGCAGTAGCTGTCAGAGGCTGTCAGAGGGGATTCCAGCCCCACAGACAGTTCCAGAGCTCAAGCATGGGCCAAAGTCAAACAACTAATCCATCTGACGAGGTGGAGGTAGATGTGGTCGCTCTTCAGGAGATGTACAAAAAATTTGTGACGGAGTGTCCCAGTGGACTATTATTTCTGCATGAATTTAAGCGATTTTTTGGAGTGGACCCAACGGGCGAAGCAGCTGAGTATGCTGAGAGCATGTTTCGTGCCTTCGACAAGAATGGGGTAAGAAACGAAACTATTTAAAAAAATGATATTCTTCAAACTTTTGGAGAACAAAACATGGGGATGCTTTCATTTGTAGCTTGTTTATAGTATAAGAGACACATTTATAACATAGTCTCAAGTTTGTAATGGGCAAGACAGTAAATAGGCTGAGGATGCCCATATTTTCTTTTTTTTCTTTTTTTTTGGTGTGGGCTGACTTAGACATTCATGAACCAAAACAAACAAAAGCTAAAACGTTATAAAGCCATGTGTTTAAGCTGCTGGGAATGTGAAGAAGTGCTTCTGCCATTCAAAGCAAAACATTGCATTAGAGGTGCAAAGTCTAGGTAGTTTTGTGATGACTGATAATATGTTGTTGTTTTTTTACCTTTCAGGACAATACCATTGATTTCTTAGAGTTTGTGGCAGCTTTAAACCTGGTGTTCAGGGGAGATTTGGAGCACAAGCTAAGATGGTCATTCAAAGTATATGACAAGGACGGCAATGGCTATGTGGACAGGGATGAACTCAGAGCAATTATTGAAGTGAGTTGTCATACTCTATATATATATGTTTGTGTATGTGTATGTGTATGTGTGTGTGTGTGTGTGTGTGTGTGTGTGTGTGTGTGTGTGTGTATGTGTGTGTGTGTGTGTACCTTTCAGAGACAGCATTAAAAGTACTTATGGTTCAGTGTCAAACTACATTGGCTAGATTGCTAAATGGCCCCGTGCATTGTTCCTTGCATGCAGTGGTCATTACCCACCAGTTGTGATCCATGGAAAGATGACTGCAACTGGGTCATGGAAACCCAAGCTTTACTGGTGCATGAGGGGAGTGAAGTCTAGCCTGGTCTGATCTCACAAAAGAGACAAAAAGCTTGATCACACACTGCTGAAAAAGTTAATGCTGACTATGATAGGAAGGTGTCTGAACACATCACACCTTGCTGTGTATGGAACTGCATTGCTGCAGACTGGTCACAGTGTTCATGTGGACAATCAGTCCTGTTCTAAAAGGGCCCCCTCTGGGTGCATGAATCTCAGAACTGGACCTGGTCAAAATAATGTTTTCTTGCACATCATGTGAATGGCACTATGGCACCAGGATGCTCTGCGGAAAAAAGGCAAGCCAGAAGATTCAGGTTGATTTGGCCTCTAGATTCCTTGGATCTCCTTCCTTTTGAGCATCTTTGGGATGTCCTGGACAAACCAGTCTGATCCATGAAGGCCCCACCTCACAACTTGGAGGGCTTAAAGAATCTGCTGCTAACGTCTTGATGCCATATAATACATCACATCTTCAAAAGCCTTTTGGAGTGTCGTGTGTCATAGCTGTGCAATACCCAATATTAGACAGGTGGTTTTAAAATACTGGCTGATTGGTGTAACTATTGGCCATCTGACCAAAACATTTTATCTCTAAAAATGAAACGTGTGTGAGCCGCATTGGGAACTAATTGAGCCTGATGTCTCAGTAAACTCAGGAAAACAGTCTGATGCCACCGACAATTTAGTGCATGAAGAAACTTAGGAAACTATTTAAGTGGAAATTGAAAACAACCTCTCTGATTATATATGGTTTCAGCACTTTTGGTTTTGACATTTGCAACATTTCAGTTTAAATTACCCCTTAAGAATGTAAATGTTTTTATATATGCAGAGCCTGACATGTAATTGCTGGCATATTGTAGAACTGGCTGGCATATTGTAGTAGGTAGTATAGTTAACATTTTGCTATGTTTCCAGAGTATATACCGTTTAAGGAAAGTGGACAGGAAAGGACCAGATGCCTCCTTAGATGAAATTTGTGAGCGAATCTTCCAAGTGGTAGATGCAAATGGGGATGGTGAGTGAGTTTATATTTTCTTGATCCGTTTCCATATATTCATTGATCCCCTTCATTCCCATGATTATTACATCTTAAGACTGATTATGTAGTTATTAAATGGAAAGCAATGTAAACGGGCATAAAATGGACTCGGTATAAGGGCAAAAAATATATAGTATATTGAAAAAGATGCAGAATAGAATGTATAACTGAACAAGCGAGGCATTTTATTAGATCTGTTACCCAACCGCTTCATATCAGCTAAGGGTATTATTGGCTGATCAGCTGGCCCCGTTCCTTTCTTGGGATAATCCTCAATTAGGTATTATTCTAAGTATAGTCATCCAATTAATAGTTCAACATGGGGACATTGCTCCAGTCCATTGTCAAGAATCAGTGTATATCATTATTTTTATGCACAGGTTACTTTGTTACACAAACTGTGGGTTTATTCTTCACATGCTACTGACTGATTGTATGTCCCTCCGCCAAACCTTCCTCTGCCACAGGTCACATAACACTTGAAGAGTTTGTAGAAGGGGCCCAGAAAGACCCGTGGATTCTCAACATGTTACGTTTAGACATGAACCCTTACGGCTGGGTGCTGGAACAGAGGAGGAAAAGTGCTCATTTCTAAAATATCTCTTGGTATCCAGAAAAATAATGCCAATATTAATGCTGGGGAGATTTATTTTTTCTTTATTACAATTCATGTGTGCCTGATATTACCCCAGTTGCAGTGAATGGCCTTCATCGGATATGACTGAAGCATAATTGAAAGGAAATACAACAAAATGCTTTATATATCCTATGTATGTATGTAGGAATGTGGACTCAGACACTGAAATGTTGAATGATGAGGATATTTCAGATTGGTTTAGTATTTAAAAAAGATAGTGTGCACTATATGGACAAAAGGGATGGGACAACCTCTTTATTATATAATTGCCAATGAATACTCCTTACTTCCAGTGAAGGGCAATACTAGTGCTTGAGCAGACCAAGATATTTTGGACAATGCCATGTTTCCAACTTTGGGGGACAGTAATGCTGGAATAGATAAAATACTTTCCAAATTTTGCCCACAATGCACAAAGCAAGTTCCATACAGACATGGTTGGATGAATTCAATGTAGAAGAAAATGACTGACCCACACAGAGCCCTGACCTCAACCCCATCCAACACTTTTGGGATAAAATGCACAGAGATTGTGAGCCAGGGGTTCACATCCAACATCAGTGCCTGACCTCATAAATGCTCTGCAGAATGGGCACCAATTCCCACAGAACATCTTGTGGAAAGCCTTCCAATACTTTAGTCCATATTGTGCATGTTAAAGAAATGAAAAAAAAAAACAGGGAAAAACATTCATACATGTATATGAAAACATATAACTGGCTGTGTATGCTCAGACAGTATTAGACTGGTTAATTGAGATGTAAGTTCAAGCAGCAGGATAGCCTCATTGTGGAGGTTTTTAAGAGGAATATTTTTGTAATGATTGTTATTACTTTTATTACTGTAGAGTAATATGTGATGCCACAATAGTTTGAAAATCTTGAAATTTGTATAAACATTTATTGTGTAAACACAGAGAAAAATAATAAAACAATGTTATCTTGTGACTGCTGTTTAATTTTTAGAAGTTCATTTTAATGTAATTGTCACTGGATCTGTTTAACTTTGTTGAACAGTCATTGAAGCATCTCCTTCAACCCTCTGGCTGTCCTCGTTTTTACTACCCTTTCAGTGTCCTCATGGCCAAAAATGGCCACCAACAGATTAAGTCTGTGATTTTTATTATATTTAAGTTTTTTTGCTATTTTCACTGCATG
>JBBMFX010000017.1:8531035-8560610 GCA_037832545.1 Rhabdalestes septentrionalis
TATGTGTGTGTCTGGCTGTCAGCCCCCCCCCCACCCCCCCACCCCCATTGTGTATTCGTCTCGGGCTGGCTGCTCCTCTGATGTACTCGTAAATCTCCTTACCTTGTTCACTGATCAATTTGAAGCTCTGTGATTTCCTGCTCCGTCTTCTCTCTCCGAACTCCATGGTACCGGAGAGCGAGGGGGTGTCGTGCGCGCGCTGCTGGTCCGGGGGTCGCCCTGCTCGGTGGAGGCGGCGGCTGCAGCCCTGCAGGGACCGAGCGAGGTCCGTCTGTCTTTAATCAGCACAAACTCATCACGCCTCCTGTCCTCCAGCAGCCTCAGCTTCTTCTCCACCTCTTTCCGTCTCCTCTACTCTTGCAGCACGTTAAACACGCGCCCCAGCCCGGGGCCTCGCGCACGACGCGCCCGCGTCCATCCAGGGCCGCTCGTTTGTGATGTAAATAAATAAATCAGTTAATTCTTTTAAAAAATCGTCACATCTAGTCCTTTGCGCCACCTGATGGTAGCTAATATTTTGTGGGGCTGAAATAAGAGTGTCCAGACAGACGCTCGCGGACAGGGTTGTGCGTGGCGCTTCACTCACCTGTTACTTTTACTTACAAAAAAATAACTTTCTCCGCACTTCCTCTTCCTTTTCTTCTTCTACTTTGTGCTGCTCCCAATTAGGAGTCATCAGAAATCAACCATCTCCTTCTTTTGTCCTCTGCATCTTCCTCTCTAATACCAACTGCCTTAATGTCCTCTCTAGCTGTATCCATAAACCTCCTGCTTTTCTCTCCTCCTCTTCCCAGCAGCTCCATCCTCAGCATCCTTCTCCCAATGTACAAAGTGTCTTTCCTCAGCTCATCTCCAAACCAAAGAATCTCACTTCTCTGACTTTCCCCCCAAAGAGTCCATCTCGAGTTGTCCCTTCAATAAACTCATTCCTGATTCTGTCCATCCTCGGCACTACTAATGCATACCCTAAAGTTTTCATCTATGTCACCTCCAGCTCTGTTTGCTGTTATTTCGTCAGTCCCACTCAAATTATCAAACCCTGTCTTCAAATGATCAAACCAGACAACAAAGCTGGTTCCATCAACGTTCTGTACGCCCCCTCTTTCAACTTCTCTGGTACCTGCCTTTACCAAATCACTGTCGCTCTTCTCCACCCCTTACACCACACAAACCACTCCTGCTTGTTTTCTCAATCCATTCAACCGTACAAGTCACTCCTGCCTTTTTGCTCTCTCCCGATGCAAATCTTAACATTTTGAACTCTACTAAGTGCTTCTCGTCTTCCATAAATACTCACTTACTCTGATGTAAGAGCAGAAATTCCAGTCAACTCCTCTAGATCCTCGCCAGAAAGGAAAAGCCAGGCACATAAAAGGACTGTTTGAATGGTGTCTCGAGGGTTAGGGAGGTGCATCTGCAGTCAGAAAGTTTGTGTTCGAATCCCACGACTGCACGCATGAGTGGCACGCATGAGGTGCGCACGAGCAGCTGTCACAGACACTATTTCTAAGATCACTCTTAGAATGAGACCAGTAAACAGACCTAGAATACACTCACCTCAATACAGAGCTCTGCAGATTCAATCAAAAGCAACTGAGCTGCTTTCTACAGCTTGGCATTATCAAATTAAACTCTGATTTTGAAAAAGTCGATCAGTCCTGTCTTTTTCAGCTGAAGTTTGTTACATGTGACGTAATAACTCTGTGGGCATGGATCTCAGGTTATCCTGCAGGGGGCGACACTGAGCCCTGCCTCCTCCAGCTCCTCAATAACAGAGAAGAAAATCGGACACAGAGGGCCGTTTTAGTGTCCGGGCGGATTTTGGGTTTTTAACACGATATTAAGGAAGAGTAACAAAAGCCGCCATGGATATCCTGAAAGCGGAGATCGCTAGAAAGAGAAAACTACTGGAAGAGAAAAATCTTGTGGACGTGAGTGTTTATTTTCAGACTGAATCGTCACTTTCTCATGTTAGCTAAAGTGACCGCGTCCCAATCTTCACAGTTCTGTTCTTTATGTAAGACCGTACATCTGTAATGCACATTTATAATAACTCGTTTCAAATGATTGTGTATTGCTTTTGTGTATTTATTGTGGCAGTGTGTGGTTTGGGACGAAACTTTAGGTAGTGGCCTCTGTGTTTCAAATCTCACTACCGAGTGCACTAGGTGTGTTTAAAGTACAAACAAGTAAAGTGGGCTCTAAAGTAAGCTACAAGGTACAGTCACGCATTGTGTTAGCCATTGGTTGAAACGAGCGTGTTTTTGCTTTAAAAATAAAACATATAGCATTACACTGAATGCAAACATACAATAAAAAGTAACGAGAATTTCTTCTTCTAAACATTTATTGTATGAGGGATCAAAGTGTACAGGTTGTGTTTTAGACTTCTTTAGTGCCCCGGTTATCCATCAACAGTACGTCTTAAAATGTGCTTTTCTGAGCATATCGTCATGTCGTCACTACTTAGAGAACAGCATGTCAAACCAAGTGTAATTATTATTTTCTAATTCTTAAAAAAATATCACAGTGTGTGGAGCAGAAAACAATTAGTTATCATAATATTTATCAGTATTTTTAAGTGTGGTAAAACGGGGTCCTTTTTGTTCGTTCCAACTCACCGGATGTGAGAAGGGATACATCTTTCATATTGTGTGTCATACAAAAATTGTTATGATGTGTTTTTGCTATATCGACTGCCAATACCCTCTCGTCCATAAGAAATTAAAAACGTATTGCCAAGATAAATACCTTTTAAAGTCTGATCTGTTTTCATTTGCAGAGTACTGTGTTCTTTATATATGGCTGAATGTGTGAGCATGTTCGCATTCATTATGTTGAAGGGCACACGTGTGTATGTAACAATCCTACGTAAACCCAAATGTCCTTATCGGTCATATAATTTTATAACATGCTGTTTTTTATTTAGGATTCAAAGAGGTACTTCAAGCGAGCTGAACTTGCCCAAAAGGAGGAAGAAGAGTACTATCAAAGATGTGGATACAAGGTTCGTTAACATTCTGAGTAAACACGCTCAAATTATGTGAAATTTATGTGAAGTTATGGTTCATAGTGTGACTGGACATTCAGACCTGAGTTCCCCTACTTTACAGACTAGATTGCGTTCACTTACTTCTCTGTGCTTTACTTGATTATCTCCTTTCCAGCTCTTCCTTTGCAATGCAGCACCTCTTTCTCTTTTAATCACATTTCCCTTTACCTGCGTAAGAATCATCAGTGTCTTCTGTGTATCTGAGCTCATCTCTCTTTCCCTGCTGTCTCTGTGTCGTTTGTGTGAGTGCAGGTTGCTCATGAACAGCCTGTGACTCAGGTAGGGTGCAGACAGGCAGTGGCTGCTTCTGTATGCAACAGAATGCATGTCTCTACACCAGTGTCTTTTCGGACTTGAGCATGAAGAAAGATTTCGGTCACATTTGCTTATTTGAATTAGCTTTGCTTTCAGTGTTGCACAAACCGATCCCAGCACTTTCTTGGAACAGCCACTTTTTTGCATTTGCCCTTTTATGCAGTTCATTGGAATAAAAACATCTGTGTTTCTGAGATGATTCAAATCTACAGAAGATAAGACTGCTGTCCGGTTTGTGCAGTTCTTTTTGTTTAACTTGGTTACGTTTTGGGTTAGAAGTGCTTGGCTGAGAATATGCATGCTATGTCAGGCGTCTGTTACACAGCAGTGCTGAAGACCATTAGCATTCTGTTCCAGTCGCAGCATCACAGCGTGGCTGACGAGATTACTCATAATACTGCAGATACGGCACTGCTTTGTTCTGTCTTGTTTTGATGCAAAGTGCATTTCCTTTTCCTTTGTTGACTCCAAGCATAGTGAAAAGGTTTAGCTCTCTACATGTTTTCAAGAAGAGGCTTTTTATCATGTAAGTATGCATGGTCATACAAACGACTAACTAGCCCACATATTTTCCCATAGTTACACCTGTCAGCTTGGATCAGTTGCTGTAGTGTCGTCTGAGAAGACAGACAACATGAGGGTGTAAAATCTGTATTGTGAAAACAGAATGAAGTGTAGTTACAGCAGAGATTATTCTTTAATTCAAATGCATTATGTTCTGCATCCAAAGCCAGACAATAAGACGGAGAATGAGGATGCCCCGTCCACTTCATCCAACCCTGTGTTAGAACTGGAGCTCACTGAGGAGAAGTTACCAATGACCCTATCTCGACAGGAGGCAAGTCCAACCTTTTACTGTCTTTTGGTCTCAGTCTTCTGTGTGTGTTGTGAATTACATGGGTGTCCAAATGAAACACTACATATGTATTGCTTGTCCAGCTGTACAAAGACATCACACTGCTAAAATTTTGTAATTTGATTTGCTGCAAAGTGTATTTAGCTCAGATATCATGGGATGCACTTTGTAGAAGAACAGTTAATGTTTGTAGCCTCTCTGTTGCACAGTGTTCCGACACCTCTTCACCCCTAAATGAATTTAAATGAGACACCATAGGACCACCACTGATCAAATCTTACAGTGCTAGACCTTTTTCTTTCTTATGGCATGTTAGTAGGATTAAGTTGAGCACCCATGAAGATGAGTAATCTGTGTAGCAACTGATGATCTGTAATCAGTAACTGTAAATATAAAGTGCACCCACATGGTAGATATTTGATAAAATGGCATATGAGTAATATGTGGAATGATTTGTTCTCTGGTCCAATTGAGAACATAACAAAGTACGGTGTATGATTGCGCATTGATACCTATCTGACAGAGATTTCTGAAATGGAGACAAATGGAATGATAACAAATGCTATGTGCCTTATTTGAGACCTGGTACACTAATCATCTTTTTCAGCCAATTCATTGCACGTCTCTCTGCACCAGATCTGTTGAAACTGTGTAATTGTGGACAAAATGTAGGTAATCCGACGTCTGAGGGAGCGTGGAGAGCCGATTCGTCTATTTGGAGAAACCGATTATGATGCTTTCCAGAGACTCCGCAAGATTGAGATCCTTGCACCAGAAGTGAACAAGGCAAGGCACCACCTTCTAAATTTCACTGCTCTTTTCAGATACAGGGTCAGTCCTGAGCGCTCTGCCTTATGACTGAGTGACTGTCTGTGCAGGGCTTGAGGAATGACCTGAAAGCTGCCATGGATAAAATCGATCAGCAGTACCTGAATGAGATTGTCGGTGGGCAGGAGCCAGGAGAGGTGGACACACAGCATGATCTGAAAGTGCATGAAGAAAACACCACCATCGAGGAGCTGGAGGTAAACTGACCTATTTTTCTGGATCCTGATTACCTACTTCAGCTTCAAACCAGCAGATGGTGCTGTGGTCTAACTCCTGAGTAGTTACAGTCCAGTGTTAAACTGGACTCCTTTCTCAGTTCAGCATATTTGGATTTTTGTGCCAGTTTATCATTTTTATTATTGCTTAATATTTTTATTAAAATGGTCATATACTCATATATAGATCATATTGTTATGTGGTCATAATACGTTAGTCAACATGTAAAAGCATGGTTTATACTTTTTTACAGGCACTTGGGGCATATTTGGGCACTGGGAATGATGAAAGAGATATGGACATCATAGACAAAGTGCTGCGGGTATGGTATGCTGGAAATATTGCTAAAGACAATTGCGTATGTCTGGTATGGACTATAATGGATTGTGTGTTTGGGTGTGCAGTTCTTGCTGGGTGTATGGGCTAAGGACCTGAATGGCAGGGAAGACCATGTTAAGCGCAGTGTGCAGGGGAAGTTGGCGAGTGCAACGCAGAAACAGACAGAGTCTTACCTCAAGCCTCTCTTCAGGAAACTACGCAAGAAGGTACAGAGTTTCACCAAGAACAATTCTGGAGGATTTAGGGAAACTGAGCTTTATGATGAATGTTTTTATTTATTTATTATTATTTTTTTAGAACTTTCCTGCAGACATTAAAGAATCCATCACGGACATCATCAAATTTATGCTGGAGAGGGAATATGTAAAGGTGGGTGAAATAATGTTTTGGTTATTTTGAATTAATCTCATGTACTTCAAAGAGGAGTGGTCATGTGGTGAAATGGTTGTTCCTAAGTATTTTAATTAGCCCTGTGTTTAAAAAAGAAATCAGTAGAGCTTCATTTGCTGTTCAGTGTGTATGTTCTTTGCTCAAATAGCAGACCCATAATAAACATTGAACATTTGAAGTAAGTTCGAAGGCAGTAGATCAGGTTTCATGTGCTATTGCTAAACAGCTGCAACTGTAATGCTCTTTTAATATTTTGTTTCTCTTAATCTTTTAACACTTGAATGACAGAAATAAAACAAGTTTCCTACACACAACCATTTATGGTTTAAAGGGCCCATATTCTACTTTTTTTCCTTTGAGGTCCACTTACAATAAAATTTTCCAACCTATTTATAGCCTATAATTCTTTAAGCTGGTTTAGTTAGGGTGCCTTTTTGACTGATATATGTCAATAAACTTTTCTGATTGGCCGCCTTGTTTTTGAGGTAAGCAATAGAGGAATTGAACCGCCTTAGGTTTGAATAGGTGGAAACACAAAAATCATCCATAACATTAAGACCA
Organism: Rhabdalestes septentrionalis; assembly: GCA_037832545.1. Classification (NCBI taxonomy): domain Eukaryota; kingdom Metazoa; phylum Chordata; class Actinopteri; order Characiformes; family Alestidae; genus Rhabdalestes; species Rhabdalestes septentrionalis. The sequence goes on from JBBMFX010000017.1 coordinate 8,537,593, forward strand.
CCTGGCTAATATTGTGGAGTTCAAATTTCCACCGTTGCAAACATCGCTTTAGTCTAAACTGAAGTCTGATCACATAAGAATGTACTCAGATTAGTGTACAAAGTAATAATCTTCATCTTTGTACAGGCAAATGATGCGTACCTGCAGATGGCGATAGGGAATGCTCCATGGCCCATTGGTGTAACCATGGTGGGTATTCATGCTCGTACAGGGCGAGAGAAGATCTTCTCCAAACACGTTGCCCACGTTCTTAATGACGAAACCCAGAGAAAGTACATACAGGTCAGTACTTGGTGTAGCAAGTGCCTATAAGTTTTAAGATCGTTTCTTATGCGAGTGTAGATTTGTCTTCGTGATAATAACATGTCTGTCCCTTTCTTCCCTTCTTCAGGGTCTGAAGAGGTTAATGACAATCTGTCAAAAGCATTTCCCCACAGATCCTTCAAAGTGTGTAGAATACAATGCCCTCTAACTCGCCATGCATGAAAACACCCACTGCCAGTTTTGCCTCTTCATATTGTAAATAAATGATATGTTGTAAATATTGCATCACTAAAATCAGAATACATGTTTTTAAATAAAAATATAAACATGTCTGGGTTTGAAATTTCTATTTGCTTCACCAGAGCTGTATGTGTAAAAGTGACTAAATTCTTGGAAGCATTTTGTTGTATACTGGTGTCTACACAAAACCCAGTTATGCCAGATCCTTTCTATTGAAGAACTTATAACCATGTGAGAATAATGGAGTATTTGTGGATGACGGTGGTTAAAAAAGATGGACCCTGGTTTACTGCTGAGATGTGTTGCAGTCCATTTATGGACAAGAGGGCTTGCAAACTACTGACCCCACTGATTCATTCATGCACTGGCTTTGAAGGCTGAGTTCTGTGAAATTTCTCTCATTCCTGTGCCGTTTTCCCACAATGGGAGAGGAAGTACTGAGTCGCCGGAAGAGTAAGTGAATTCCGGCTCCTCGCACAATAGACTCAAATGATACACAACAGAAACTTTATGAACCCTATTATATTTCTGTACTATATCTTATCAGTACAGCAAAGCATGTAGAAAACACTTTCAAATGCACTTGGTACTGACTGTACTTAGGATTTCACATTTTTCAGGCAGTTTATATTGAACTCCTTCAATTACTATAACTGGCATAACAATGGTGCCATATTTCACAACAGTGTTACTTTTTAGAACATTAACAAGTCATTTCAATAGGATTTCCTTGTCAGCAGATAGCTACTGTAAATGTAAATAGACTCTGCCATTTATATTAATATTTCATATTTTGAGATTACTATGTTGCTTAAATGTCTGTCAAATGCTTGTGTTAAAATGTTTGTGCAGTAATGAGACACATTCCGATGTCAAGAACCACCGCCCCTGAATGAAAACGCCATATGTAATTCCCCCTCCCTTTCCAAACTGAACTGCACATCCAGAGATCTGACTTGAATCAGGTTTTAAACCATCTGCAAACGTGGCTTAAATTTAGAAAAAGGCCAGAAAATCTATCTTGCTCAAATCGGAATAGAGCTACCTGTGTGAACAAGGCCTTTGGGTGTTTATGATTCATACCCTGAACTAAAGAGCTCTTGAGAAACTCTTGTAGGGCACAACATGTGATCCTACACATCTTTCAGTCAGATGTGCTTAAATTATTAACAGTCCTCCACTGCTGTCGTTTTAAATGCACACACACACAGGCCCATGTGTCATGGCCTTCCTCCTGGCTGAGCCTCAGCAGATCACTCAAAGGGTCCGAGAGAAAGCCCAGGCTTCGGCTCCCAGCAGCCCCTGCTGGAGTTTCCATGGTGATCAGAGGCCTGGGACTCTAAACACTCAGCTCTCAAACTCTCACATATGAGCAGGAGGGAAAAAACACCCCTCTCTCACACACAGCAACACTTCCACGCATTCCCTGAGAAAGCATCCTTACACACTTATACTGCATTCTCACGGTATGTGGGAGTCTCACACACACACACACACTTTCGCTGCATGAGGGAATAACAGCTTCCAGCTGCTGTCGAAGGCCGGAACGAAACATTGTGCTGCCCCAGACCCTGCGGCGTTGCTACAGTAACACTGCTCAGGAAGAACTGGACTTTATTAGTATGGAGCAGGGTGTGCATGCAGCAGGACGTTATCCGTCACTGGATGAGCAGGAGTTTTTAACCTTACCGTGAGTCACGTGTGCTGATTGTCTTTTGGCTCTCACCGGGCCTCTGGAAAATTATTGTTCCAGAGGCAACCCCTACTAATTAAACCCTCCAGCCACAACAGTGGACGAAGCTCCACTGCGTACTCCTGTGTTTTCCTGTTGTCAGGGGAAACGCTTAACCATTGTCTGAGGTGCAAACATCCTTCAAGATGTTCAGTGAACACAAACATCCCAGACGATGTCGTAGAAACTGGCAGATGGAAGAATCAGTGAGAAAGAAAGAAAAGATTCAATTGATATTGCACAACTCTGAGTGTCCTCAGTGAAACAGGAAAGGGGGTCAGATTGAGTGGAGTCATTACAGCCTCTGACCACTATTGTCCCCATTAGGACACTCACACCTGCAGGAGTGACTCAGTCACAGTGAGTTTAGATTAATGTTGACTGTTCTTTGCTGGTGAGCAATCCAGGGGAAAAGCTGTGGTTGGTGTGGCAGGCTGGGTCGCCTCGCTGTTGTCCACAGCAGGTCAGAGCTCAGTTCTCCATCTGGGCAAAAACACCATGATACATGAATATGAGACCTCGGGCAAGACTCCTAATAGTAAAATTTCTACAGTGTCGGTCACCCTGGATGAGTGTCTACAAAATACATGATTGGAAATCAAAACAGGATAGGCGGAGTTGCTGAGGATCTCTTTAAGGGAGTCAAAACCTTTCAATACAGACAGTTCAACCTTTAGTCGGTTCAATGCATTTCAGCCACAAAGATCAGCCCCAAAAAACACTGACAGGAGAAGTGAATAACATTGTCATTGCATGTAACAGTCAGTTATTGAACCTGACAGTAATTTTAACGAGGGCCAAACCATGATGGCTAGATTACTGGGTCAGGGCAGCTCAAAAACAACAGGTCTTGTGATGTGATTCCAGGATGCAGTGGCTGGTCCTACCAGAAGTGGAGCAAGGAAGAACACATGGTGAACACAACAAAAAGTGTTTGGAAGATGTTTGAGTATAGTAACAGTTTCAATGGATTTCGTTTCAATGGAGCATGTGTGTGATGTGATAGACAAACTTGTCTGATCCACAGATGCCCCACCTCACAGCCTACATCAGCCTGGTCAGCACAAGAGAGGCCTAAACTCTATATAGTTTTAATGTTATGGCTGATCGGTGTGTGTAAACTAGGCAGAAAAAACATTCATCGTTTGATGTTTTGATGTTTTTGTCAGCCATAATTTTAAATATGGAAATCTGTTGATTTTCTATTTTGACAACATTTGGTTGAATGCTAAGTCATTTTTCACCAACAAAAATGTAAAAAACAGTCGGTGTCGAACTAAATTTGAGCCGTTGTGTGATTAAGTTCATTTGTGAGCAGCCCGGCAAAAGCAGGACTGAAAATGTGGATTTTGGCAATGCCTGTGTTCAACAGCTGCATGCAGCACACACACACACACACACACACACACATACCAAAGCTGTATTACTAACCGACTAGGCAGAGCAAATATCCTGGGGCCCCCAGACCATTAAAGAAATTGGGGCTACAGCTTTCTAATATTACATTTAGAAGGCTTTGGTCTCCACCTCCTAATAAAAGGCTTCTTATCCAGAGTGTAAACTCATAATTATCCCAGCCTGTCTCTAGTGATCGCATGCTTGTGTCTTAACTGGAGCTCTTCTCTGTGTCGTACTGCAGGAATGTCTTCTTCACTGCAGCAGTAAATCATGAATCACTACTCCAGAGTCCTGTGTGCTACTGATTCACTACCGCAGTGGTGTGCATCCGGTCCTATTCACAAAGAGCCGGTGTGTTTTTATTCCTACAAAGCAGATGCTTATCTGATTCCTTATTGGATGACTAAGACTGACTGATCAAACAAGTGGAATCAGGTGAAAGCAGGTGAATTGAGAAGCCACAGAGCTCTTCATTCAAGGAGGATCAAAGCCTTAGCAGCAGACCCAGACACCAGCTTCCCTCTACAGTACAATTCATTACATATTCATGTGTACAATTTCTCTAATTACTATTCATGAGGAATGCAATTTCAATATGACCTAGGGGAACATGCTGGAGTGGGTGAAGAACACAAGCAATCACTGTCAGCTTCCACCCAGCGTCTCCTTCCGAATAATAATGAGCGTTATTCATTAAGTATTCATCCTATTCTGTTCTTCATCTGCACACACCAGGTTAATTATTTTTTGGTATCTTTTTCACAGAAAGTAACTGTGACTTCAGATTTTAAAAAAAACTGAGGAGCTTGACCTCAAGAACCAAAGAGAACTCAAAAAATTTCACGCTTGAGTTTAGAGAACATTCAGCAATAATTTATTTTTCATAATCTCAAGAACCACCACATTTCTCATCTGGAAAATTCAGTATCAGTTGCCAACAACACGGTTTTTGAAAAATGTAAAGTTACTATACAAATTCTTAATAGAAAAAGAATAAATTAACTGTGGAATCTGGTTATTTTCCCCCAACAAGTCCACTTTTTTTTCTACAACACCGTTATAACGTGTCCGGTTATGTTTGAACTGAAGTCCATAAATTTATGAAACATGCTCTATTGTCAGGATGAGGGAGTGAGCGACACGGTTTAGTAACTAGCATCCTTCATTTTGCACAACTGGTATTAAAACTATTGACAACAGTTAGGAAAAGTCTACAGCTAGGAAACAATGCAGTAACTGGTCGTCCTGTAGCACCTGAAAGGGTTTGTTACTATGTCCCAACTCAGTGAAAATGAATAGAAAACAAATACAGACTGGTAAAAAAAAGAAATCTAATCAAATAAATCCTCTGAACATGTTTTTTTGTATTTTTAATTCTGTTAAAATAACCCAGACAGGTTCCCATAGTCTTTTCTGTATATGTTGATAAATGTGTTAGTTTATTCTTTTGTTATAAAATGTTTAGGTTTATTATTAAATACAGACAGGGACGAGAGGGTGAGGAGAGAATACTCTTTCTCAATTCAAAGTGGGTGGAAAACCACAAGGCCTGAACCACAGCGTTACAGGGGAATGGGAATGAGACACTTCCTTCAGGCAAGTTTGGGGATTCTTGAGCTTGGTTTGTTTTTAGAAAGGATGCAGTGGAGGTTGGGCATGCAAGGTAAACAGAGCCTAATATGCCAAATCCTGTAAACCTCTGAACCATCGTTCTGAGTTTAATACTGTCATCTGAACTCAGGCGTGGAGAGGCAGTTTATGGAAGCAGAATTCGACTGAATTGAGTAACTTGTTGGATATGAATAGTCATACAATTAACTGATGGTCCACGGTAGGTGTAATCTTAATACACACAGAAAAGTCTGTCGGTATACGGATACCAAAGGAACGGAAATTAACTTTTTTTTTTCTCCAAAAAATAAAAGATAAAGGTGTGCTTTTAGATATCTATTTACCAAAGTCACTGCAGTGTCCATGTGTGATAGTGTGTCTGTGTGAGCGCTGGGTTTTCTTTTCTTCTTTTGTTCAACCATGCAGAGTGTGATATAAAAGAGGTCGTTGCTGTATGGCTTGGCGAGTTTTCCTGTAACAGGGAGACAGACTGGAGGAGAAGGGCACCAGCGGTTTCGGTTAAAATCTCGCTGACTGCATGACGTTAGAAAAGCAACACGAACACCCTGTATTCAGCTCGGCTTTCTGAGAGCCTGGAGTTAGCTCGTAGCAACCCGCCTCCTCGTGACTGCTGAGGTTGTTTTTTCTGCTTTCAAACCGAGGTCCGGACGTCTGTGTTCTGCTCTTAAATTGGAATGCTTATCTCTTGAACAACTTCCAAGGCGATGGCAGAGAGGTAAGATCAATTAGAGAGAAAACGGTTGGTCAGTGTTTGTTTTATGTGCCCCTTCGAGTTGTGCTCATACAACTTCATGCTGTGGCTTCTTTTACGAGTGTCAACGGCACTCCGAAAACCGTTTCAGACTTCTGAATGGCAGTAAAGAAAAGAAAAACAGTTCACACATACAGATCCCCAACCCAGCACCTGTCGCTTGAAAAAATGAGCCCTCTATCTTCACTGACAGCAGGTATGGAGAGGAGAACTGGTTGGCTTGAAGGTTTCCAAAGCCTGTCATTACAGCATCGATAACAGGCTCATAGCAGAGCATTGTGGAACTTCTTTATCTGTGTACAGTACTGGCTCAGAGCACCATAGAGGCTGGCAGGCCGCCGAAGCTTAAAGTACACTGCTTGCTGCCTGAGAGTGTAAATGGCACATACGTAACTTCATGGATCAGTGTCTAATGCGAGATAAGGTCACACTAAAGCTTAGCTAACGTACAGGAGTTCTTCCCGAACCAAAGATCACGGTCATGTGGCAGATAGCGCTCCGACACTCTCATCCCATGACTATAAAAGTCTTTGGGAAACACTGTGGTTTTGCCCTGGTTATAGCTGTAGCCTCAGGATAAAGGAGAGAAAATGAGAAACAAATAAAACACAGAGACCACAAGCCTCAAAATGATCTCACTCAGTTTAAGAATGTATGCTCCTGACCCTGCTGTAGTAATAGGCCTGCAATGAGAAACATTTAAAAAACAAAATAATGGTGTTATTTTTCTGTCGATCCACTGAAAAACTGGACTGGTTATTGGGAGTTTTGAGAAAGCAAACAAATCTCAAATAGGTGTGGCTTAAAATGTTGGCTTTTAGTTAGTGTACTTTTGTTAGTCACTGTGTTATGGATTTTGTTATGTGCACTGAATTGTCGGACACATTTTGGCTGACAATTGCCAAAACCAGCAGTTTTATATTTAAAAAAAAGAAGATTAATTAGACCCACAGTGAGATTTGCAGAAGGAGAGAGGAAAGTCCCTGCTACCATGCTGAAATACACAAACAACCAAATTCACTGCCACAGATGACTCATATTGTAGCCTGGAGACTATAATCATTTTAGTGAGTGTTATTTAAACTGTTTAGAGTTCTCATCAGCTGTTTTTGGGCAATGAGTCCTAAATTTTGATTTCAGTGTAGAATTTCCATTCTGGTGCCTCGTGATGGACATGGTTCTGTGTATTTCTGATAAAACACTTATTACACCAAGTTAGGCTGAAGTTTGTTAATGAACCAGTCACAGTTGTCATTTAAGTGCCAGGTGTGGCCTTTTTTAGTATTATTCCTGAAGACTGCAGGAGAATCTGACGGGGGAATTTTTTATACGAAAAAATAAAAAAGATGCAGAGAACACTGCTTTTTGATGGTTTGAATCAGAGGCGGTGCGGCTGCTGTCCTCTGTGGTCCGTGAACTCATTTCTATAGAGGCATAAATATATATCTATACATATATTTTTTTACAGAACATTATAAAATGGAACACCAGAACCTCTACAGGCAGAAACAGCGGCTTATGGTTCCTTCTTGTAGACAGGGTGTGTGGGGCTTGTGATTTATCATACTTACTTTGATGGAACAAAGCCAATGAAGCTCTACAAAAGACGGCTGACTGCAACATATTCTGCAGGAATACGTGTGTTAAGAGCAAAAGAGATCTAAACTCTCCATCTTCAGTGCAGAATTACACACACGCACACGCACACACACCACAGCATGAGACAGATGTGTGTTTGAGTATGCATATGTGGGGGAGTTCACTAAAATGCAGACACGTACATATACACATATCTCCCAAGAGGAGAGGCCACATGCCTTGCGCATCACTCCAGCGACGGGATCGGACTATGAGGGTTTGTTGTGCATACGGAGTAACTGGCTGGCATTTAACTGGGTCACAGTTCAGAATTCAACAGGTAAGCAGTGGGGGAAAGGTCAGAAAGGTCAACTTTCAGTCACTTTAGACCAGTTCAGTCTGACCCCTGTCATCCTGTAGTCGAGAACCACTGTACCGCTTGATATGCGCAGATGGGGAGGGGAGATACAGGGGTGGGAATTGGCTCCAGCCTTAGGCTTGTCTTAGTTGTGTTGAGGTCCAGCCCAAAGACAGACCTGCCTGGAGAACACTGTTCCATAGAGAGAGGGATGAATGTAGAGAGGATGAAGGGCTGTGTTTAGACGAGTGTTCCTGGCTTGGCCTTCTCGTGTCCATACCACTGCACATCTGCGAGCTCAGAGCACAGGGGACTGCTCAGGAAACAGCTATCGCTGAACGATCTGTGATGAGGCATGCATACACAAACACACACACACACACACACACACACATTATGTTCATTGTCCATCTGTGATAACATCGCTGTGATATGTTAGATCTTAAAACACTCAAAAGACGTCACACAGGAATATCCAGAGCAAGACAGGCAGAAAAAAAAAACATGCAGAGAGAAAAAGAAAGAGAGGAAGACCAAGAGAGTGAGAGAGAGAAAATAGAGACAGAGAGATAGAGTGAGTGTACCTCTCTACTGGTCAGTGCTTTGGTGAGAAGAAGAGTGGTCTTCAGTAGGAGAGCTTTCAGCTGTATCACTGCCCCAGAGGAAAACACCACACACACCCAGACCACACAAAGCAGTCAAGCAGAAGTTGGTTAGAGAAAAAAAAGGGAGAAGAAGAAAGAGAGGGAGAGAGAGCGAGAGGAGAGAGAAGAGAGAGAGGTTAGAATTAGTAAAACATTAGTAAAAAGCTGTAAGAGAAGCAGTGTTGGCTTAGCAGGGGTAAGTGGAAGTGGTGTTACAGAACTGCAGAATGAACTCTGCGTGAAGACCAGCAGTAAAGGAGCACATCACTACACCTACAACCCGGTGTCTGAAATACATCTATACACTTTACTAGCAGTTCTACAGCTCCAACTCTGACCAACCACAGAATAATCCTGAAAAAGGTTCCATATTTTTCCATATTTTTGTCCATAATTGTCCATATTTTTTCCATAATTTGGACGATATAAGGGGACAGTTAGATCGTTCACAGCCGTTATATTTATTTTTTGCGTTCTGTACAGGGACTAACACATCAAAAACACATACTACATGCTCTCTCTTTCAGACTAATAGGTTGGTCACAGTTTAGGATTCTATGTGACTAGGTGGATTAACTTCTGTCACCTATGGCTTTCTCACTAATCTCTGACAACACTTTAGATATGAGCACACAATGGCACAAGTCAGTAGAGAACAAGATATCAATGCACTGGTCAGTGGTAAACTCCATATTTTATTGCACTATACTAAATCCTGCAGGGTGAGACGTGATCTAGAAACAAGTATGTCTGGGAGCAACCATGACAAAGACCTTATTTAGGCTTCTCAAAGTGCCATTCGAAAACAATCAAACAATTTGTGATGATGTGCTTGTCAACACTGTTTGATGCTCAGTCATTAGTCCTTGGATGCATCACATTTTAGCCGGGCTAACAGTGCCCTCAGAAAACTTGATTTTCTTGTGGTATTGATTGTTGAAATGCACAAATTAGCAGAATTTGAGGGCTGCACATAAAATTTCAGTTGTCCCCAGACATGTATTCTGATTACAAAACCATGTTTGGCTCTGCAGGACTAACTGGCAGATGTTTGACTCTGCACTGTAGCCATTGCGGAGTATTTGGCGCCACTGTGCAACAACCCATGACATTGGAGGGTAAAGTGCTGTCATTTTGTTAGCATGCCTGGCATGGCAAGGGTAGACCACAGCGTTTTTTATCCCTTATCTAGTTTAGTTTGGAGTGCTATGTCTATAAGATCAAGACATTTAAATGGTTCATTTTGATTTACACAGTAAATCAAATGTCAGGATAAAATGCTTAGCAATATGAAATGATTGTATAACTATATTTAAAAAAAAAATTTTAAATAAAAAGTTGGAAGTCACAGCCAAGATACAATTACAATTTTACATGGATCCTGAACTGAGGCCCGGACAGCCGCTCTTACCCGCTCTGCCAGTTGAGTATGTGCTGGGGGCTGCAAGGGGGGGTGGCTGCAGACTCACTACATGGAGTTCCACTTCTCTGGCTGTGCGGAGAGGCAGCTAAAAACACACACATATGCAAACACACACACAGAGTCATTGCACACTTGTGCACACACAAACATCCACTCACACTCAAAGAGCTGTCTGTCACAGACAAAATGTTACTGACACTTCAGTGTGGCAGTTTTTACTCCCTGGATGTTTCTACCCGCCAAAAAGGGCAATTATTCCACTCCCCTCAACACTCACGCAGTGCAGACCACCCTGACAGGATCCCACTCCCACAATCCATAGGAATGCACTTAGCTAAACTGTTGTAAAAAGAACGACCACCTACATTAAATCAACACAATATGTCAATCCAACCCCTCCACACACACTTCTGTCTCATTGCTTGAGATAAATGCATATCTACACACACCCCACCATGAAGCGCCTGTATTTGCACAGTCAAGATAGGAAAACCATCACAGTAAAACAACACTGCTTATGATCCACATTCTGAACAAGTCCTTAGTGACCTGGATACCATTATGAATATGTGTACATGTTCACTCAGAAAAAAACTAAAAATAAAGGCATTTAAGACTGGAGGTATGATTCATGGTACAAGCTAAGCAACATTAGCCCTTACACCAAATTTAATAGTGTTAAGTACAAAGTAATTTCAGATTGCTGTTTCAATAACAGTTGTTTTGATATATATATGCATTGTAAATGTAATTGTGCTTTTATTGGGCTAAAAATGTACCAATGTTTTATTTTGTTTTTTGCCACAAACTACGATTCTGAGCAAGCAAACATAGGAATGCACTTCACATTTAATGTGCCATTTATTTTTTGAAGGGATAAAAGATTTTTTCGAGGTCTCTGAATGGATCCCCAATGAATTTTAAAGTAAAGAAGAGTTTAATAAATAAAAATGAAGACAAATGTTCTCACCTGGTGAGCCCTTCACAAGTGTCCCAACTCTTCCCCCGCGCCCCTCTGATGCATTGGAGCCGGTGTGTGTGACTCGTGAATGTTCCTTTAGAGATCCGGATGAGCGCTGGTACCAGCACCTGAGCTCCTCAGACACGGCTGCTCTCCCACCTCCTCCTCCCCCTTCCCTCCCCAGAGATGGAGTCCTGACTATCTGAGACCTTGAGGGGGTGAGCCTGCCACTGCCCCCCTCACCATCCTCCCCGGACCCCCAGCCCTCCTTGTAGAGCCCGCCAGCTGTGTATGAGTTGGAAGTTTTGAACTGGGCCTTGACGCTGTAGTGACCTTCTTGATCATTCTCTAGGCTGCGCACGACCACAGCTCCGGGGCTGCTGCCCTCCGTGTACAGCGGGTATTCCTTGATGCGATACTGTGAGGATGGCTGGCTCTGGCTGTGCAGATAAACACCCTGGTGGCCCCCACACACTCCACCACTGCTGTGGGTGCCACCTCCACCGTTCCGGGCAGCCAAGTTGGGCATGCTGCCTGAGCTGGATGCGCCCAGATGGCCGGCGGACTTGTGGCGCTGCCGCTGCCTTTGCCGGGCTTTAGAGGGCGAGTCCTCCGCCAGCGTGCAGTAGTTGGGGTTCGAGCCGGATGAAGGGTAGTAGTGCTCTGAGCTTGAATGGCTGGTGCACGACGAGCAGTCATCGGGGGCTACTGACCCATTACTCCCTGTCCTCTGAGGTCCAGACATGAAGAGGTCCGGGCTAAGCCCTGCCTCTTCCATGTTTAGCAGCTTCCCCTGAGACTCCAGACTGGAGCTCCGTCCACGGAAGGGCTGAGACAGGCTGTAAAAGAGACAGAAATACGAGAGGCGGTGATCAGCTGTAGTAGGTGAAAATAAGATCCAGATATTCAATATCCAGTTCACCATTCAGACAAATGTCTGTCAGCAAGAAGTCTATTATAATTAAGCCTGATTTGGACTCAGTGTTTGCTTAATAACAACCTCTTGTATAAATTTCTTTTAATTGTTCCAATATAACAGATCCAATTTAATTAATTAAGCCTTCAGGAAGGAATGTGAAAATGAAGAGTTGCAGACATTTTTGGCCTGTGGTGTACAAATCTGCATCTGTTCATATCTGCATGTACCTGGCTGAGTGGACGTAGCTCCTGGTTCTCAGGTCAGGAGTAGATGGCATGCTGGATTGGCTGTTCCAGTGTGGCAGGGTGCGCACGGGACTACTCTGCAGAGAGTTACTGCCTCCAGCCTCACAGCTGCCTGTGCTGGGGAACCGCCTGTGACTACTGCACACAGATGAAGAGGAGGTCAATGCCTATCACATTTCTCAACAAATTATTAATGTATTTATGAAACACGTGCAATATCCTGATATGCAAGTCTCTGCGCTAATCAGTATATATCAATATATAATTAAACTAATATGTTAACTACATAAATGATATGTGAATCATATTATACATTGTTCCTGCAGTTGTTAATACATTGGTAACTAAGAACAGAACAGCTTCTTCGTGTCTGATGCTTCTTATATTCCCCACCTGGAGTGTGATGAGCGTTTCTTCACCCTCTCATAGGGCTCATCCAGTGAGCTCTCACTCCACATGCGGGGTTTGATTGGGGACTTGTCGTAGTCACTGCGCTGGTAGTGCAGGTGCCTCAGTCCTTCCAGAGACTGTGGAGGAGGAGGTCTGCTATGAGAGGGGGGCCGAGGAGGAAGGCCTTTATGTGGGGAGGCGACCGGAGAAAAGGTGGGGGTCCCTGTCACCTGAGGATCATCTGAAAAAAAAGAAAAAGGATAGGAAGGGTCAAGATGAGAGAAGCTTGTGGTGAAAGACAAAGTGGATACAAGTAGTGTGAATGTATTATCTCTTAGGAGTCTACAGTTTATACAGTCATCTTGTTAATAGTATTTAAATGTAATGACATAACTAATTACATAGTTACATAATTAATACCTTTAAGGCTACTTTCAAGTGTTTTTTTATTGTATTCATGTCAATTAAAGACAAAAACATAGCAAACACTTACACAGTAGTGACTGAAATATACTACCCTTAAATATTAACTGTCAGTTTTTGTTTACATGCAGGTTAATCAATAATTGCTTATTGATTGTAGGTATATTCACTCGGGATTCTCTCTTAGTGGGTGAGTCTGAACATCTGTTTTTACTATTTTGATAGTAAGGGTGATTTATATTTCTGACAAACTAGACTGTCCACACAATGGTATTTTTCATTGTATTGTTCACTCGCAAATATTAATTTATAAATAAAAAATGTTTTAAAAGAATTTCTCCACTATTTTAAATGAGCAAATATAAACATGCTTTTTTATGATGGTGCTTGTGTATTGCTAAAGGTTACTTTACAAAAATAGCTTATTAACAGAGTAGAAGCATGTGTTGTGTGTCAGAAGATAAAACAGAGGTGATATCTTGTAACTGTAGAGGCTAAATCAGTAGCATGGCAGGCTTGTGTGTGTGTGTGTGTGTGTGAGTGTGTGTGTGTGCACGTGTGTGACTCCAGCAGAGAAGTACTCACCATCATCCAGCACCAGGGCGTCAGATAGAGAGCTGTCCTCAGAGCCGATATTAGCTTCTGCAGGAGTGAGACATAACACACAGTGCTCAGCTTTGTTCAACACATTCTCACCTTTACACACATTTCAGGTAGGCTGTTAATGATTAGGCTAACATGTCTTTATACTTGTACTCCAGGGGTGAGCCTACATGTTTCGGTGTGTGTGTGTGCGTGTTAAAAGAATCTTACACTCTGCTCTGACCTCAGTGGAGGTTGCACACATGCTGTTTTACAGCTCCGAGTGCTGAACTGTGGGAGGCCTTCCACAGGGCAAGACTTCATTAACCCACTTTAATGATGTTTCGTACCCACAGCAAACAGAGCACACACTTAAAGTCCCACACAGAACTAGCGCAGTTCATGGCCTCATCTTCACCCCAGCACATACTGAGATGCACAATAGTCGCAAGAATGTTGTCATGATTTTCACCATAAACTTCATGCAATTACTTTATTTTTATTTTTATTTATTTTTTTATACATCTAATCATTTGTAATTGACAAAAGTGTCAGCCATGGTCCATGTATAAGTGATGTTAAAACTAGTCAATTTATTTTACTCAACACTGCACACACTGTACTGCATTAAATGTAAATAAACAAGGATAAATCATACACTCCAGTAATAAAAATATGCAGTTGGTGAGAGGTCTGAAAGTACTGAATATAACATGATCCGAGAAATATATTGTGTCATATTGTATTGAATTAATCAAGATGATGATACTGAATTATGTTGTTATAAATTAGATATATTAGATATATCAGCAACCAATATATTTTTCATTGTTCAATTATTCACCAAAATCATTATTTCAGGGATCTATATATACTGGAAGACAAGTGTCCAGAATAGTAAAGTGATTTCCCTGCTCAAACACACTTGCGAAATCCGGCAATTAACAGGTACATTTAATTAGGAAAATCATCAAATTATACAAAACACCAGACTAAAACATGATGATATATATTATTATATTAGATTGTGTCTTACTTTAATTTCTCTATATGAATTGTATTGTGTACCTGTTTTCAAATGCATTCAAATTCCCACTGCAATAATAACTTGATTCTTTTTCAATCTAAAAATGCTATTTTTAACTGGTGTGTAACTGGTATAATCTGTGACTTTTACTGGTTTTCTGCACCTCTGATGATTCTGATTGTGTATTTTCCTACCCTCAATTATCAGCGAGGCCCGCTGGGTGGGTTTCTTGCCAGAGCGGATGCGGTACTCGTTGATGGCATTCTCAATATCCTGCAGTTTCTTCAGTGCATTGAGGTACGAGGTCTTCCTCTGCTTCTTCAGCTTCTTACTGCTTACGTGAGGATCACTCGCCAAGCGCCGCGCCGCTTCTGTGATCTGAGACTGGATAGCAAACTCTCTCTCCAAACGCTCTAGCTCCTCCTCCTAACACACACACACACACACACACACAGACACACACAATACAGGCAGACAAGAACACATATTAGCACACACATAGCTATAAAAATGTCAAGTAAGCCCAAAGTAACACATACTCTTTCATATCATCCTCTCAAACCCAGCCAAAACACACTTTCAGCGTGACAACACAGCCTGAGGGACTGAGCATGCCTTACCATTACACACATACACACGCAATGGCACCGCTATTGCTTCAAAGGGCAGAAAACTAAAACACAGAACTATTATAACATTCTAACAACTTTGACAAACTTGACTACCCAATCTTACCTCTATGTTTTTATAAGCATCTTTCATTCTCTCCCTCCCTCTCTCTGTCAAGGGCTATTTATAGACACACAGACACACGCATGCATAGCTGTCTGCTTCTTGTATAAAGAGAAAATCATAGAACAGGCATTTCTGCTGCATCTTCTCTTGTCTGACTGTGCTGTCTCTCTCTATCTTCAAAAAAGCCACACAACCATCACCATCTTGAAATAGAGTGGCATATAGCTTTAGTCATGGTTTAGAGGCGAACTCACCTCGCCTTTGGGGAGAATCTTCTGCTCATCCAGTTTAAAGGCGGTGCCTATTTTGCGCCGTACTGTGGGTGGCTCCTCCCCCGGGTCTAGAGGATACTCTTTAGGTAGCTTCCCTGTCAGCTCCTGAGACACAAAGCCGACGCACATGCATAAACAAACTATACTACTATATTCAGTGGAAATACTGTATGAGAGCATGGAGGATTTTATCTTTGAGCAGTCCAGCATAGTTGTGTTGTAAGATGCTCACCTTGTTTTAACTCTCATTAACTAAAGGTCTATTCAATTAAACTTGCAGTGGCCATTTGCAGAAATGCTACAGAACACAATCTAAAATATCACCTAATAAGCATAATAACACTGAGTATGCTGTGGCTGTACCGGGTGTAAGCCTGGATTTAGTTTGTGTGAAGGTAAGATGCATCAGTATAAAGACAAAAGTAATTAGGGTAAAGACGAGGTATAATTGTGTCTCACCGCTTCTCGGATGCAGATGTTCTTGAGCTCCTCTATTCTCTGCCTCAGTGTCTCCTCCAGCGCCTCCTGCCTGGCCCGCAGAGCTGCCAACATGTCTTTCTTTGCAGTCTGAGAACTGTCTGATTCCTGAGAACCTGAACACACACACACACACACACACACATATAATCACAATCAGTTTCATGCTGCAGATTTGACAGACATTCCCTACCCTGTGTAATGAATGGTGTGTACCACAAAAAGCCAGGAAAAGGCAAATGTCAGAGATCAGGAATTCTCTAAAGGGCAAACTATCTTAATGACTGCAGACAAGTCTCGAACAATAAGCCTGACCTTTTCCTAGAGTGTGTGTGTTTGTGTGTGTGTATGAGTGTTTATATGTGGTCACTCTTCCACCTGCTTTCAGTGGACAAATTGTATGTGTGTGTGTGTGTGTGTGTGTGAGCCTGTTTCTGGACTGAATGGGATAAAGTGGTTCAACAGGGCAACATTGTTTTACGGGGGCCCCATGTAGGTCAAAGAAAGTAGCATGCTGTGTGTGTGTGTGTGTGTGTGGGGAACACCTGTTTTAAGAGGACAAAAATGTGCAAGGAAGTGAGTGTAATGTTCAGATAAAGTGCAACCCTTGCCTTTAAACAGTTGCACACCACAAAATCTATAATAATTGGCACCTGGTGAATTTTAGTGTGTGTGTGACACACCTTAAGAGAAAGCAATCTCTTATTTGTATGCTCCAACAAACACCCTGCCACATTTCTTACTGAAGAATACATTAGTAATCAAATGACATTTAGATTTCAGTAATTTCATATCATTGGACAGCTCAATTTGCTCAATTTGCTCAATTGCTAATTCTGTTTTGTCATGTAACCAACATTGCATTAGCTAGCACTGAGTGATCGGGTAACCCAGAGAGTGAGGCCAATCATGATCTCTTCGACTCCCACACATGGGTGGCTGTAGCATTGCTAGGGATCAAACTCAATATATGCCAAGGAAACTGGCAACTAATAGATAGTTGTTCTACTTGGGGAGCCACAATCCACATCTTTGCTCCAACCCAACTCACAAAACCATCCAGGGCACCCTGAGGACCCTGAGGATTTCTAAAGCTGCTCTGTGCGACACTGGCCTTCAGTGGGACAGGCTTGCTGACCAGTACTGCATAGCTGTGTGTGTGTGTGTGTGTGTGTGTGTGTGTGCTTGTGTGTGTGTAGTGGGGTCACAAGGTCATCTTTTATGTCTGCAGACAGGAGCTTAAGGTCAACTGAGCAGTCGGGGCATGAGTGTGTGTTAGAGGCCAGAAGTTATCTGAGAATTAGTGATGGGTCTTAAAAATGAGTGGACATGACCTGGGTCACTAAAGAGCAGACAAGGCAGGAGACCGTGTGTATATCTATGTGTGTGGGTGTGTATGTGTGTGTGTGTGTAGCTGAGAGACTTTGTTCCTGACCTGCTGAAATTCTTGCTCAGCTTTAATCTAAAGTATGTTCTCAAATCTGCAGGAAATGTAAATGAATGCCCCGGCTCCTCAAGCCAATGGTTCATAAATCATGCATGAAAACTCTGAACTCAACAGACTTCCAGAAGTGAAAAAAGGAATTCCTTAGTTCTAAGGCTTTCATGAGTGTCAGAGAGAGAAGTGAACACTTATAGAGTTTCCACTGAGTTGGATAAGGATCCGCTTTTCTGCCAGTTAAAGGAAAGAAGCAGTTAGGCCTCAATTCTTCTCCTCAGTGGAAACATTCAACCCAAATGAGAGAGATTTTTTTCTTCCACTCTCTGTGTATATAAACTCTCGACATATGTGTGCACTGAAACACAGACAAATACACAAAGGCTACTGCTGGGTGGGGTTTACTGGAGCTATAGAACCATGTCCTTTAGTGAACTTCTAAGGCAAAAACTGTTGTGTGTGTGTGTGTGTGTGTTTGTGTGTATGTGTGTGTGTGTGTGTGTGCATGTGTGCACACAAGTGAGTAAGAAAGACCCCAGCTCCTTCCAACCATACTCATAGACAGCCTAATTTTGTCAGTGGAACAGAGGGGCATTGTTCTGGAAAGTTAGGACAAAGCTGGCAGCCTCCTCCACCCTTCAATCCCTGGCTACCTCCTCCCCTCCATCCATCTATCCTAAATCTGACCATCTTTACAGGCACTATATAGAGGAGAGGGCCTCCAGCCCCCTGAGCCCTAAAGCAAGCCTGAGGATGGAATTATAATATCTGTGGGGGTATAGTCGGTAAAGAATTAATGGCTACCTTAGCACATGCCTACAAATAAGTCTCCTTTGGAGCAAAACCAAAGAAAACCATGTTTGGTTCCTCAAAGAACATTCAATTAATTGGTTTCAAATGAGAACAATCAACTAAAAGATTCTTTAGGAAACAAAAAGTTGTTCTTTGATAGAATCATGCCTAAAAACCCATTACGACTCTTTTTCACAGAAAGAGAACCATTTTCTGTCTTTTATAGACGCAGACCTCATGCTCTAATTAACAGTACAGGCAATGAACCTCAGCACAACATTTAGAATTTCCCTCTCCATCAGTGACCTCATCTCTAGCATTGCGCTCCACATACGGTCCATAAATGAAAGGCTGATGATCCTCCCTCTCCCTCTCATTCCTCACTCGCTCCCTCTCTCTCTCTCTCTCTCTCTCTCTCTCTCTGCCTGCCATTCTCTCTGGATGTGATAAGTGATACCACTACAAGGTGCCAAAAACAACAACAAGCAGAGTTGTTCTCACTCTTCTCCACAATTTCACAAACACACCTCCCCCCACCCCCCCACGTCCTCCCACCTCTCCCCCTGCCAACAACTAAAGCATGAAATATTTGACCAAGCAAGCGGGAGCCAACTGCTGACGTTGGGTTTGGGTGGGTTCAGACGTTATTTCCCAAATATGTGGAAAGCTTGATTTTAATCGGGCATGTTGGAACGACACTTTCATAGCGTTTACAGAATTAAGTCCCAAGGTCTGTGCGAGAGGATGCACAAGAAATAAGTGGATCACTTCAAGAGTGGACAGATTAGTGAAACTAAAGTTTCCTTTTTATGAAATTCGTTCCCACAAAAAATGACATTTTTTTGCATAATATTTTATGAAAATATTTTTGCTTAAGGCTCTTTTCATTGCACAGCATGAGAACAGTGCATTATTGAAAGCTTTTCCCGAGTAAAAAAGAGCAAAAAAAACAAACAAAATAATAATAATAATAATAAGGATGTGGTTCAAAAGCCTTGTTTCATAGACTGCACATCGTTACACTATTGTTTATACATACACTGGGTACTCAAGTCAGACCTGGACCCAACCACATTATCAACTTATCCTCCAATTCGATGGTGTGGTTTGGATTTGAGGGTAAATTGATGATGTGGTTTGGGCCAAGTCCGAATTGAGTGAAAAAGTGATGAAATTCTGTGTTTATCTGTGTATCCAGTGTATGTATAAACAATGACAGGAATACTAGAAAATCCAGACACTTTTCACAAACAGATTGTCCTTAGAAAAAAAACACATTGTCACCTGACTTTTTAACATTTGCGTGCTACCCAGTATTACATGCAAATAGAATGTCTTCATAATTACAGTAATATCGACCATGTGTGTGGTCACTAACCTGAGGATAGAAGGCTTCCGCTGCTACCACTGATGATTTTGCCTTTGCTGCCCATGTTGGCAAGTTTTGAAGTCTTTAGGGTGCCCGTCTCTGTAAGGTCAATGGCTATCTCATTCAGACTTCGGGCTGCGTGGATCTTTGACTGAGAACGAGGAAGAGATACGAAGAAAGGGTGGGAAAGAGAGAGGAAGACAGACATCAGGAAAGAGAGAGAGAGAGAGGGAGTGAATGTGCAAGCCAGCTGCATATAGTGTGTGACAGGATTTTCCGAGAGATGAACATTCCACAGCTTTTTAAAGTGTAACTCAATCCTCGTACTCACTCGGAGCAAAATCATAGACCAGTGTGTGTATATAAATGGGAGTGTGTGAGGTGTCCACATCAGAATCTGAAAACTTTACTGATTCAGGAGAAATTGTTTATGACTGCACAGACTCACAGACAAACAATATAAAGACGAGACCAATATAAAATATAATGTCTAACATTAAATAAAACTCATTAGCAGTATATATACACTATACTAAATGCTGTGGTCAGGAAGAGAAGTTTACTAGTTGACACTAATAGCACTTATGTCTGCAATTACACATA
Source organism: Rhabdalestes septentrionalis (assembly GCA_037832545.1). Lineage (NCBI taxonomy): Eukaryota > Metazoa > Chordata > Actinopteri > Characiformes > Alestidae > Rhabdalestes > Rhabdalestes septentrionalis. The sequence goes on from JBBMFX010000017.1 coordinate 8,557,846, forward strand.
ACAGTGACATAGGGAGTTAGTAGTGTAGAAAAACAAAGAATCAAAGTAAAAGAAACACAGTTGTTTCAGGAGATTACAATTTGGTCCATCATGGCATAAAAACATGCAAATAAACACACACCTTGCTCTGTTTGCGGTCCAGGTAGAACTGGTGCTGGCTGATGGCCATGGCCCAGATGGATTTGATGAGGGCAGGGCAGGCGTACCAGGTGTGCACAGCGATGCCACTGTGACCAAACGTCCTTCGCGTTACCGACGCCCTGCAGTTGGAGCAAACACAAAACGACTTTATATTCACTGAATACAGTTACACTGGGGCTCATTCCAGCAGCATAATAGTGCTGATAACTTAAAAAAAAAAAATACTAAACAGTACTCTAAAGTCATCTTGGATCCACAGAGTATAATACTGGCATCTCTTCAATGTTCATGACTGTTAATGGCACCAATTCACAACACATTAAATGTCTATTATGTGTCGTTAACACTAACCATAAATCCTTCAAGGTAATCCTACAAGTCACAGTTATTGCCAGGAGCAGCTCATTGAAACAAGTGGAAACGTTATGCTGACTGAGTGAATTCTTATAGAGTAATTTATGTTATGTAAATAAACTGCATCGCAAAATGACAATGACTAAAGAATTCTTAGGATTAATAAGCTAGTGTAATATCAACTGCTGTGTAAATAACTAAACTCAATTCTACACATTACTGTATCACACATGAAATGCAATGGAGTTTCGACTCAGTTCTCCTAAACAGTCTGAGAAGATTTTTTGGCCTGCAGAGAAAGACCAGTGGGGAAGTAACTGACGTACCACACACAGCGCAGCCCACATAGCCACACCATTTACAGTGTGGTGCAGAGGTACGTGTGTGTGTGTGTGTGTGTGTGTGTGTGTGTTTTGTGGCCCTCCTCCTGTCTGTTGGTACATGAAGTCTTAAAAAAGGCAATCTATTAATATCCTGAACACACACGTACACTCCTGGAGTGAAGATAAACATGTAGAGTCCCTGCCTCCTGCTCTTATCAAAACATCGTCCTCATGCAAACCAGTCAGCACAGTTCATGAGCAAGATCATCCCCACTCCATTAATAGAACTCAAATATGGAGTACACTCCCTTTATGCAAATAAGGACCATTCTTTCTGAATATATGTATGAAATACATCTGATTAATTTATTTATGTGTTTCATAGTTTTTGATCTGCTTTTCGTCGGTATCCAGACCCAGACTTTCACTGAGCTTTCTCACACTCATCTCCCCACTGAAGTTGAGGCTGTTTGAATGCTGTGTTTAAGGCGGTTTATCTGTCAGCATCTCCGTCTGTCTGCTGTGGCTTTTGGCAGAGTCTGCTTTCCTAAAGAGACTAACCAGTCCCCGTATACTGATGAGCTCATCAAAGCCAGAATGAACCCAAACACATCAACTCAGTCTCTCTACACAGATGCAGAGGGAGGACAAGAAGGAGGGAAAGAGAAAAACAGAGAGAGAGAGAGTACAGAGGTGAGAGGGAGAGACAATATAAAGAGAGAGAAGAAAATAGAGTGGGAGAGAGAAAGAAAAAGAGAAAAGAAGGATGGAGACAGGGAAGGGCAAGGGAGAAAAGAGAATGAGGCATAAAGAGATAAAGAGACAGAGGGAGAGACTAGAGAGACAGAGAAAGACAGGGATATGAGGAGGAGAGAAAAGGGCAGAAAGAAAGGTAGAAAGAAGGAATGAGGGAAAGAGATGAAAAGAGAGGGAAAGAGGGATGGAGAGAAGGAAGGGCACAGGGGAAAAAGAATGAAGGATGAAGAGAATGGAGAGAAAGACAGAGAGAGAGAGAGCGAGAGAGAGAGAAAAAGAGAGAGAGAGAGAGGGTGGGGGGTTTGTGGTGTTTTCATACGATCCTGCTGTGATCCTATAGCTTTTTTTTCCTATTTGTGTTTAATGGACACAGGAAGTGCAGGCGGTGAAGGAGGTCTATTAAATAACAAACAGCCGAACATAACCCCACCACCGAATTCCCTCCAGCAGAAACCCAGCAAACAAGTTCAAAAGTTCACAAACGGACATGTGTGACATTCTGTACTTATCTTTTACACTATGAGCGGTGTTTGGATTATGACGTTACTGTTAAAATGGATCAGGACTGAACTGATTTATTACTGTTGGCTCTGGTATTAAGGTTTGGATATCTGACAGCCATATTAGCTGAGATCATCTCTGAGGTTTGTCTTAACCTTTTAATAATGATGTAAACCTCACACGACATAATTTCATCACTCAAGACAATGAAAACAGATGCAGGTAAAGTACAACATGAATAAAAGCATCGCTCACATGAGTGTGAGTGTGGTGCAGTGATTTACTGTATGGTTTGAGGTCATGAACTGAGGTCACGTGTGTGTATGTGTTCGCTTTCTGTAATATAAATTTACCTTCTAGGGTCATGAACTTCCACAGAAAACTTCTTCTCTCTGAAATACAGATTCTCCAGCTGCCTCCATTGAAACACCTGAGAAAAGTAAGAAATTGGCTTGAGTAGCTTATCCAGAGATCCGTCGATGTTCCTTGATTCTTCGGTGTATGATCTCCATCCACGCTAGAGGACAATGTCCACACACACACACATCACCACCACCAAAAAGGGAATGAAATCCTAATCCGTGATACAGTCCCAAACCAGAATGCTCTTCTTTTTGTCCTTTTAAAGTTGTATGCTGCTCTTTACACACACTTCTAAGAAAACTACTACTGTGGGCATGTGTGTGTATG
>JBBMFX010000017.1:8584156-8594188 GCA_037832545.1 Rhabdalestes septentrionalis
CTCACTCTCACACTCACTCTCACACTCACTCTCACACTCACTCTCACACTCACTCTCACACTCACACTCACTCTCACTCTCACTCTCACTCTCACTCTCACTCTCACTCTCTCTCTCTTTCTCATACACACAAATAGTTTGCATTCAGACTCAGTCTGACTCATTTTCCAGTAATTTTCAAAATGTGATTTTACCATGCATTATTTCTTAAAAATAACTGTGCTGGCCACAGAGGAGAGCCATTTCCAAATAACAGACCTACAGAAGAATGAATGGAATTAATTTAATTTATGTTTTTAAATAACCACACAATAATGATATGCAATTTTTTCAGACCAATATTGAAATTGTCATTTAAATGTGATCATTTTAAACAATTAAAGCACAGGAACAAATATTAAGAACAATACTAAATTGGTACTGATTCCTGACTGATCATGATTGGAATATGGATAAACTCCTAAACAAATGGTGCTGCTATTGTTAATTACGCATTCTAAATTTAATGCATGCTAACATGGCTGGCATTTTCAAATGGTTAATTATAGCAATTGCTAGATTTATAGTAATTGTGTCTCCTCCAAAATATTAAAGAAACTCAGGCAATCATTTAATTATAATAAAAATACATTTTATATATAAGCACTTTTCAAGGCACTCAACCACATCTTATAATACATAGTAAAACCAGGCACACAATAGTATACAACAATGAAACTTGATCTTAATAGTCCAACGTGACAAACTGCAGCATAAGTTTTTAAAATTATAGCCATTAAGGCTAGAATCAGAACTAGTTTTAAAGTTTAAAGAGGTGCGTTTAAAGGCAGGGTTTAAAGATTAGAAGATAGTCAACATTACAAATGTCTTGTGGATTTTAAAAGATGTATGGCAACCCAGCAGAAGGTGTGTAGATATAAAGTAGACTTATGACATGTCATGAAAGTGAGAAGAATAATCTTGGAAACTGATACAGGGAACTTGTTAATTTGTTATTTCTCCAAAAGAGCCATAATAAAATATGTTGAATCTTTTCACACCTTTTTTGTCTTTATTTTCTAGACCACTACAATATCATTATGATATCCATTCCTACAGCTGGATGGCCTAGTGATTAGGTCGTTGGTCCAGCAATCAGAGGATTGGGGTTCAAATCCTAACAGCTAGTGTCACCACTGTGGTACCCTTGTGCAAATTCCGTCCCCCAAACTGCTCCCCGGGCGCATCATTGGCGGCAGCCCACTGCTTCACTTAGAGAATGGGTTAAATAGAGAGAAATCATTTCACTCTGTGTTGTACTTGTATGACTATGCATGTGACAGATATCATTTGTATTTGGTATTTGTACTAAAGCACCAACTGTGCTTAATAGTATCCTAATCCACTGCACAAGCCAAAATCTAAAACTGTTACCTCATATGCTAACATTATATAAAGACCACTACAAAACAATATGCTGTGCAGATTCAGTTGTGTCTGCTGCAAAAGATATTAAAGCCCAAATCAAGAACAGCTAAAACATAGCTACAGTCATTCCTGGGTGACTAAGTTATCTTATAGAGGGCCGACAGAGTGTGAATAATTCACTTTTTCAGGAGGACCACAGATGCTATTCCAAAATCTGTGCTTCCTGGCTTGTAAGGTGCAAGAACATGCAGCTAAGGGATTAAGCACTTAGTGTTCTACATGCATACATAAGCAAACATACATTGACTATGGCTTTTTTTAGTCCCAACAGGTTCACGTGGCAGCTGGATTCATCCACAATCTGAGCCCCCAGGGTTAAACGGGGCTAATTTACACCCATCAATAATCTTCAAATACTGACCAGTGACATAGAAACTTGCCTCACTCTGCTATTAAGCACACACTCCGATTATTAGCCTAGTCAGCCATAAGGTATTCGCTAACCATCTGTAAACTAGACTTAGAGACATTGCCTTCAAGCTGATTCTTCTTGTTAGCACCATTTTTAGCCAAATCACTTGTTGACCCCATTGACTGTAACTGAAGAGAACACCAACATGGCTCGACTGGACTTTAATTGTCGATAGATTGACTGCTGTGCACGAGCGCCATGGCTGCCTGCGTGATTCAAAAACTGAACCAAGTGCAGACTATTAATATTAAAAGGAAGCTGCTGGAAAAATCCAGCAAGACTAAATACAAAGCTTCCCTCTGTGTGTGTGTGTGTGTGTGTGTGTGTGTGTGTGTGTGTGTGTTTGTGTGTGTGGGTGTGTGTGCATGATTCAAATTCTAAGTTCTGAATGACCTTAGGAAGCCAAGACACTTCCAGTACAGAAACGTGAATGGAATTATCATCATTTCTTGCTGTCTTCCGGCCAGACTGGACGGCATACTTGAGCTTTGTGAATGTTAAGTGTTGTTAAATATGACAAAACCTTAGGCAGCCTCATAATTCACAACAAATGTCAAGACCAGGCCACATTTTAACAATGCAATGAAAAAGTAGCCTATGCACAGAAACAGTCAATTAATTAATCAAATCAAGTAGTGACATGTGATGACATGTAAGAAGCAGTTGCTCAATTACTACTAGTTTATGCAGTTACAGTGCACTGGTTGACATACAGGTCCTCTGCTCTCATTGTTTTTACCCTGGGAGGGTTATGACACATGGTCTCTTCTGTTTGGGCCTGGTCATTGTGTGCACCTGCAAATAGATCACAAATATGCTGCCAGTCAGGCCTTGCTATGTGTATTTATGAGCTATCTCCTTGTTTGATTCTTTCTCAATAGTCTTTCTTGGTTTATGGTTTTTACCCCATTTACTTTAATTATAAGTGCAAGTTGGGTACTCCCTAATAAAGCCCCTTCATGCGTGCATCCTGCACCTGAGCCCCAATAGATATAATTAAACTACTTCTGTATTAATGCTACAAGAAATTGCTCCAAAAGCACAGGCAGTACCCATGACTCTAGGGATGGGAATCACCAGTGACTCTCCCAATCATAATATCGAGGTGACGATTCGATTTGTGCCGCGATTATGTAAGTTAATGGGATTGTAGAAATATTCTGGCACTATGTTTTCTTTTTTTTCTACTTTTAATCACATTAAGAAAACGTTATAGCTCTAAAGCTTCAATAAAAGCACGCTGGTAAACTAACAACAATTGTCCTACAAAGGCAGCATTTAAAAAATGCAAAACTACTTCTAATACAACAGTATGAATTTAAAATTTGAAGCTGCCATGACATAAACTACAACAAGCTCACGTTAGGATGTGAAGAATTTTCTGTTTTTATACAAGAACAAGAGCCGGTCATTTCAGAATTGATTTTCAAAATGGTGACACATGAATTGCAGCAGGAAATAATCATTATACATAACCGAACACATTTTTTCCCCTTCTCTACTTGGCATGCAACATCATTTATCATAATGTTAATAATGTATGACTGTATTGTTGCATATTCATGCTGCTGTTGCTGTGCCAAGCCATACAGCCTGCCCACTGGGTGAGCAGAGGGGACTCCTGCATCTGTCCTGAACACAGAGCCCGGAGGCCGGTACACAGGGATGTCATTACAACACAGTCCTAGTGTGATCCTCCTCTGTTTGGAAAATCAGCTAAGAAATTCCAGGCTTACATAAAATGCAAACATATGCTGATACTGTCGCTTCAGTTTTCATTTCCGCTCTTTCTTGCTCGTTCCATCGGTTTGTCCCTGCAGGTCCTGTAATGCGATTTTTATTCTGGCAATACTGAACCATCCGCATCCACTTACTCATCTTTCAGCATGATATATGGCGTTCCTTCTGTCTTTCTTCACTCTTTCCCATCCGCTTCCTCTTTGTCTCATGTGGATATATGAGCGAAGAGCCACTCGCTGCCACACACACTCACCTAACCCCCCCCCCAATCTCTCTCTCTCTCCCTCCCACTCTCTCCATATGTAGGCCAAGTTCAAAAGAAAAGCATGAGGGGGAAAGGAAAAAAGAAGGAGATTTCTTAAACATTTCAGTTTGGCTGAGTAGAGTGAATGAAGCCAAGGCTCAGAAACATGTGGAGCTCTCTCTGGCCTCCTTCAGGAAGCCCAGTCCCTGAGGAACTCAAACAATAGGGCTGATAAAAGCAGGACGGCTCACGTTTCCTCCACACTGAGGAAGACTAAGGGGAGGAGGGGGGCATCGGAGGACAAAAACACATCCCTTCATTCTTTTCTTCCCCCTCCTTCTCCCAGGTTCTAAACATGTCTGAATAAACAACTGAGGCCTACACACTGGTGTGACCCCTAAACTTACAGGACAGTAAAATACCACAACACTGTACTTGGTTTTGTTCTGGTAAATCCTCATATTAATCAAATCAACACAAACTCCTCCCATTAAAATCCACCATAAAATCCCATATCCCCAGACAAAAACAGGGCTCAATATCACAAAAAAAGTATTAACATATGTAACACATGCATGACCCCATTGCATGACATGGACCAAATCCATGTGTGTGCAACTGAGGGAGTATGACTTGAATAGCATCTCTACCTACACAGCACTGTGTGAGTTTGTTATTGACTTGTGAAGTGAAGTTTATCTCAAGGAGAAGAAACCTGGCAAATTTCTCTCAGCCATGCTAGGGGTTCTCACCCCTTTCAGGCTTCTCCCCTCCTTCTTCTGAGTCACACTTTTGGTTCTGAACTCCTTAAACTCCTGAAGAGTGAATAGCATACCTTCATGCAGGACAGAGGGTGAATCCTTTCAATTCAGAGCTAGCTTCCTTTTTTAAGAAATACATAATTCATTATGAGCCACCAGGCACACTGGACCAAAATTAGTCCTCAAAACTGACACAACATTTTCTTATTTCAACAATACATGGTTTTTTGCTAAACCCGCAAGCACGTGACCCCCTGAGCTTCAACATACTACTTTATGAAAACTAAAATGGCACCACAGGCTGGGACTGCAACCACAATTTGGACTGAGTGGGACTCATGAGGCCAAGCCAAACTGACAACACAAGCCTGGAGTGTGTGAAGCTCAGTGAGCCAGACTAGCTGTCCCTTTTGTCTCTTTTCAGCCATGTTAAAAATCAGCCAGAATATCTCCATGTCCTGGGTTTCCAAACTAAATCCCCACGTTAATAGATGCCCGACAACCTTTTCCATTTTCCTAATATTCACAATGGAAACACTTTAATTCATCTATTGGGCTGATCAGTCTCTCACTGTTTGATTTTATTCATCAAGCTCAAAAACACGAGGCAAGGGATTAAAGATGCATTATTAGAAACTATGATTCATGTGTTATTACTTGATTATATTATTGTTATCCGAGTAAGAAGAGTAAACCATCAGATCCACTATTGGTCCTATGCACAAGGAACAGTGGCAAAGGCATGTCTTAAACATTTTAGACCATATTGCGGGTAAACTTAGAATTCTGTATCGATAGTTCGTTGAGAGCGAAGAGGCACAGCACCAACAAACGTGCTAGAAGTGTGTGTGCATCTATCTAGGAGTTTGTCTTTGTCTAACTAGCTACAAAATACAAAGGGTTGCCAATATATCCTGAAGACAGGTTTCTTCTGTCAATAAGCAGCCAAGAATTTAAGGGAACTATCATTTTATGTCTATAAAACTGCATTGTTATACTGGAGCATCCTTTATCATTTGCACATATCAGAAAGAGGCCAAACGAGGCTGTAGTTCATGTAAGCTTAGCCTAATCTAAGCCTTTGATAAGCCCACTCTCTGATACAGATTTAATGCTGACCTCAGTGCCCTGTTTAAGGTATCATCAGAGGATAACGGCACGAAATCCTGCACTGAGAAGGATAGTCTGGGTCAGCCGACATGGAGCGAGCCTGAGAACATCTGAAAAAATCCCCAGGGTATTCCATGCACAAGTTTAAAAGTGTTTTAAAACTCTCTTGCTCTCTCATGATATATAATCAATGTGAGATACATATCTAACACACAGTACATTCTTGAGCTACCTCTGATTTCTTCATATTCATATTGTTGGAGCAAAAATTCTACTTTATGCCTGTTAAATTGTCTTATCTTTGGAGGGCTGAGAAGATTCAAACCCCCCAGCATCCAGCAGCACCAGTATACTAATTACTGCCTGATCATCTGGAATCATCTGCACCTGTTTCTTCACTGCTTCATGCCTTTGTAGTGCTTCAATTTTTCATACATTGGTATATATGTGACTTAGCAAACAAAAACATTTCTCTGAGACATGAGTTTCTGAAAGTATTTTGGGAAGCCTGGAGAAAATACAAGAAATCTTCCTCATTGGAAGCAAAATATGAAGAAATGAGGGGTGGTTCTAAGCTTTTGCACTGTAATGCATATGTATTTTGAATGGTATTAGACAAAAGCCTCTGATCAGTTTAATTAGAGACACACAGGTGCATATACAGCTACTGTCCTGCCGATTAGGGAGTTGCCCCTGTGATCAAAAGGCCATGAATTCAAATCCCAGGACCGCTAATGGCCCCACTGATGTACCCTTTAGCAAGAAACCATCCCCATGAGGGCTGTTCCTGGCTCCCCGCTGCTTCACTTGGTGAATGGATTGAATGCAGAGAAGAATTCTGTGCTGTTCACTCCATGCTGAGGTGTGTTCACACATGACAAATGGACACTTTTAACATATCCAGCAGCAGAGGTGGTACCAGCTAAATCATACACTTTTAGGATGCTTTTCTCCTCCTGCCTCCCTGCCAAACTATCGGCGCCATGCCTTTTGTAGCAATAATGGTCCTTTTCTCATCACTTCATCGCCTTGTGTGGCAGGCAGGCCACGCCAGTGTCTGTATTCAGGACAGGTAATAGGCATGGCTGGCACTAAGCTGCTGACACTGCTGCCCTGCAGTGCAGAGGAACAAGACTGCAGCATAAAAAGGACATACCTGCTAGTCCAAGCATACTGAACAATGTGCAGCTGCTTATATTGTCCCTGTAGAGCCACACAGCTGCCAAAATTATATCTGTCTAAATACACCCACGAAGAAACACACGTCTGTCATTGCAAGGCTCCATTACAGTGTCTGAAATCTAATAGGCAGGAACAGACACATGTATTGTCTAAGATCGGACATAAAAGGACAGCTTCTGTTCGTGTCACTTCTTTTTTGATGTCAGGCCACAGATTTGGCTGATTGTGCCTGCAGGAGCCAGTCAGATGCAACCAAAACTATTCATTGATAGCATGGATGAGGACCAGCTCAACTTATGACACAAACTCTTGTCCTTTCAAGGCTACTCCATCCAGAAACGAGTTCTAGAAAGATCCAAACACCAAAACTACACAATCTAGCATGGGGTCACGTCCAACATGCACAGCTCATTTCGACATGTTTCAAGCTATGCATGAAGATTCATGAACGAAACTTGGTTTTGAACTGGGTCGAAATGATTCCAAGGTCCAACTGAACACAACTATTTGCAGCATCTTCTCTCTTCATGACAGTTTTGTTAGTTGAAGGCGTCGATTTAACATTAATCACACAAACCACAATGTAAGCCAGTTCTATCCGACCGTGGTGACATCTTTTTGTATGCTACAATGTATGGTACAACAATGAATTCCGGTTCGAAAGATTCGGTTCGGAAAACAGATTCGAACTTCCCATCACTAATAGCTCCATTACAGACAGTTTACACGAGTGTGTGTATGTATGTTTCTGTGTGAGTGTGGTTAGGGTTAGATTTGACTGCCTCTGCTGGTCGTGTAAAATATATAATGGATGTAGGGTTACTCTTCAGCAGTAAATTAACTGTGATTTGCAGTTTTTGGCCAGGGACTGTGATGTTATCAAAGGAAAGAGAGCGAGGCAAGTTAGCCGGCTAGCATTCGATGCCAGCAAAGACGCGGCGGCCGTGTTAGGGCTTACCTTGGAGAATATTACGGTTCCTCAGGCATGAATTTCTCTGATCTGGTCGATAGCGTGTGTTCTGATATCCTGGCGTTAATCCACACTAAGGTACGGACTAATCCTAGGAGCCGGAGGTTTGTTTTGCCCGGCCTAAATCACAGAGAGCATCCGCTCCATTGTGGCTGAAGCGGGACGGAGCTTCTCTCTCGTTCACTGACAGCAATGCCAAGACAGCCCATCTCACGTCTCCCTTCGTCGCGCTCCTTTTTTCTCTGTTCTTCGGGCACGTTGGCCTGCATCCAGCGAGCAGCTCCGCGCTATTCATCGGAGGAGCGCCTCCCCTCCCCTCAGCAGCCCCTCAGTCCTCCTCCTCCTCCTCCTCCTTCTCTTTTGTGGCACCGTCTCGTAACAGAAGCAGCAGAAACGAACAGCACCAGCAGAGGCGAGGGAAGGGAGCAGATCAGATCAGTGAGAAGTCTGAGAATCCCAGTTCAGCCTCCAAACAGTTGGAGTTGTAGCGTTTCACTCGGAAGAGAGGAGAATAGGAGGCTGAATGGTTGAGGTGGAGGGGTGCTGGGAGGGAAGAGGAGGAGGGAGGATGGCGTGGGGTGGGGAGAGTAAACTGCAGACCCCCGGTCATGTGAACGTGCAGACGGGGTGTGTGCATGGCTCAAAAACGCAGACCAGCAGGCCTACATCTGGCTTTGCCGTAGACAAGTTAAAAACGTGGTGAAAAAGGTTCCTGTCTCTCTCTCTATCTTCCCTCTCTCTCTTCTAGTTCTCCCAGCTTTCTTCCGCTCCTCCCTTTCTATTTCAGACTTCCCCAGCTGCCCCGTTTAGTTTGGTTTGGCCCGGCCCATTGACCAGAGGGGTAAAAAGGTTCAGAACTGAGGCTGAGTGACCTTATTTGTGTGCTCACTCGCACCCCTCTCCAACGGTCACTTAACCACACATGAATGCACCCTGCAAATTCCACGCCAAGATGTTTGCTTGCTCTGTGAATCCGGAAAATGTTTGTGCTGTAGAATGTGGCGCAAATATGTTTGGATTAGGCCGTGACAAGTTGTTTAGGCCTACATTTTGTTTGAAGTTGGCTCGAACGTGCTGCTGGGTATGGGTCTAAGAAGTCAAACTCTATGGCTGGACAGTCCAGCCTTTGGTACAGTAGCCTGTGCTACATTAAGTGGTTCTTTCCAAGCACGCACCAAATTGGAACAAACACGGATTTTTTCTCTAAATTCTTTTTGTACTCTTGATTTACTACAGTATAATTATAAAGAGCGCGACCATGCTGGTGCATGGTTTCTTTCAGATGTTTTTGTAAAAGAGGCATATAAACAGCAGACATATAAATGCTTGAAGTCAGCAAGCAAACTCAAAAGGTTCAGATACCCATATCTGATTTCTTTTGATGAGGAATGGACCTTCAATAGTTCTTTTAGGCAGTTCATTAAGTGGTACAGAATACAAACAAGCCGGTACAGAAGCTGCCCCTAGAGCTGGGCTTTAGGGCTTTACTCTGTGTGAAACGCCACAGCCCTCTTCCTAAAGTTTAACCGAATTCTGTGTGAGGTAAACGAGTGTCACAGCCGTTAGGGTTGTCAGCCTCGGCGCTGTCTCTTGCAGTGAGGCCACAGCGGAAACTCGCCTGTCCAATTCAAACAGTCCCTCATGATCTCTGCTCTCGATTCTACATATTTTAGCTTTATTGGCTGCTTCCTCTGGGCCCAGGTCTGAACACTTGGTCACAAGGGCCTGTTGTTTAAGAGACTCAGAGAGAGAGAGCAAAGGGATCCGAACATTTCCACAGAGAAAGCCCATGATGCACTGGGGCAGTGAGGAATGGATGGGAACGGCCGGGCTCACACGATTGTGATTGGTGGAAGGGGCTTCTAAAATAAACTTCAAAAAGCCCTATCCCTCCTCCCCTCCAAGCGAAATGCAAAATGTCATTTAATGTTCTTCTGTGGCCAAAGTGCCTCAAGCAGGAAAAGAAACAGTGAAACACTTCATGCAAAAATACGTGGAGTGTAATTTACATGTAATCTCATGTTCCCAGATAACTAGTGCTGGCTTTAATGACAAATATACTCTCTCTCTCTCTCTCTCTCTCTCTCTCTCTCTCTCTCTCTCTCTTTCTCTCTGTCTCTCTCTCCCTCTCCCTCTCTCTCTCTCT
>JBBMFX010000017.1:8674446-8702133 GCA_037832545.1 Rhabdalestes septentrionalis
AGAAGAAGAAGAAGAAGGAGAAGAAGAAGAAGAAGAGGGAGAAGAAGAAGAAGGAGAAGAAGAAGAAGAAGAAGAAGAAGGAGAAGAAGAAGAAGAAGAAGAAGAAGACACGACGACGACGAACAACAACAACAACAATAACAATAATAACAACAATAACAACAACAACAACAATAACAAGAACAATGACAATAACAACAACAACAACAACAACAACAACAACAATAACAATAACATCAACAACAATAAAGTTGGAATTACTCTGACAAGGTATCCATAAGTTACTTAGGACTATCTATTTTTTTTTTAAATCAGGCACCTTGAAAACACACACCTCTTAATTTTTGTAAACATTTCAAACTTTCAGTTATACTAGTCTAGATTGTCTAAAAGAGGACGACAACAAAAGTTCCCCAGAATATGATATTTGAATGCATTAGAAGATGGTAGGCCTGTCATGAACACTGAGATACAGCGGCACCAGTGTGAATAGCTGGAGAAAGATTTAGAATGTCCTTGTTTGTTTCCCTTTTGGTTTTGACTGCTGTGTTCAAATGGTGTGTGAGCACAGTATTTGCAGTGAGCATTTTTAGCGTGCATTTTAAGTAAAACTATTTGCCAAAGAATCTCCTAAATATTAATCTATGTATCAACCAGTGCATTGGGGAGTTGCCCCTGTCATGGGCAGTTGCGAGTGTGTGGAAATACCAGACTTAAGGCACAGGGCTCGTCAGTAACCTTGCTGTGTCTCTATGGCAGTGGGCGATGCAGGCAGTGGCTAAGAGGCTTTCCTTTCCCAATCCCTCTACAACTGTCACAAGCACTCTGTCACCTGCAGATGAAGCCATTCATTAGAACCTTGGTAACACAGTGTCCTACTTCTGCATATTTTAGTGTGCTTGAGTGGGATAAGGGGCAGGAAACCCCATATGATAGACTAAACAAACCTGTGCACTTAGCTTAATTGCTTATCATTCACTTATTAATAAATCATATTACATCTACATTACTGTTTCCGAAAGTACAGTACTGACACAAAAAATCTGTACTGATTTAATGTAGTCCATTTGGGGTGAACATCAAGTTCATCAGGATTTGTTTTTAGGTTATTTTACACAGCACAACAGTGAAACTGCCTACTCTCCATATAAAGAAATCTCATGTAAGTTTAGGATCAATGGTGAGGTTTATAGGACGCCCTTAATTCATCCGTATTAGCGAATGGAAGATGAACGAACGTCAGAGGGATTGTAACACAAAGGGACGAAAACAATTATCTGTGTCACTACACACGCACCTGCTTATTCTCAAAGTCAAGTACATGCACATACACACACACACACACACACACACACACACACACACACACACACAAGTCACAGGTAACTGTCTTATAGGATAAACTGATCTCTATGATGTCAATGGCAGAAATTCCAGTAGCCTCAGGCGATTAATACATTCAACACAGACTGCATTTTTCTCTACAGAAAGTTCGGGCACAGCTGAGAATTCAGTAATTTTAAAGTATTTACAAAGTAACTTCACATGTGTTTTTTTTTCAGTTGCTATGTAAGTCTGGCTTCAACTGACAGAGTGTGCGCAGAGGTTGTAGTGCAACTCTTGGTTCAGTTTGAACTAGGCTAAACTCTTCGGCCTGCATTTAAAACTGCAATAAACACTTTAATACCGTGTCTTGCAGTGCCTATGGTGAGAGCATGCCAGTTTAAGTATGTGCTGAATGCATCTTAGTGTGTCTAATGCTCTTGCTGCATTTGGCAGCATCTCATGGGACAAGCCCTCGAAACCATCGCACACCCTGGGATTTGACTTTGTTTGTCTCCTTGGGAGAATGCTGTTTCCATGACCTGTTTACACACTGCCTAACACATGCATGCATGCACACACACACACGAACACATACAATTGGCAAACAACTTTCAAACACACTTAGCAACATTTCTTCAATGTTGTATATTAAACCACTCACAACACAGACTCACAAATATCTATAAACACACACACACACACACACACACTTTCATGTGGCAACTCACTCCCAGCTCCATTGGGTTCAAGTCTCTCTCTCTCTATCTCTCTCTCTTTCTCATACACATACACACATTAACAAGCACAATTGGCAACCAACTTTCAAACACACAGAGCCACATTTCTTTCAAGTTGTATATTAAAGCATTCACAACACACACACACACACACACACACACACACACACACTTGCATGTGGAAATGCACTCCCAGCTCCATTGGGTTCGAGTCTCTCTCTCTCTATCTCTCTTTCTCTCTCACACACACAAACACACAAACTCCTAGGCAAAAAGGAGTGTAGCATCCCATCCCCAAAGGCATAAACCTCCATAGAGCCTAAGTCTTCTCACGCACATACACACATGCAAATATACATTTTGTTTATGCATGTACCCTCCTCCGACATCTATCTTGGAGAAAACACTAGGCGGGAAACAGCACCTGAGTGCCCTCCCTCATGCTCCTCTTCTTCATTACCCAGCATGTAGTACAGTTCCCCCTCCCAACACACACACACACACACACTTAATGCTGCAATCCTCTTTGTGAAAGTGACGCGCTTCTGTCAGAAGCAGAGCTAAGCTGAAGAGAGAGAGCAACAGAAAGACACGCTGCTCTTGCCGTCCAGATGAATTAGTGTTTGCTTTTCATCGTACTCTGCTGTTGGTTCATTGTCCATGACTGAACACTTTTTTAGTGGTGAAGTGGTGACTTCATTTGAAGAACACAGCAGCGAGTGGAGCTCTCATCTAACACCTCTGAAGACCACTGCTCAGTTATACCAAGCCAGGACCTAACAAGCAGCCTTATTTAGGTTTGGAAGAAGTCACCTTAATCTACATTTTCCATTCATTGTGTAGATTATGGTGTCCTTGGTAAACATCTGACTGTGCCCTCCCAGGACAAGGGCTTCTGACTTAGCTGAGGAACTAACTTGTGTGTGTTTGTGTGACTCCAAGTTGGCCTTACAGTGAATGCGCACTCAGCAGTGCAGCAGTCAGTGTGTGTCGAGGCCTTGTGAGTCAGTTGGACTGGGGCCACGGTGGAGGAAAACACGCTGGATTTCTCTCGGATGGAGGGCCATGGCTATGAGCGTTACACAGATGGGGAACCCGACAGCTACCAGATAGACTACCGGCGCATTGTGGGGGACACAGAGCCTGCCAGGCCACGGCTGAGCCCCCGAGACCCAGACCACCACTTCCATGCCCCGTTTGGGCACAACACACTCCATGGGCATGGCCATGGGCATGAGACCGCTGCTCAGCGATACAGTGCCACTCGTATCCAGGCTGGATATGAGCCAGAAAGGTGAGAGATGGTGCACCCCATTACCACAACAAATAGGACACAACCACTTCATGTGTTTGTGTTGGTATCATGATACAGAGTCACTTTAATGAACCAATACTCATCGCAATATATTAAAATAAAATTTTATTTGATGTCAACTAGCTCACTTGACAGTAGAAGCCAGTTACAGATGTGACTGAGAGATAAAAGTAGCAGATGGAAGAAAGAGTAAGAAGGTTTTTTTTACTTAGTCACTTGGGCACATGCATTTCTTATTACTGTGCAGTGAAACTATGATGTCAGTGATCTGTATCAGGAATGTTGAGTGGACAGTATGTGGAGCTGTTTTGCTGTAAAAGCCTTTAAAAAGCACAGTAAGTCTGTACCTGGAAGTGACATTAATACAATCCTCTTAACAATGCGGTCCTGTCTTTGGAGTTGGGTGGATGTGCAGGTGAAAAGAGTTCATGGCAGTGCTGCGTAACAAAAACGAAACATTCTAAAATACGAATTGTGGGATGATTTCTTCTATACTAAATATTTATTTCTGAACATGTCTCTGCTGCAGCAGTGACAGCATGCTCCATTCTTTATCCCTTTTCCTCTTTCACAGTACATTCCTAAATGATGAAGGATTACATTTAAAAGAAAGTGCTATATATTTAATCTGTGGTTTAGAGTAGAAATCCCACTAGGAAAAAAAAACAGCATGCTGCTGTTTAGAAGCACCAGATTAAAGGCTCTCACTTCCACAGCCATATCCAGAGCATTATATGCCAACACTTTCTATAGAAGGGCTGATGGAGCTTCAAGTGTCCACATGTTCAGGAAACATGCCCACGGAATACATGAGACCTATTTTCTAGGTCACATATAAAGAATTAGGCACTGATCAATGGTTACATAAATCGTTTTCTGTCATATGTATATTATTAGTATTATCATCAGTATTATTACTAAAATAATAATAATAATTATTATTAGTAGTAGTAATGTAGAAGTTGAGTAATGAGGTGGCTGGCTATCATTGGTACTTTCATTTGTCACTGTAACAAAAAAACAGGCAAATAAATCAACGAACAACACAGAACAGGCGTACCTGAAACGTTGGGGGTCACTGACTGGTTGGTGTTTGAAAAGAGGGACAGTCGCTAGTCGTTTACCACGCGATGAACAGGAGGGGTTAACTTGGTATTCACTGGAGAGAGGGGGGGAGGGGTTGAGGGGAAAACTCCCAGTGGAAGGTGGAGAAGTCAATGTTTTTCTCTGGCAGATGAAGGACTAAAGCGTGGTCTTCGCTGCTGCATGTGAGTAAAGCCGAGAGGAGCCATATCCGAGCATGATCAATTTTCACTTAATGATGAGTAACACAGGATCCGCTTAACGCAGCTTCTCTATCCGGACGGATCTCTTTTCAGTTTACAATTTACCAGGAGCACAGTATATAACAGGAAAGGGTAGAAAAACACACAGCGTTTTCTCTCTCTCTGTCTCTCTCTCTCTCTCATTTTCGCTTGCTCTCCCTCTCCCTCTTTCTGTCTATGTATCCACCCAAAAATAAATAAATAAATAAATAAATAAAACATGTATATATATATAATTGTTTAAATGTTGTTTTATTTAATTTACTTTATTTAATTTACTTGGTTGCTTATTTTATTGTACCTTGCCAGCTGAGCCAGCATTTACCCCCTCCCTCATCACTCAGCCTTCCTGTTTATGCAAGCTATGCCTGATGTGTGAGTCTGTGTGTATGTGTGTGCAGCATGGCTGATTACCTGATCAGTGGGGGGACTGGCTACGTTCCTGAAGATGGACTTACTGCCCAGCAGCTCTTCGCTATAGGAGATGGTCTCACATACAAGTAAGTCACATACAAATAAGGTTCTCTCCACGCCAGTTCACTGCTGTGTGTGTGTATTTGTGCGTGTCCCTGCTATAACATAGTTGTAGTTAACCTGAGGCGCTATTTCAGCTCAATGTTGTGGCTCCAACTCACAGAGGCTTACATAGGCAAACGAAGCTACACTCCAAATGTGCAGGAGACACACGTTGAGGTGTAGTTGTTGAATAGGCAAGGACTTTTATCTTACTCAGACATTTTTCAGAGAGATGGCATCCTTCAAATTGTATCCATAGAAACAGGGCACTTCGTAGTTCTAAGGCCCCTGAGAGAGCAAGACGAGAGAAAGTGAGAGAGAGAGAGAGGCACCGAGAGTGCGATGTTTATAGATATACCTAAAAGAGCGGTCATGGCCTCCGTTGTCTTTGCTATCAAATAGCCAGCTTTGATGATAGGATCAAACTTATGAAGACCTGCTCCCAGCCACTCATTAGCAGAGCGGTGGTCTCAGTCTGTTTCCATCCCGCCTGGCTTGAGTCTTTAATCTTCCCTAATGGAGGCTTTATCTCCGCCAGATCACACACTGAAGGCTGCTCTAAACTGCAGCTGTGTCTGCTATGCTTTGGATCTCTTTCAGTCACGCATATATATTGTCACTTAAATATTTCATTTTCAGGGTTAGGATTATTGCTGGCACCATTTGTCTACCTGTGTGTATCTCTTGTCCTCTGATGCGACTGTAATGCTGCTTCCACAGAGACCCTGTGTAACTGACACGGTTAAGTGCATTAACGGGATGTCTCTGGGTGCCACACTCTTAGGTATATTACGTAACTCTTTACAGCACTAGATTGTCAGACACAAAGCACACACACTTTCCGACAAGTCACACTTGAGAAGGTTTTCCACTGTCACGTCAAGATCTCTTAAGTGTTTTGTGGGTTTAGGTTGTTACGTAATTTGAAAACATCGATATTCTTTGTTTAATGTGAACAAACTGTAATGACTTGACTTGTAGTCCGCAGTTACTTGGAATAACGTTTAATTGCATTAGTTATATGCAAAACTTTGAACATGCCTGGCCAAATGACAGATTTCGTTGATTTAAAAAATATTTTTTTAGACCTAAAATGGCATTTTCTACAATTTTAGTGCTAATTATGCAGCTTCTGTTTATTGCTTAAACATTTGCACAGGCAACATTTATTACGCTGTTCAGTTTAGCAGCTAATCAGTAAATGTGATTTAAAGGAGAATATGTCTTTTTGTTCTGTAATATATATTAACAAATCAATTAACTGTAATTAACCCAAATACCCGCATCAAAACACAAAATCTTGATGTTGTGTCTGGAGCAAAACTAGAAATTTTTGCTTTGACAAAATTGTATAACAGCTGTATTTTGAGCTAACCAATGTCAAACATATTAATACGTTACAATAGTTTTGGTGGTTCTAGTTTGGAAATAATGCCAAACCCTACATGTTTTATGCACTTGGTGTAATATCAGCACTTTCAACACCCCAGCCAAAATCAAGTTGTTGCTGTCTTACAGCCTTTGATGGGCAGTGTGTCTATCTGTCTAACATTTTCTCCCACCTCTTATTCTCAGGCCCAACTGGGTAACTGGTTTTTAATTTTCATTTTTTCAGTGATTTCCTAATCCTGCCTGGTTTCATTGACTTCACTGCTGATGAAGTGGTGAGTACCCTTGGTGCACACAGATGACAGTAGATCCCTCAAGGACATATAAGTTATAAGTGCTGAGTAAATACTGTACATTTGGTAAATAGGGAACATTTGATTTAGTGGGGGGAAATTTTCCTAAATAAACTGTGAGCAAGAGGTGTGCTCTGCTGATTCTACAATGGAAAAGCTGAGTCAGTTGCCATGCAGGCTGAAATCAAACAACAGCAGTGAAGGGAGTAGTAAATCTACAGCTGGTTATAGAAGACTGGAAAGGGATGAGAGCATGCAAATGAGCTGTGCAAATGAGAGGCTCAGGTGCTGTTACAGTCCCTGGTGCATTGGACTTGTTCTCACATGTAGGAGTGTGTGTGTGTGTTTGTGTGTGTGTGTGTGTGTGTGTGTGTGTGTGTGTCCATTTGTATCTATGAAAACAAGAGTTTTGTGATATGTGATGTAACAGAACAGAGATTTTTTTTAATTCAGTAAGCAAAACAAATTGTGTTGTTGTCTATCTTACCAGTGAGAGATTACATTAGTGCCCTGCTTTATGAAGAGCAAATTTCCAAAACTCACTCAGTCCAAAATATTTTTTTAACTTGTTTAATCAGAAAGCAATTCTTACAGGAAATATTTTTTTACTTGATATTTTAGTTACTCATCATTTTTCCATGCCTGTTTCTAAAGTGCCACTCTTGCACATTTTAGGACAGGCAAACTAAAAATATAATGAAAACAATTTTTAAGTAAATTTATATTGAATGTCACAAAATTATGTACAAGTTTAATATTTATATCCTTCTGCATGACACAGCGTAGGGTCAGACAGCTAACTGCATAAAAATGATAAACACCTGGGAAAATAAGTACCACTCACAACAGTGCACAGGGACTGAGTGAGTTTTGGAAATTTGCTCTTCAATTAGTATAATTGTGTTATTCATGAATTGTGTGTGTGTGTTTTTGTGTTTATTTTAATACTGTACAGTATAATTATATATATCGTTAGGAATGTCAGTTCTTGAAGAAACACATTTATCCTTTTTTAGGTGATGTGTAATTTTTTTAAAGAATTTTTAACTGTAGCACTGGTCCAAAATGTAAGAAGAAAAAATATTTTGGTTTTTGTTCATACCCATTTTTAGTGTCAAAAGTTTATGATGAATGAACTAATAGAAATGGTCAACCACTGAAAAAACCACTATGAAATATTAACTTTTAACTTTTAATATTCATGTTATTTGTTTCAAATTCTGGGGCAGCACAGGATTTAACAGCCAGGTCTGAGGTCTGCACATCCCAACTTTTGGGCTAATGGGGCCCCCCTCAAATTGGCATTGTGTGCTTTTTTTATGCTGACACTACCAAAATGGATGCTAAGCAAAATCAAACATCCCTCATAAATAACAGAACATCTCCTATCCTTAGGCTAACAGGAGTAAACCACAATTATTGTTCATGAAATGAAAAAAAGCTAAAACCAAAACATTTTGCCATTAGTGTTGATTGTGTTGATCGTGTGATGTGTCTTTTAGGATCTAACCTCTGCCTTGACAAGGAAGATAACCTTGAAGACCCCTCTCATTTCCTCTCCCATGGACACTGTGACTGAATCTTCCATGGCCATTGCTATGGCTGTGAGTATCACCAAACAAAAACTCTAGTAATATGAGGAATTGTTGCTCGTTCCCTTGACACTTTGTTGGTTTGTGTGTTAGTTCATGGGTGGAATTGGGATCATCCATCACAACTGCACTCCAGAATTCCAAGCAAATGAAGTTCGGAAAGTTAAGGTGAGAGGCAGTCTGAAATCTTTGACATGTGAATTGGACTTTAGTGTACAATGGAATGAATAATTGTGTCATGAAGATGCTGTATCTTTCTGTTCTCTCTGACTTCACCAAGGCCTAAAAAAGTGCCTTATGTTATCATGGCAGAAATTCGAGCAGGGCTTCATCACAGATCCAGTTGTGATGAGTCCCCGGCACACAGTTGGAGATGTGTTTGAGGCTAAGATCCGTCATGGCTTCTCTGGAATCCCCATCACTGAAACCGGCAAGATGGGCAGCAAGCTGGTGGGCATCATCACATCAAGAGACATCGACTTCCTCTCAGAGAAAGACTATGATAGGCCTCTGGAAGAGGTATGTGATCTATCTTGGACTATTAACTCACTTCCGATGAGTCACTGTAGTGTATGCAAGTTAGACAAATGGATAAAATGTTCATAAAATCTTAATGGCATGATTCTGTGATCTGTTAAATGTGCCAGGCGATGACAAAGAGAGAAGATTTAGTGGTTGCACCAGCAGGTGTTACGTTAAAAGAGGCCAACGACATTCTGCAGCGCAGCAAGAAAGGTTGGCTTGATTTCAAGTTTAGTTCTTATGTTTTTATTTGCACAAATATATTTTCCTGAGCACTGAAATTCCTAGTAGAGAAGGAAACATGTACCTGTGTAAATTCACATGCACATACAATGTAGTTCAATGCAGAATGCCTTTTATGAATTACTAAAAAGAGTACAATTCCCATCTCATACACTTCATTGTAACTGCGATTTGTTGATCTCAGGTAAACTGCCCATCGTGAACGACAGTGACGAGCTGGTGGCTATAATTGCTCGCACTGATCTGAAGAAGAACAGGGACTACCCACTGGCCTCAAAAGACTCACGAAAACAGCTACTGTGTGGCGCTGCCATTGGCACCCGTGAGGATGACAAATACCGACTGGACCTGCTCATGCAGGCCGGAGTGGACGTAGTGGTGCTGGTATGTCTGGGTAATTAAAGAGACTGTGATTCAGGAAGCATCTAAAACATGATGAGTGGACTCTCAAAATATATACAATCTTCACAGTTGCACAATTGTAAGAAATAAGCATCCATTTGAAGGTATGGAACCCAAATGATTCATTTTTGGCTTCATTTATATCACCCCTTTTTACATTACTAATTTTAAGAGGACGTATATAGCGAAGTACTACAATCCTGCATGTTTTTCAGTATTCCTTTCTCCAGCACACTTAATCTCCAGCCTATTATGGCCTGAATTACATATGATGATAGAAACAGGTTATGAGTAACCAGTACTGGAAATTAGAATACTTTACAATCCCATATTTTTCCTAGTGGTCTGGAAATGTATGTGTCATGTCTTAATAAATGTCTTACAGGACTCGTCTCAGGGAAACTCTGTGTTTCAGATCAGCATGATTAACTATATTAAACAGAAACACCCTGAGCTACAGGTGGTGGGAGGCAATGGTGAGTCATTGCTGATCTCTGTTTCATTTTTCTTGTACACCATAGAAAACTGGTTCCTGTCAATTTGTATTTTTTATTATCTCCTGTCTGTGTGTGTTCAGTTGTAACGGCTGCCCAGGCAAAGAATTTAATTGATGCTGGTGTGGATGCTCTTAGAGTGGGCATGGGGTGTGGATCCATCTGCATCACACAGGAAGGTATGTGAATATATACACGTCTATTAGAAGTTATTATATACTTGAGTAATATTGTGTCAGATTTAAAATGTTTAATAAACAGTTTCTGATGTTTGTTTTATAAGTCTTACATTTGTGACACATGTTATTTCCTGTAGTGATGGCATGTGGGAGACCCCAGGGAACCTCTGTGTATAAGGTGGCAGAATATGCTCGACGCTTTGGAGTGCCAGTGATCGCTGATGGTGGCATTCAGACTGTTGGTCATGTAGTGAAGGCTCTGGCTCTGGGAGCATCCACAGGTGTTTATTCTGATGATCTATTGTCATAATTGACGAAGTATGAGTGTTATGACAATTTAAGTATAAGAATTATAACTAGGCCAATATCCCCATTTTGTTTTTAATTTAAGGAGCTAAAAATGTCATTTAAAATTAATATCGGTCAATATAACTAAATGTAAGTGGTTTACAAAAATAAACCACAAACAGCTGCTGTCTTGATAGGACATTTGCACTTCTGACTTACATAAAATGTATTCTGACTAACATGGAATAACTAGCAAAATTTTTAGTTTTGCTTTCATTATGGCTGGCTGCAGTATATCTGCTTATAGTTTGCGGTAGGACTGTTTTTCTGGATGTTAATATGATTCTAAAGTATTTAACAAGCTTATCAGTATTATGTGGCAGAATGCCCAAAAATATTTGAAACGTCAAGAAAAAATTGGCCAAAAAATCTAATTTACACAGCTATCCAATTACCCCACAAACAACCAAGACATGTTGGAATTGTACTTCTTTGGTTTGGCCACTGGGGTAATAGGGCAAATGTGACTAACAAACAATAGAAGTCTAGTACACTGGAACTTGTGGATGACAATGGTTATCATAAAGATCTAATTCTCGATCAGTCCAACAGTTGTTGTCTAAAATGGCTCCCAAAACTGCCTTAACCTCAAAGATGCAACACTAAACAAAAATAAAGGATTGGCATTTCTTATACAAATAAATTGTATAAGCTAAACTGTAGCCTAAACATTTCTTTAAACCAGGCATCACCAAATGGCGGACCGCGGTCTGGATCTGGACCGAGTGATTGCTCTGTCCGGACCCGTGACCAGTCTGGTAAATTCACGAGATTAAGTCATTTTCATGGAGCGTTATTTTGGACGGCTATTGACAGCGGGTGCTGCTACGCCAGTTAATACAACAGTAGCTTCACTCGCTAATTTACTAGTGATGAAAAGCTCGGTTATCAGAGAGATGTTTCTTCTGGCACAGCTCCCAAAGACTCCCAAAGACTAGCTGGTTCTTTCGGCTCCCAAATGGCTCTTATTTTACTATATTCTGTAGTAGTGTTCCACAGGTCAGCTTTTTTTAAACACCGCCTCAAACCGACCCGTCAGGAGATCCAAACCCCCCGCCCAACCTGCAAAACTACTCGTAGATAATGACCCAAGACCCGACCCGACCCGAGGAAAAAAACAAACAGTTTACAACACCTTTTGATTGATAATGGAATGCGTTTTTTTGCTTAAATGTATTTGCCTGGGACTCCTTTTATTTATGGTAAAATAGTTAGTATTGCACATTTTCTGCATTGGAAATGAACAACACATTTTGTGGAAACCATGTGAAAATGTGGACATAGGGGAAGGCTATAAGACACAAGATGGACTTCAGTTCTGACCTTCTACTGGGATGAAATGTAATAACTGGACCTCTGTGACTTTTAATTGAATACCCCTGCTTTATACCATCAGTCAAGCAATGTTGTATAGACCCTAATGCTTTTGCAGTTCAGTCAGCACATTAAAGTCAGTTCTTTCTGAGTGTAGCTTTCTACCTGTTTAGTTTTCTCTGCTCATTATCTATTTTCATTTGTCACAGTAATGATGGGCTCCTTGCTAGCAGCCACCACAGAAGCGCCTGGAGAGTATTTCTTCTCAGACGGTGTACGGCTGAAAAAATACCGTGGTATGGGCTCGCTGGATGCCATGGAGAAGAACAGCAGCAGTCAAAAGCGCTATTTTAGGTATTTACTTGCTTACATACAAACACACAAATAGAAATCTAATTCATTTAAAATTTCTCTACATATCTGAATGAATGTGTTTGTGATTTTGTGTATTACAGTGAAGGTGACAAGGTGAAGGTAGCTCAGGGAGTATCTGGCTCAGTTCAGGATAAAGGCTCCATCCATAAATTTGTCCCTTACCTCATTGCTGGAATCCAACATGGCTGCCAGGACATTGGTGCAAAGAGCCTGTCCATCTTACGGTAAGAGCGTGACTCAGCTTAATCTTGTTGGATGACTGTAGAGGTGATGCCACAAGGCTAATGACTGCTGTTATCTCCTTAAACCGCAAAGGCTTGTATGTAGGCATTACTTCAGTTCCTCGTTGCAGTATAGTCACTGAATAAGCCATGCGATTGTTAACTGAATTATAGCGAATAATAATGAGTAATAATAATTAAGAGTGGGATTATTAATGAGTAATCATCATTAATAATTCAGAGACTGGTTAATATGAATGCAATTCCACTTTTTGCGTTTGAGACATACTAGTCTGAACCATCACTTGCTCACAACATCCATTATACAGCGACCAGCAGTATAATGTTATTTTCTTGTCATTGAGATACACCCCGGGTCTAAAATTATTCCGACAACCTAGAGTTTAAATCGGGCCCAAAAAATGAGAGCCGACCCGACCCGAGCCCGTGCACCTTGTGTCCGAGCCCAGCCCGGCCCGACACATTAACTGTAATTATCGGCCCGAGCCCGATTTAAACCCGACAATTTTTTTAATACGTGGGCTGCTATAACACATGTTCTCAACTGTGGGTGCATTCCTAAACACACACTCCGAGCTCCGAGCACACTCTGGTCCTATGAAACTGTTCGTAAATTCAGAGTGTGGATGAAATTGTCGTTGGTTTATTCACTTTCGGAGTGTTCAGAGCTCAGGGCTCTCCAGCTGAAGGGAGAAAGCAGCCGAGCGTGAGGTCAGTCTAACTAAAAACAGCGGCAGACAGAATTTTTTGGAAATACACCAGACACATATGTTGCCCCTGCCCACGACTTGCTGGAAATTGTTCCATACCTCCGACTTTCCTCCAAACTTTATCAAAGTTAATTCTCTCGTTTTTATTTTCTTCTTCATGTTTTCAGGCTCCATGTTGCACTTTAAGCTCTGCACAGTACAGCCCAGCAGGACCGGTGTAACGTGGCCAGTGGCAGGAGCTGGAGCGCTGCTGCGCATGACTCGCAGCAATTTAACTTTGCTAAAATATTCATATATTTATACATTTGGCATAGGTCTTCAACCAAATAGGCTAATTATGTAATGATTAAAAAAATCAAATGCTTGATCATGGCCTGACGCGGCCCGGCCCGAGTACAGTGGCAGGAAATATCAGCCCGACCCGACCCGCACTAATCATCCAACACCAGTACCTGACCACAGGCTCTAGTGGCTGAATGAAACCAAACCCTCACAATATTCCAACATGTACACTAACAGCAATATTTGGCCCAATTACAAGGATTTATATATTTCAATTGCATATAATTTCCATCCATTTGAATTACTTAGATTTAACAGAAACAGGCCAATAAACTTTATGGGCTACAGATTTGTCCGTCACATTTAAATGAAAAAGTTAATCATTTGATTTATGTAATACCAATAAACCTGATGTGATTTGAATAAACAATGAAAGATTTATTTATTTATCATAAATCTTTAAATAAACCTGAACAATCTCATACATTTTAACTAAATGAATTTTGCTTGATCCAAAGCTCATATGTTATAAATGATTAAATTTCACTGTAATTAACAGATTTATGCTGATTTTAAGGAATTCTAAAATGTAAGGACTTCTAAAAATGTAATTATTTGAATTTTCAATAAAATAAAATAGATGCGAATACCTTAAAATAAACTATGCCATGAATCATTTTTCTGAGTGTACTGTTAAGCCTTCTCATAAGAGTAGCGGTTGTTACTGCAGGAAACTCCCAATTAATAATCTTGACTGTCAAAGAACCAACACAAGCAAATGACAAAGATTTTAGACATTTTCTGTGTACTTTTGATATAAGTGCTTTTGGAAATGCTGATGTTTTGTATAGTGTGTGATGCATTAATATAATGCCTCTGCACCATATTGGAAGGAGCTGTGTATTTTTGTGTATACATTTTGTGTATTACACTGTTGCGCTATACTAATGTACATTTTCACAATGCTAGTATTTGTGCAGTTATTGTTTGATGTGTAGTTCTATAATGCAATCTGGAGATCTGAACAGTGTGTGCGATGCTTCTTTTTCTTTAATATGTAGTTCTATGATGTATTCTGGAGAGCTAAAGTTTGAGAAGAGGACCATGTCTGCTCAGGTGGAGGGGGGTGTCCACGGCCTGCATTCGTAAGTGTCTGTCCACATTACTGTCTCCACTCCTCCCACCTGTGTGCTCAGTGAATGTGTCTTTGTGGTCTTTTTTGTTACCCCTTCTCAAACCTACCATGCTCAGTAAACACTCCACCAGCTATCAGGCACCAGCTGTCCAGTAGTGTTTAGGACAACACAGCTGCTGACTCTGAGAAATAGCCTGTAATTGTTTGTTTTCATGGTTTTTGGGCCACTTTATCATTGATAACTATTAGGTGTAAGAATTCAAAATTGTATAGGTCTCTACTGGATTTCTAATAAAATTATTTTCATGTTTGTCATTTATACAAAAATGACAACCTTGAGAGTTGTACACTCAAGTGCTGTGCAGATGTCCCAGTCACTGATTAAACCTAGTCTAGGATTAAACTGCATTTAGGCTTATAATATGTATACAGGTTCATAAAATAGATACCATGCATAAAATACAGTATAGTTTGCACATTTTCTGCAAAGTTAGCATTATGCCATTTTATTTATTATAACTAGACAAAACGGCTGACCTAAGAGGGCCATAGCAGCAGGACAGAAACACATTTCTCTGGTAGCTTGTCTACTGAAAAACATTATCTATGCTGTTTTCTGAATTTCTGACACTCAGCAATTCCCTTTTAGCTTTTGTTGTCCTTCCTCTTCTCCCAAATCATCTAATGGAAATGTCAAGTGTACTTGTAAAATTGTCTTCTTCTTCTTTCTTTTATGCACTCATCATAGATATTCTTTTTTACCATGTAAGTACTCAGTCCTCATGTCTGTGCCTCTGTTGTATCCAGTGGTGGAGGGGATTATGTTGCATTTTTATTTAACTTTATTTTACTTAAGGCTGAGGCCATCTCTCCCTATAATTTCTGCAGCTGTGATACCCTGTGGCTCTACCCAAGCTATACTCAATTAAAGGGATAGTTTGGCCGTAATCGCTCATTTCGAAAGAGTTAAGGCCCTGCTAGCTTTCATGCTACA
This sequence comes from Rhabdalestes septentrionalis, assembly GCA_037832545.1. NCBI lineage: Eukaryota > Metazoa > Chordata > Actinopteri > Characiformes > Alestidae > Rhabdalestes > Rhabdalestes septentrionalis. Next base: position 8,690,180 of record JBBMFX010000017.1, read on the forward strand.
AGAATTTTGGCCAATCTGTACCTTTAACTTTATCCCCTAAGCCCTGGAGGAGTGGACCCGTATAAGAACATCCAATCATTTCCATGTATTGTTGGTATTACATGGACAGCAGGATTCTGGAGTTTACTTAAGCCCTTAAAATGGGAGGTTTATTAGTGTCATAGTGGTTTATTGTTTTAATTAAATATGTAATTTCATAATTATTTAGTTCAATTAGCCAATGGTTACCTAATATATTACATTTACATCTTCATCCACAACTTATATATATTAGAGAACTCACAGTCACACTAAAATGGATTACAAATTGGTTGCGAAAATAGGAACTTCTTAAAGTTAAAATTTTAAAGTTAGGAAAGTTTAAAGTTTTTCTTTTTTTAATATAGCTGCAATTTCTGATTATTTTGTTTTTGAATGTTAACAGTGTGTTTGTGTTTCTGGTGCAGTTATGAGAAGCGGTTATACTGAGGGTGGCAGCCGAGGCCAGACAAGAGCATTCCCCAACGTTCCTACCCCAACTGTGACCAAACACAATGGATTCATGTAATCCTTACACTTCTTTCTTTGGCCTGGTCATCATTCTCTGAAGAAAAGACTGTATTTTGCTCCCTGGTGTGATCTGCAGGAAGAACCACCAGCAGAAGTGCAGGTGCCTGGTCTCACAACGCAGGCATAGTCATTACTGTAAACATTTTCTGCTTCTCAGTGGGGTCTCTTAGCTTTCTCTGAGAATAACAGTCCATTTGGTGATAGGAGGCTATGGTTTAAGCCCTCAGTGTATGAAACACATCACTGGTTAATACAAAAGGTTTCAGTGGTTTCCGAAACTGGGTTAATAAACTACACACACTACTGGCTGAAAATAACTTAATTAGTTGTCACCAGCAAGAAACACAGACTCCTGTCAAATGGCCACTGTCACCAAAATTCTTCCTGTGAGACGTCTTATCTGCAGACCCACTAGCAATAAGCTCTAATACTGTGATTTGGCTGGTTTTTACAGCACTAAGAGGACTATAAATATGAATGTGAAATTCAGACTGACAGTAATGAGGTTAATGTAAATGTAAACCACAGAAGAATAGCACATGGGTGACATCACAAGTTTCAGAATGCTTCTTAGGCTCTGCAGTTAGCCTGCTAGGAGTGTAGAACCAGAAGTGAAGCATTAGCCTTAAGTTCAGGGATCCTCTCAACCTGCACGCCTTATGAATTAAAGCAAAGAAAAAAAAGTGTAGAATTACCATGAGAGATCTCCCTGATGGGAACCTATTATAGCATTTCATTCAAACACCAGGAGACAGTTAGCGTTAGCATTCAACAGTTAGTCATTCCTGACTGGATGACTTTGACCCAAGTTGACTACCATGCGTCCAGCGTCTTCATTTAATTATTGTAAATGTAACTGGCTCTACAGATTACTTTATCTGAAAATGCAGCATGGTCTAGCTATTTGGTTAATGGTGACAAATGATAGTTTTGTAAATTTGCTCATTTTAATATTTTGATGTGTGAGAAACTCTATTCTTCATAGAAATGTAGAAGTTCATGCACCTACATGTAAAATATGGATGTTTACTTTAATAGTGGCAAGGTGTCTGACTCCTCTTTCATTTCACTGATTGTTTGAACTGAGAGGAATGTATCCTGTGGGTTTGCTTCACATATCTCTGGCAAGTCAGACAGTTACCCGCATTTGTACATTCTAAAACGAGGTCTAAAAGAAATCTATTTTATTACTGTGCTAATTTTTGTTGGATGTCCCTGTATTATTTTGGGGAACGTTCTTCTGTAAAGGAGCCTGTCGAAGTGAAAAGCGAAGATATCATGCACAGCTTCTTCTTGTAAAAGAGGAACTAATCGGCCACTGTTCCACAAGAAGCCCTAGAAGGGCCTAGATGCTCAGAGCATCTCAAATAATCAAATGTCTTTGCTGTAGCTACGTAAGCGCAGATCCACTGTGACGTTTGGGATGTAATATCTCTCTGTAGAGACAACCAAGACAGCTTATGTATTACTCTTGGTGCACAGGAGTATTAATAAAGATGAATATTACGAACACAAGCTTCCTCTCATTCTCATTTGCATATTAGCACCAAGTAATCATAGTAATCATTCTGAAAATGCATAAAGACAGCAGGTGCCAAAGCTTGGGATGTTTAGATGAGTTTATTTCTTTTTTGTACATCCAACCATCCCTTCACTTTCTTACTTTCTTAACCCACGTATTTTAAACACTTATTATTTCTGTCATAGCCTTTGTTGTTTTCATCAGTCACACCTGCACAAGCATAAGACATGTAAGAGAAAATCTTAATTTCTTGTTCTATCCCTATTAGAAATTTAGGAAGCAGTACAAAAGCTTTTAAGCAAATAAAGCTGCAATGCAGAGGAGAAAATGCTTCTTTTAAGTTTTACATTGATTGCATAAGAAGGAACTACCAGCTCAAAACAGCAAAATGATTTCCTTGCCACATACATGCAATGACGGGTATTGCTATAGTAGTATTAAATGCTTAGTCTCCTTATTATAGTTTTCATTTCTTTATGGCATTTTCATGCAGCTTTTACTTGAGGACCTCATTTCCCATAAGTAAATGTTTCAAGTAAACCCACATGTCACCTCCGCACACATTACAAGTCTGTTTTTTCAAAAATGTTCTTAAGTGCTAAATTTAGGTTTATTGCTAATGGATAAAAATTACATATTGCATTAGCAGCCAGACAGTGCCAGTGAATATATGCAAGGCACTTTGACACTGGTCCAAATGATACAAATATTTTTGCACCATATCTGTTTCATTACAAATTGACTAAAATAATCCCATTTGTGAAACCCTCTGTGTCTTTACCTCTATCGGGTGATAAATCTTTTTTTTTAAAGTCCCAACAGGAGCACTTCCACACTTTCAACCAACACACAGTCCACTATGTGACGGAAGGTTAACAAGGGGGCACATTTTGGTCATTGTGCTTACAAGGAAGATGGGAAACCCCCTCAGTATGCCTGCTATTTGCCTGATGTTTTGCTCCATGTTTTGCTAAAGGGCTGACCTGAAATATGTAAAAGCTATGGTGTTCATTCTCTAGGTAATTGTTTGGTTCACAATTTAACATTTGGAAGTAAATGAGTGCAGATTCACAACAAATCATTGGATCACTTTGAATTACAGGGCAATGAGGAAAATGCTCATGCTCAGCCAGTTTCTCAAATGTAATGTGCAATTGAAATCGAAAGAAGCTTCTTAAAGCAAGAGGCATTGTTTTGCTGCTGTAGCTCCCCAAGAGAACCCTTTGAATGATGAAGTCTCGTGCACTTCAGCTGAGGAGAAATTCGTGCATATAAAACCCTACGATGCATGTTCCACTCTCCTACAGTTCGATCGTGTCGCTGCTGACACTGAGTGCATCTATCTGTCTGCAGACGTTGATAAATTCAGCTTGCACAGCCAGTTCATCAGCCAGTGTGAAAGCTTGCCCCTTCTCATATATACTCTCTCGGGAGGTGGTGGAGCCCAGGGCCATGTACTGCTTCTGTGATGGGCGTCCTGACTGCACCCTGGGCAGGCTCCCCCTGGACAGGCTGCTCTGAGACTGATGCCTTGAGTTGGAGCTACTATAATAAGCTGCTTGTCCTCCATGACGTCTAGGGCCTCCATGTATGGTGCTGGAGTTCACATCCCTATATGGAGACTCCACATCCCCACATGAGGCGGTGCGGTAAAGTACGGGCTCAGTGGAGGTTCCCCGGCAGGGTTGCCCATCTGGAGGCCCACGGGTGCTGAGAGAGAGCCTCGAGGAGCTAAAGAGGCTTCGGCGAAAAAGGGCCTCACTGTTCAAAGCCTCATCAATGCTACGCCGTAGGTCGATTGGAGAAGGAGGCCGTAAGTCTACTGTGAAGTCACCATTTAGGCTGATGATAGATGACCCTTGAGAAACCACCGTGGCATTTTTAGTGGTTTCAGCAAGCAGCGGTGCGGCCTGATTCTGAGGGCTGCTGGGATAATGGAGGTCCAAACCATCTGATTCATTAAGTGGCATCTCTGCTAGGGTGTAGAGGGGTACACTCTCGCTCTCGTCCCTCACCATACCATCCCGCAGGCTCAGTTTCTCTCCTGGTCTCTTGGACCAGCCACTTGGCAGGATGGTGGGCTTGGTGTTTGCGGTTGTGCACCCGGTGGATGATCTGGTAACAGAGATGCGTAAAACTATTATTAATTATTGAATCACTAAATCAAGAAAAAGTAGCACCATAGAATTGCTGTGACAAGGCATCATAGGCTCTCATCATGAAGAAGTAGCTTAGTGCCATCTCCTGGTTAAAGTCTGCTTTACAGACCCATTCAGTCCTCATTTCTGTTGACCCCTGTATTTTCAGTAATCTAGGAGAATTTTGTATTTGTATTTTGTTTCAGTTGACGACAGCATGTTTTAAATGCCACAGTATAACAATGTGTCATCCATGGAGATACACGTTCATGGATTGATTTGAAAAGGTAAAAGTACTTTAAACTTCTTTTACATGTACTCACTTAAATTGTGCACAAAATGTTGTGTTCTGTGATTATGGTACTTTGCTATTGGTACAAGCCTGTAGGTGCTCCCCATATGTACTACATATGTGTACTTGTTAATGTATGAAAAACGTTAGAGATCGCACTATGATTGGAAAAGTTATTGCTTTTGTGTATTTGAGAATTATTCTTTGGTGGCCAATAGTTTTGCAAGCCCTAGTAAACATTTTTTAAGACTTGTTATCTTGTATTTCCTTTAGTCAGATATTGGGAAAGAAAAAGTTAGATCACAGCATCCCATGACCGAAAGAAACCACTGTAAATGCAGTTTAGTCCAAGACTAGGCTTAATCCTTGTTTATTTAACCTGGCTCTGAATTATTTAAATAAAATGACTGAAAAGGTGTTTTCATAGCTTTTTTTTTTTAATAGAGACATTCTTATTTAAGGATTATAAGAGCACACATCCATCCATATAAAAGCCCACATGAATAAACTAAAGTACCTTTGCCTCCTGAACACTAAACTCCAGCAGCCAAGCTTAGGGACAGCACCTCCGCAGCAGAGAAGAGGGTGTGTGACGACAAGTGCCAGGCTGAGACACACTCCTGCCTCACAGACTCTGCAGCTGAGCTGGAATCCCCACCAGGGCCAGGGCATCATTCCCACTGTTTCCTCATCGATCAGCCCTGTCGCATGCAGTATAGCGTAGAGCCTGAGGCCTCCGCATGCCAAGAGGAAGAGTGCAGAGAAAAGGCCAGTTCCCGCAGCCCTCTCCCAAACACCAGCCTCTCCTAGGGGGCAGTGGCTGGCAGGGTGGTCCGGTGACGTCTCTCTCAACCTGTAGACGTGCTTGGCATTGGTGCGCGCGCAACAGTAGAAGAGCAGGTACAAGAGGGAGAGGACAGATGCCAGCAAAAAAAAAGCAGCAGGGGGGAGGAGAGGGACAACTGGCAGATTGGGGAAAAGCTTTAGAATGGCCACAGATCCCATCACCACAGCAACATGCACCAGTATGAGTGCAGCCAGTAGGCAGCCACAGCGCCGCAGGGTGTGCTGGGAGAGCAGCTGGGCACGAGAGCGGGCAGACAGCAGCAGCAGCAGCAGGCCGAAGGCAGCGGTCAGGCATGGATAAGCAGCCTCATGCAGGAGGCGGGTCAAGGAGTCGGGGAGCCGCTCACGTTGACCATACGGGTCATATAGCAGCCACAGGGCACGGCTAGAGCCAGCCAGCAACTGCAGGAGGTGGAGCAGGCTGACGTGGGCACAGCCGGACGGCCAGCATATGGGCAGGCACAGCAGGCTGAGGGCAGAGAGCAAGGCCACCAGGGAGAACACACAACCCAGCCCATACACCTGCAGCTCCCACGCCAGGCCCCACGTAGCCATGGCAGCATTCCAGTCCGATAGCAAAGGCACCAGCATAGGTGGGGTCAGGGCCAAAGGGGGCAAGGTCATTTCATAGCTAGGATGGGGCACTGGGGAGGCAGGAAGCAGGACACTGGAGAGGTCATTGTCACGGATGCCAGCACTCCAGAGTGGGTCCGTGGTGTTGCAGATCCCTGTGGTGTCCAGGTTGCAGTCAGGTTGGGAGGAAGATTCGGCTAAATCGTTGTGGTCCAGTGCAGACAAGCCTGAAACATGTAGAAACAGTGTATTCATAATAAAAGGAATTTGCTTAGTGAAAGTCTCAAAAGCTTCATCCCCCAACACAATTTAATCATGTAATGAAAAATGTGTTGTTCAGTTTACTGTTCATCTTTAGTATGAAGCGTAGTTTTCTCCTAAATAATGATTTGACAGTTTTCTTTTTTTACTACAGGTATAGGATGTGATTTTTTTTCCCCTCCAAGGGTTTGTTAAAGACCTACATATTTTTGAGTGCTGACATTACAGCAAAGGAATAAACTGTGTAATTATTCTCTAGGCAGCACTGTGAAATACAGATAGTGATGAGTGTTGTAGGTAAATATGGGAAATTGCATAGTGCCAAATAAAATGTGTCAATTGAATTAAGAACTGTGGGCAGAGTTTATTTTTTGTTACCTCATGTTAGATAGGAAAGCTATGAATTGTAACTTTCAAAACCTTTAAATATAATTCAGTATAATACTTTACAGTCTTTTTGGATATACACAAACACCAGTGTGGTGCATTGGCGTGCAATATGGGGTACTGTGAGAAACTGTATTAACAGCCATATTCCAGTAGAGGGAGCTTTTTCAGAGAATAAAATATAGTTTGGGTGCTATGTAGAGCAAGAGAAATAACCACTCCATAACCTAAGTAGACTGGATTTGAATGTTCAGATACGTATCCTGAGTCAAGCATCGAAAAATAGTCCCTTGAGCCAAATGGAGCAATAAAGTGTTGCTGTTTTAATTGGCTGGTCCATTTTACCAGTAGAGATGTGGAAGTAGGACTGTATTAAATGGGTCACACACAGACACATTCTCAACAAACACACACAGTCACTCACACACACACAGACACACACACACTCACAGTGCAGATTAGAAGGCATTGACCTTGTTGCTGCTCTCATTCCTGTACCTATTTAAAAACTTGAATCTAGCACACATTTAGCAGTGGCATCACTTAAAGAGGAATTCAAATTCTTTCAGGTTTTGCATAATTCAGTCGTTGATATGTCAACAAATTAATTCAGAGTGGATGAATGAGATTGCTGCTGTAGAGAAATTTACCACACTGACATTGCTCACGGTGGTGGTCACTCAACCTAGTGTCAAATCCCTCTAATTGCTCCATTACCGTTATTACCTACACTCTCTGGATTGGTTTGAGAAGGTTTTGGCTCAATCTTGTTTTTGAGTTTATTGATGGAGAGGTACATGCAGGGCACTGATTGTGTAAATAATGTTTTAAAAATCCATATTCAAAGAATGTTTATTTTTCTGATGTATCACTATTTTATAATGAACATTGCTTATTTAAAGCCTGAGACAAATAGTTTGAATAAATAGCTGCATTTGCACTTTAGACAATGCAACCCTTAGTTCCTGTCATCATCCCAGTAAAGTAAGCAGTCAAGTTTCTCCACAGCGCACCCTCTCACAACAGACATTATTGAATTACTGTTCCAGTCTCAAAAATTGAATTAACCAGAAATAAAAAACAAAACAAAAAACAAAACAAAAAGTAATTCCTCTTTCAGACGCAATGAGGAAGACATTTTAATGTCCTATATACAGTAAATAGCATCTTTCAACTAAACCTATATCTGCAATATTTGTAATGGACAAGAATGTAGATGAATTTGTCATACATGAATACACCACAGCACAGCACAGCACAGCACAGCACACATTCTTTCTATGCATTTTATCCATTCACCCGAGGAAACCAGCATGCAGCCAGCGCCACAGTGCCCTGAGAGTGGTGTGTGGAGACCCTTGCTCAAGGGTACCTCAGTTGTGCCACTGTCAGTTCTGGAACTCAAACCTACACTAGGGCAACTCCTTTACCAACAGACCACCGGTTGCCTTTTGTAACTGCTACAGTTCTAAATTTACATTATAATATAATGTTTTAAACATTTATTCAGGGAGTTCAGCTGCCACCACTTACTATAATGAGGGTGTTTTAGATGAATAGGTTTTTAATTCTCTTTCTATGAACAGTGGTCTGCTGTGATAGAAGAACATTCACTGTAGGAGATAAAAGTTGGTTTAAAGGGCTGGAGTATTCTTTTAGTCCCTATAATATAGAAATAATTCATCTTGAATGATCTGCAGTCATTTACATTACAAAGTTGAATGTTACAAAGACATTTTAACAGTAGCAAATGGTTATTTGTTATTTTGTGGGCTTGTGAGTCTGTTTAGTATCAACTACATGCTTAAAAGCAAAATGCCACAATCATATTTGGGTTAGGAAAGGATGCGCTGCAGTGTTGGTTCCTTCATCGATGTACAAAGTAATAGCCTTTGCAAAATCCGTGACCTGGATTACATTAAAAACCCCTCATAGATATTGCCCAAACTATCCAAGCCTTTGGCAGATTCTCTGACTTCTTCAATGAATGACTACTTCCAGCACTAAAGCAACAACAGGTTTTCTGACTCTGAGATAGTCCAATGGAAAATAAGCTTACAAAAAGTCAATTCGCGCCACATATAGCGGACTGGATAAGGCATGCTTGAAGTTTTATTTTGCATTGGAGCTACAAAAGCCATCTAGTTAGCTTCATGCAAAAATGCATGTGAAAACCTTCACACGCTTGATTCAGCAGATACTAGACGTTTTGGCTGAAATAAGCAAATCTGAGCAACAAGACACAGCTTGAGGCGAGGATGTGATCTTCTGGGCATGCAGTCTGAGTGATGCTAATTGAAGAGAATGAGCTTCCATTACCTGCTAATAGCTCTGTAGCTACAGTAGAAATCTAATACAAGGTGTGTCGTAGCTGATGAACTACATTTGGGGTGCAGGGGTAAAAGTTTTTTTTCAGCAAAATGTTCCATTAGGACATAATTTAATCTCTGAATTGACAGAAAGAACAAAGTTAATCATAGATTCGTGGCAAAAGGATCACATTAAATCATGTTGCTATTACATCAGAAAGGTAAACTGATGCACTAAAATGAACTGGCTGTTCTTTTTATTTATCTGGTAAAAATAATCTGAAACTGAATTGAACTGAAATTAAATTAATGGCTGGTCTTTTAGAGAAGCATTTAAATGTACTTACGCAACCTGCTGAAAAGGTTGTTTGCTGCTCTTATGCTTGAAATGTCTTGTAATTGCACTTGTATCTTGTGCTGTACTGTAAATACTTCTATTTTCTAGATTTCTATTTTCACCACGGATTCGCTCTCACACTATCAGTAGCTCAAGTAGCTTTTGGGGTCTGACCTTTTGTACTAGCTTTGGAAACATTCCCTGACTAGGCAGAAGTTGCTTTGAATAAGGATGTTAGCTAAATGATGAAAAGATGAACGCAAATGTCTATGTAAATGAAGCAGCCGAAGACAGTGTGGAAGTATGACAATAAAAACAGTGGGGCTTTTTCCTCTACTCACTCTGCAGTGATGAACAAAGCTTGTGTGCTACTGGAATACTGATAGCACTCTGCGGTTTGTGGGACACCAACACAGACTATGCAGCTGACTGACTAACAGAACAGTGAAGATGTGATGGTGACACAATAGTGAAGGCAATATCTCATTTACTAAAACAGAAGATGGTTTGCACTATGTGTGTTTCAGCCTCATTATTTGACACAAAATAATTTCATAATTAATTTAAGGTTCATATGTCATTTAAATTCACGTAGACTATTTACTAGATACAAACACAAACATACCCTAATGCACAAACATCTATACATACAGATATATAGTATGTCATCAAATACAAATCCAGATAATTGAAATTACCTTTCGGGGAATTGGTCACAACCATATTTTCATGCGGAGGCTTCTTGGTGAACTCCTCTACCACTTCTCCAATGACCTGCCTCGTGATTGGTAGGTCTTTCAGTCCCTTTGTTAGGCCAATGCTATCTGAAAACTCTTCTAAGTTCGTTCTCTGAGCAGTGACTTTTGACTTCTCTAGCGTCCAGTCAACACTATGTCCACTTTCTACACTTCCATGATCAGGGGATGTTTGAGACATGTGGGAATCAATTAACTCTGGAGGTCTTTTAAGTTCTGGAGACCCAAAAGCAGGGTTCCCGACCTGAGTGGGTGGATGTGGAGATGGCTTGAGTGTTGGTGATAAGCTGTTTTTTGAAGAATGAGCCATATTGCCAAAATGCAAATCAAACAAATCACCCGGCTCAAAGGCCTGAGTGACTATCCGAGTTTTTGAGGTTTGAGTTGTTGAGTCTATTTGAAATGATTTTGTATTTTCTATCCATGTTGTAGGTTGATCTGCAAATGACATATCCCTTCTGCTCTTGAAAACAGATGCTCTGCTGAGGGCATTACTGTTCTTCTCAGTGTTGACTGTAAGATCGGAGAAGAGTAAATTGGTCATTGGTGGAGTAGTGACATCCATCTTAGCTGCAGATGTCAGGGTGATCCACTGTGAACTGCCACCATGCTGTGTACGGCCTACAGGTTCTGTAACTGGGTTTTTATGATGCCAGCTTGGTTCTTCCCCATCTCTGTTCAGGGACACGGTGTGTAGGCTGCCGAACAATGTGACACTGAGAACCAGCACAAATGGTCCACTGTGAGGGACCATGTTTGCAACCCTCTTAGCTAAATCACAGTTTTTGCAGACGCCTTTCTGCCTCCATCTCAGTCCTGAATGCTCCTCGGTCACTGAACCTGTAAAACAGATGAAAAGAAAAAGGGTTTCAGTTCTCTAGTTCTAGCTCAGTTCAGTTCTCGGCTATAGCTGCTAGACTATCTGCACGCACAGACAGTGTCCTCTCAGGATGTTATCTTGTGCCTGCCCCAGTTTGCAGGTGCACTATGCTTTACTAAAGCGTCTACGGTTCAGTGCTGTAAATGACTGGATTATATCTGAAGCTCCAGCCACACAGCCCATCAGCCCTCATCAATCTTCCCTTACTAGTATTGATCAGCCACGTGATCTGGACTCTGCACACCATACAAATCAAGATCACTGAAACCCATAACTAGGCACACACGCCAATGTTGGTTTTAATGTTGGGTCACATACAAGCCCCTTAGGAATTATATATATTGAGATTCCAATAAAGAATAAGTGAAGGGCTCTGTTCTCAAACCAAGTAAATTCTTTTTCCATGATGTGTGCTTTTGGGAGCAGACTTTGTACAAAACTATTAGTGCTGTGTTATGATTAACATCCTTTTTTACATGCATTTCCTATTATGTGTCATCAGGTGAATTTCTTTCCGAAAATCATCAGTCATATGCAGCATTTTGGAAAGAAAGCCCAATTTCCACAGTGACACAAAGTTAAACATGTCGTTTGTAAAATATACTTTTATTAATAACAATAATAATAATAATGCCAAATCAAATCACCTTACATTGGCTGGATCAATTATTTTCAGCATTTCTTCACTCAGAATTTTTGTTTCCTGAACATGTACAAAAACACACACATAAACACTGGCATGAAGCAGCTTGCTCTTTATAAATTTAACACTGGGATGTTAAACATTAAAGACATAGCATGGCCACAGCAGCACTCGCATCCATTAGACTCCCTCCAGCCCAGTGAATGTTCTGCATTAAACCAGCTGCAAACCTCAACAGCATCTCTCTTCTTCTGTGGGGTCTTCTTTTCTGTTTTAGCCCACACCCCCACAGTCCCCCCCCCCCCCCACACACACACACACACATACACACTCACACATTCTCTGCTTGCTGAGTGTTTATATGGTCCATAATGCAGTATTACTGCCCAGCCACCATACAGCAGTAATTAAAGATGCACACATATACACATACAAAACACAAATACATTCATGACCTGGACA
>JBBMFX010000017.1:8719193-8731435 GCA_037832545.1 Rhabdalestes septentrionalis
AGAATGCAGTTAGCGGGAGACATACAAGCAGTGTGTGTGTGTGTGTGTGTGTGTGTGTGTGTGTGTGTGTGTGTGCGTGTGTGTGTTTATGCTTATTAACATTATTCTTTTTTTAGTATTGTTTAAAATCCAATGCCTTTCATTCTTCCTTTTTTTGTCCTCTGAGGTCAACTAAGAGTTTTTGTGATTCTACTGTAGTTAAATCAAGGTGCTAAAGTCTTTCAGGTGCATTTTACAACCTCTTATTAGATTTAAAAAATATAGTGAGCCCCATAAGTATTTTGATATTGACACAGTTTTTTAAAAATTTCTTCTCTTTTGGATTTAACAAAAGTATTAGATTACATTAAAAGTAATGTAGCCAGTTCACAGAACTCAAATGTATTTGGAAATATGACTGGCAAATGTTTTCATGGCCAGGTGTTTCATGGCATGGATTCCTTATTTTTCCATGAAAAACTTGATTTCCATTACTGAATTTGCATTTGGTGGCTGTTCACCAAACATGAAGTCCAAAAGGTGATGGGAGATGTACGAACCAACAACTTAAAAGATCTTTTAAAAAGCAGAAATAATCTAAAGCACCACATGATCAGTGTTCTGGCACTGTCATGTATGGCTGCCAGTGGAACTGGGGCACTGCTGTTTATTGACAGGATGACTTGAAGTCAAAAGTGACTCTGAAATTTAAAGGGACATACTTTCTGCTCACATTCAGCTAAATGCTGCAAAACTGATTGAAAGGTGTATTACTAATGGATAATGACCAAAACAAACTGTGAAAGCAACCCAAGAGTTTCTCAAGGCAAAGAAATGGGATATTCCTCAATGCCCAAATCAGTCACCTGATCTCAGGCCAACAGAGCAGCTTTTCAGTTACTGAAGACAGGCAGGCCAACATACAAGCACCAACTGATGGCAGCAGCAGTAAAGACCTGGCAAAGCATTTTGAGGGAGGAAATTCTGCATTTGATGATGTCCATGGGTCCCAGATTTCAGGCAGTCATTGACTGCAAAGGATTTTTATCCAAGCATAAAAAAATGGATAAGTACCTTTGTTAAACCCCTTCAATTAAAGCTGAAAGTCTATACTTCTGTCACATCTCGACTGCTTGATTTCAAATTCACTGTGGTGGTATAAATAGAGAAAAGTACAAAAAATGCCCCAATGTCCAAATACTTTTGGACCTAATTGTATACAAATGTGTTATTGTCTGGTTGGTTCGCTGTATGGCACCTTATTTAAAAAGCAGCCCAGAATGAAACACTCCATATAACTAGGATATTTTTTACATAAACAACAAAACAGAAACAGACAGCTTGATCTGGGGAATGTAAATAGGATGGGTGAGTGGATTTAAATTTAAAAAACGTATCACTTCACACACAACAGTGCAGACTAATCGTATAAAAATAGGATTTCCACAATATTGGCATCTTAGCATTTACCAAAATAAAAGCTCTGCTCTATTTATGAATTGAAAAAATTTGAATTACAGTTTCGAATGACAAATTTTCTATATATTTTGTGTACTAATTTGTTACATAATACTTCAAAGCCCAATTTGTACAAAGTTTAATTCATGTACAAAATGCAAAATGTTAAAATAAGGCCGATAAAGATTTTATTTTTTGATAATGTGCAATTCAGATGACAAACTGATTGTACTCACCAGGAGTACTTACTCAAATTTTGGGACAAACCTGTTTTCAGGGTTTGGGCCAGACCCCTTATTTCTAGTGAACAACAATCTTAATGTTATTTGTGCAACGCCATGCTTTCAACTTTGTGGACACAGTTTGGGGAAGAACCTTTTCTATTCCAGCATGATTGTGCCCCAGTGCACAATAAATGCTTGGTTGGATGAGTTTGGTGTGGAAAAACTTGACCTCATCCCCATCCAAAACCTTTGGGACGAACTGAAACCGTGAATATGAGCCCGGACTTTTCATCCAACATCAGACCTCATAAATGCTCTATAGAATGAATGGGCTCAAATTCCCACAGAAACTCCCAAATCTTGCGGAAAGCCTCCAAATGTAATTCATTCTAGCACTTTTGTCCATGTAGTGTATGTGTGTATGTGTTGCTTTCATATGATTTGAACAGTAGATGCAAAGAGAAAATAGAACCATTTAAAAGAATTCACAATTAGCAATGTATGCACAATAATACACCCATGCATAGGGATATGATGCATGAGGTCAGGAAAATCCCAAAGAATCAGCATCTGTCCCCCTGCAGACAGCAGCACTAAGGTTTACCAACCGCCCCCAAAAGCATTCCGACTGAAAGAATCAAAGTGAATGTAGTGGTCTTTGTAACAGCAGGCTTTGTATTGGGAAGGTTGAGGGAAATGGGGCTTAGAAAAGCTGTTTCATATCAAACGAAACAACTGAACACACAAACAAACAAACAAATAACCAGACCCAGATAAATCCAGACACCTTCCCTAAAGAGGAAGATAGAAAACCTGTTGTAGTTGCAGGCAGTTTCCTGAGTGGGGCAGCAGAGGAACTCATGCTTATCAATTCTTTGCCTCTGCTTTCACTTGCCAAGCCAGGAGCATAATTCTTCTTCTGATATATATTTTCTTCCTAATATGTAGCTAAATATATTAGGTCAGTTAACTGAAACAAATGCACTTAGCAAATCTGGCCTTTTTAAATCGTGTCATTATGTTAAAATGCATTGCTGCATAAAATGAACAAGGATTAATACATTTAATACATTAACGGGCTAGATGAAAAGCATCCTCAAACAGGGCAAGAAAAGGTCAAGGGAAATGCCTCTGATGTAAAGCCCTTATTCAAGAAGCCGTGGAAATATGAGCGTGTGAGCATGAATTTGACTCGCTATATTATCTGAAATAACTATTTCGCTCAGTGTCTCAAAAAAAAAAAGTCGTTTCCTGCTGTGAAGCTTTTACACATCTCATTTGGAAAAAAATATTCCTGTGAAACTAATGTTAATAGAATAATTAAATGTGATACACACCGCTTTCTGACCCACCGAGAGCGGATGAAAGCACCTGTGTGAAACATCTTTCTTTACCGTCATGAGCATTAATAAAATGAAATGAGAGGTATGAAGTGAAGCTGACCAGCTTGGAGCTCAAATAGAATGCTTAAGTAAAGTGTATATATTAGCCAGGGCGAGGAAGATTAGGCTGCGGAATATAAAACAGACTCATATCAAAGGGCTGGCCAATTCTGCTGCAGGGAAGTGAAGGGAATAAAATATATTTATGTTAACACTGGAAAAAAAAACTCACACTCTGAGCTTGTGGTAATCTGACTTAAAGCCACAGTGGTGTAGGTAACTATGATGATGAAAAAAGATAGATAAAACCACATTTAAGCATATATTCTTTCAAATCTATGGGAAAAAAACATACATACAATGCATTTCCCTTTCTTTGTGACAGTTTTTGCTTAGAGAAAACCTGTCTGCCAAATAGCTTTACATCATCGTAGGAAAGGTAGAAACTGCTCTCACCGATTAAGGCTTGATTGTTTATGACGAACATATTTCTGCTCTATTTTATTTATTAATCTTTTTTTATCTAAAACATGTAATGATTGTTGTGTTTTTTTTTCTCTTTCTGTCTTCCTTTAATCATAGACCACTAAATGCTTGTATGTTTTACATCATTTGTAATGTACAGTACTCTTCAAATCTCTCAAGTGCCAGAGAAAATCACATTTGAGTTATTTTAAACCAGACAGCAAACATTTTTCAGAAAAAATATCACTATAAAAATAATCATTATTTAAAAATAGAGAGATTATATTTGTCAGAGCATGTATTTCTATAATATATGATTTCCATATATTAACTGAATTTAAAGTATTAAAAACATCTGAGATCCTTTTTTTGTTAAGTCTCAGAGGATATTTGGCTCAATAGGCCTTAATCCATGTCAGTTGGAAACAATTCCAGAGTGTAATCATTTATGTGACCTATGAAAACTCTCAGGGTGTTGTGCTTTCACTCAACAGTCATTGAATCAGCTAAGAGGCTGAATGAGCATCTGAAGCTAGAAAGGACCATGATATCTAAACATTTTATACAGTTCCAATTAAAAAATGAAGATGAAACTTTGAAAAGTGAGAACCTGACCCAGAAACAAGTACAGAAAAACATGCCCATAGACTGGCAAAACTCCCACATCACTGCCAAGGACCTACAGAAGGATTTGGCTGGAATTGAATAGTGATGCACTGGCTCACTTTGCAGTGCTGTTGTACAAACACCTGCTACATGGAAGGCTCATCAGAAGGTAACCTTATCTGTGATCTGACTACAAAAGTCAATGTCTGAAGTCTGCAACACAACACTTAGATAAACCATTTTTGGAATGAAGTGTTTTGGTTTGATTGAACTCATAGGGTACACTCACTGAAGGTAGGTTTAGATTAAAAATAATAAGTAAAATAACACTGTGCCAACTCTTCTAACTGTGGGTGGACCTATTTAGCTTTCTGGTGTGTGGCAGACAGTGATGAAGAGATGGAAAGACTCTACTAAATATCAAGAAATCCTGAGAGCTATTTTCCCCCAAATAAGAAAAAAAAAAAGACAAGACAATGACCCAGTTAAAGTACATGGCATGAAAGATTAAGATTCGCAATGGTTTTCATGTTCCCCAGACTTCAATATTAATTCAAATCTATAGCTAGATCTTAAACATGTTGTGCATGTTGACATATGAATGACCTATACCCTTATACCCCATCAATATTCCCGAAGTAGAAGTGATTTATTAGATGAGATTTATTGAGATTTATTAGATGAGATTTCTTAAGAATATTTTACTCTCTCTTTATATATATGTTAGACACACTTGTTCATGCATTTTAGTGCTGAATTATTAAGACAAATATAATTTTGGGACATAAACAAAAAATAACAAAAATTCATCTACCTTTCCATGTAAAATATAACTGTATATATTTTTTGGATCTGTTGTGAGAACACAAAAAAAGTACTTATTGGGATGGTGAAATAACACTGTGCACAGAGGTGGGCGGCTTAAAAGTAGTCAATCCAAGAATATATTCTTGTTGCTTATTGGCTGCTGCCCTATGATAGGGTATACATTTACATTTTCTTTAAAGTTAATGTGTTAAACCTAAAATGATTCAAATTAAATGGAAGTGTTTGGGGAGCATATTAGGGTTTACACAATACACATTTTTAGGCTTTTTTTTTTTTTACCACATCGCCAAATTAGGGTTTTTCCTGTTCATGGGGGTTATGTATATATAAATATACGTATAGCAATACACTCAGATATGAAGCAATGAAACACTTTCAGTAAGCTATAAAATCCCAGCAACTGTGAGCCGGATACATCAGCTGATTCTAACTGGCCCTCTCCATGGTCCTGCTTTCTCTGTGCTGTACGCTGCACAAAGAGCAATGGCCTGATTAATGATGTAGACATTGAATGGGTCCATGGACAGAGGATTCATTTATATAAATATTTCCCTTACCTTAATTCCCCTAATTAATAAGATGAGGAAATGTGTTTATACAGCCCAGCCGTGGTTATATATTAGTGAAGACTGGTTGGTTTTTGACCATCTGATGGCCCAGCCGTTTATGGGCCAGTTCACTCTCAGCTGCAGGTGACTCATCGAGCCCATTATTAATGACCAGCCTGGTGGAATAAACCATTATCTACAATACAGGGGCGAGAAGATCAAACCATTAGCTCATTTTCAGGGACAAGTGTGAGAAAACCGAGGTCCGGAAGGAATAGTATGAACACTGTAGGGAGGAGAAGCAGGCTACAGGTTTAGTGCTATATTTTATGCAACATATTGAAGAAAAATATGTTTTGGAGTCTGTGTTATGAAGCCAGATATATCCACCCGAACCCATTAACCCAAATGTGTATGATAACATGATATTGAGTATGTGTGAATCTATGTGGATGATTAACCATAAGAGACACCATCTTAGCTCCAGGCCTCTGCACCACCACACGACATGTAAATTTAGAACTCATGCACCGAGGTACCTCTCCAGTTCCCAACCCCCTCCAATGTTTACTCAATGTAGAAAACCCCAAAAGAAGTAAACAAACAAAACAAAATGTACATCCAACATAAATCCAACAAGGGTGACTTAAAACAAGTCCATGATGAGGTTGATTGGGGATGGAGAGTCTGTCCTTTCCCACAAACAGTTCCTTCCTCCTGCCAAACTGTTGCTCATGGTTTTTATTGACCCAGCCATCTCACCTGGCACACCAGAAGCAAACCAGTGACCATTTGTGGATGGGATGTGTCTGTGAAATGTATCCTATACTGTAACATGGCAGTAAGAGTCATAATATGAGGACGAAGGTGTAAAACACCAAGAACCTGAATACTTACCATGGTTTCACTTCTTTACCTAACAAAAAGTAAAAGGAACTTTCAAAGTGTATATCAAAGGAGCGTCTTACACTTCAGATGCATTTTTGATGTTTTATTCAGTAATTTATATAAACAATGATGATCATTAATGTGCTTCTTCTTGTGATCAACACATCCTATTTCAGAGTGACTCTGAACATCTAACAAGTTATCCCAGCTTTGCTCTGTGCCTTCTCACCTCTAAACTAATGTGACAGATTCACGAATACTAACACAGTTTGATTCATATGCATTGAAGGGACATTTGTGAAAGACATTAAGGAAGAGTATACAGTGAGTTAGTTTTAATCCAATTCACATCACTACTAATTACCCTCATTATCCTTGAGCTTATGCGATTCATTCTTACACTCCTGCCGGTTGTAACCAAATACAGTCAGGGAGCCTGCTCAGGTGGGTTCTCAATGGGGGCATTGAAACAATGTTTAGCAGCTTGTTGAAAGCACAAGAGAGTGTTTGGTGCCACAGCATGAGACATAAGAGGGGGTGCTAAATGGTGATTGGCCTGATGTTCTGTTTTCTCACCAGCTCCCAATGTGATGGTGAGAGAGTGAGAGAGAGAGAGAGAGAGAGAGAGAGAGAGAGAGAGAGAGAGAGAGAGAATCCTCCTCTCCATTCCGCTGATGTGAATGGGTGTATCAAATGTGTCTATTTTTCCTGTCCGCTCCTTTGTTACAATGATTTCAAACTTCACATTTAATCTGAAAATGAGAGATTACCGCAGAAAATAATTTATCTGTACAGAAAAACAAAACCCATTTACTCCAAACACATTTACTATAGAAGACAATTGGCAGAGGTTTTAGCAAACCAATTGATTCAAAACACTAACAAAAGAAGCCAATGGGCAGACACTTCAGCTCCTGCCAGCTGGCTTCTTTTAGATATCTGTGTGTTCTGTACACTTCTGCTAAGCACAGGGAACGTTTGAAAAAGTGCATGAAAGTGGACTGTGCAGTGCGTTTATAGCACTACCTGTTAATATCTTTCAATGGTCAGACCTCCTTTTGCAATCACACTGTCCCTTTAATATGATCTTCCAATGCTGTTTGGGACATAATGTTTTTGAACCTTTTAGCTTACCTGTATCTTAGTAAATAACTGGAGAGCTTGAGCTCCCGAAGGCTTGTACTCTGTCAGTGGTTAGATACAACTGGGAAACTAAATGTCCAGAAAGTCCAATCAGGGATTATCTTACAAGAGCATCAGCCAACAAGAAGACGACGAGGAAATGAGTAGGACCTGTATTACAGTAGTTTACATATTCTCCTGTTGGAATTCAAGGTATTGGGGTGTAATTAGATTTTTGCCTAACAAACTGTTCTTATTAGCTCATTAGATTTAACATCATGGATTACTCTCACCCCTGAAAACAGCTGACATACAGGGTTTGAAAGCTTGTCAGCCAGAGCAACAGTAGATATGCAGTTACTTAATTTTGTTATCAAATGCTTTTGCTGTCTGTATTTGTGATAATACCACTCAGATTGTAAGATTTCACTCAGATCACATAAGCAGTTTTCCTTACTCAAATTACCCTTCACTCAAATTACCATTCCTTATTCCCAAACACACACACCCACCCACCTTGCCAGACTTTTACATGCCCTCTAATTCTTTCTGTCCCTGCACCGGCCCCTTTTCACACTGTGTTCTTCACAAAGCTCTGCACATCTTAACACCGTCCTGAAAAATCCTCAAGGTCGTCCAAACGTGTTCCTATGATGCTTTTAAATGTAAAACACGTTTAAACTGTTCACTGCATCGGACTTTTTTCTTTACCATTAACCCTAACACATTTTTAGACATAATTTATATCTACAAAAAATATATATTTTGCCCTCTTTCTTGCCTGCTGCTCATAACTGTAAGCAGCTTATGTCACTCTCATGAAGAGATTTTCAGCCAGTGAAATTAGAGCTAATATTCAACATTGAGGAAATCAAATTGACTGTCTCGCACCGTATAACATGCTGTAGATTTCCAGCTTACACAGTACCTAAATGACTTTAAAACAAATGATTTGTTGTTATTGTTTCATGGTTTAAACCCTAAATGCTAGGTCCATTGTTCATTTCAAATCCAGATTATTCCGTAAATGCACTGAATTATTTGATGACCACTCAGTACTACTAATCTATATGTTATGTAGTTTTGAGAGTGAAGATCTGAAGTGTGGACCAATGGCATATGTGAGTCCTTGGGGTTAAAAGTGGGTAAAGGCCCAACCAGAAATCCCTCAAGCACCACCACAGCTGCCACAGGATTGGTCTATAAAAGAGCGCATGACAAAGGTACATATTGTCACAAGCAGCCTGTTTGTTGCAATGGCTCCTGACAGTCAGCACAGCACTCTATTTGTGTTGCAGGCCTTTCCTTGCATTTTCAGGTTTTATGCTTGCACTTTAGGAAACAACACAATAAGCCTGTAACCACAGTAAAAGCAGTGGGGCCAGCAAAGCTTCATTTCAGTTTCTTATACTGTGTCATTTAGAACTGCCAGAGCACATATCCATGGATAATGCAGCCTAGATCAGCCATTTTCCCAGAGAAAATCTCTTCAATAGAGGCTCATTTCTGCTGAGCTGGACCAGGCTGCTGAAAAATGTTGTTTTTGCGGCAGCCCACTACGTAAAGTTCCCTGATGGTCTGTGCAGGATGCAGGCAGAGCAGCGGCAGCAGCAGCAGCAGGTCTCCACAAGCTCTCCACTTCAAAGACACAGCCAACCGCAGCGGGGCTCCGGCTTACAGGGACTCATCCCATTTCTCTAGCTCACTCAGACAGGGAGAGAGAGAGAAAGAGAAAGAGAGAGAGAGAAAGAAAGAATGAGAGAGACACAGAGAAAGAGAGAGAGGTTACTATTAGTAGCTCTTTGATAGTGGACATGCATGTGATCAGCTGTCTCTGTGTTTTCAAGCTCGAAACATTAAGTGTTTTTTGTAGCAGAATGCAATTTTGTGCCCATGTGTATGTATGAAAGAGAGAGAGAGAGAGAGGGGGGAGAGAGAGGAGAGAGAAAGAGATGCAGGCAGAGTGCTAGCGTTGCACTTGTTTGTTTAATAGATGATTTATCTATCTCTGAGGTCCAGTGATACGCTGCTTCTCTTGCATTTTAATGCGTCTGATAGCGAGTCCTGCAGGGCTCACTGCCTCACTGCCTGCTTTTAATGCTCTTTAAGGTGTTTCTCTCTGGAGAGCCATAGCAAATAGCTTCAGGTCACCTCTGCTCTCCAAGGGCTATACTGCTAACGGAGTCTAATTCACACAGTAATAAAGCCAAGTGAAATTGTATTCTCCTGAATTTAAATGGGGGGTTTCGAAAATTAACCATTCGTACATTCAGTCTGAGAGCCCAGGATTTATAGGCTACCTCTTTAAGATCCAATCTTTTAGACATTGCCCAACACACTGGCTCCTATGATTAGGTTTAGTCAACCGCAACCTTTTCAAACCTGAATATTCTGTCACATATTAGTTAAACACAGGAGGGAAAGTCAAGGAGGTGGGCAAACATAAGTGATCTAATAAAGAAGCAACAAAACATAGTCTACACTGTATGTACCTCAGTGTTTACATATCTCAAATATAAACAATAGACTATAATTATAGCATTATTCCCAATAATAATTTAGTAACTATAAGCTAATGTAAGGGTAAAAATGGAATTATAGCAAAATAAATAGAAAAATTCTGTGTAAATATACAGTTGTTTTGCAGCTTTACTGCAGGCTATCAGCCACTTTCTGGAAATAATCTCAGACTGTGGTATGCTGTTATTTTTCCCCCCAAAAACATATGCATGCACACATACACACACACACACACACACACACACACACACACACACACACATACACATGCACACACAACGTAAAGCACAAAGGCAATGGCGTGTTCCCTTACATTCTCGTCTAATCCCCTCTGTGCCAGGTTATTTTCTTATGCAAATTTACCTATCAGGGACTGGATCACCAAGAGGCTGCGGGCAGTCAGGTCTGTATTAAAGCCAGCTATGACAGGGCAGGCCTGCTAGATAAAATGGAGTTTTGACATCCACATAGAAAATCAATCAGAAAGTCAGGCATACCCACACATCACACAGGGATCCATTTCCTCCTCCTGTCACACCAGTCAGCTCCTCTGCACAAGAACACCAAATAAACCAAATAAAAACTGAATGATGGCGACTGACGCAGCCATCAGTGTGGCAGACCATAGACAGTTTATATGGCCATAGCGTAATAATGTGATAATGGGGAGGCTAAAATAAAGCTAAAGAGATACAGGCCATTTTTAAAGATATGTGATTTGTGAATCCGAGACACATTGCCTGATGCTGAAACACAGACTGGCTATGCAGTCGAATACTTCCTGTTGTATTTTAGTGTAGTATTTAAGTGAAGACACCTCCCCATGCAGTGCACACAGACTTTTTCGTTCCCAGGGACCACAGCAAGGTTTGAAATATTTTACAGAATGTAAATAATAATGATAATACCTTCAAAATGTATAATGAATTATTAACTTAAAGATGTTCATTTTGTATGTGTTCCTCTGGGTCAGCAGTGTGAACAGCAGTGGGTTGCACACACAGCCCTGGGGGGCATGGTTCAGCATTGTGGTATTGGGGATGCTTTAAAGTTGCTCCCAATTCTGAATAACTGAGGTCTCAGGATGCCCAGGATCCGGTGGCAGAAGGAGGTGTTTTTTAATCTTATTAATATGATCACCAGATCTGGAAGACTTTTACAAACCATTCTTCTCTTCTTTAAGCAATTTCCTCTGGGATCAGTGAAGTTTTCCAATAAACAGGGACTTCAAGAATTGAGCACAAAATCCGTCCAAAATTATTATTACAAAATGATTAAACCTCAAGTTCATCTTAAAGTAAAGCTACAACAATTCTTAGAGCTCAGTCCAAATATTTTATTTGATACAAAATGCATACAAGTATTGAATGCAAATTCAGGAACTTTTGTGACATTTTTATACATTTTCTACTTAAGTAAAAGTATAAATCAAAATGAATTTGATTAGAGGTTGGATATTAGATGTGATGAGATGTTCCAGAAATCAGTCATTTGTTAGAGTGGAATTTTAGTAGAAAAAAAGTTCACTCACTCTAACCAAATTGTCTTGTATCTAGCTATCTGTTCTGCTGTGGTGATAACAGGGTGTGGGTTGAGAGGTTGGCTAAACAAGCCTTCAAAGCCGCAGCGCGGAGCCGAAATGAATGACGAGTGAGAGGTGCGCATAGCCCAGCCTCGGTTTCCCACTTGTGAACCTCCAGCTCATCAGCACAACACAAAGAAACCTCAATGAACCATCAATTCATTTTGACAACAACCAGAGCACGCACACTTCTGCCAACACTTTGATGTCGCTTGAGCCAGGATAACACAATTGATGAAGCTGTTGACTTATTTACAATAATTGGCACCATTTTTCTTGTTATTGTGGGCTACAGTTATCTGACAACACCTTTCCATGTTAAGTGGGCTATTGTAGGTGACAATGTGCACTACTGTGGCTTTAACCAATTTTGAAAAACCCATTTTGAGAATTTATGTTGTATTCTTTTCCTATGTGTAGAACCCTGCAAATCATTTGAGATAAAAACCGACAGAAAATGCCACACTTTTGAGTGTTGACTCATTTATAGTAAATCAATAAAGTGTAATTTGACCAGTAGTGTTCAACGGGTTTTGTCCAAAGCATATAAAATGACTCAAATGTACAAACAAACACACACACACACACACACACACACACACACACACACACACACACACACACACACACACACACACAC
>JBBMFX010000017.1:8739197-8749990 GCA_037832545.1 Rhabdalestes septentrionalis
CACTCAAAAGGAAAGAAGCTAATGCTGTCATGTTTGGTGTGTGTGTGTGCTTGAGTAAGGTGGCCCACTTCTCCACGACTGTAGCTCCAGACTGCACAATGGCCTGTTGGTGTGGCAGAACGACACAATACTCATCATATAGCGCATCCATGTCCAACTTCTTGGTTAGCTGCAGAAGTTGAATGGGCTCTTCTTTAGTGCTAGGCTAGCCACTTTCTTCTGGTAGTTGGAGTCTGAGAAGTCATAGCACTGCTCCAGATAGGTGAGAGGACTGGTAGAAATTGCACATGTCCTCTCTGAGCACAGCTGCTTGTCTGTCTGGAAACTGCTGGAGGAGTACACCTGTCTGGGCCCCAAAGAAACCATCACTCTGTCGTTGCTGTAGCTTGGTTTTTAGGGTGAACATCATATCGTAGAGCTCACAGACAGTCCCATCTTCTCGCTCCAGCACCAGCACAGTGTCGTGGAAAATCTTCAGTGCATTGCTGAGGAAGGACAGGTAAACCTACAAGTAGTAAGGAGAGTCAATGATCCTGTGTGCTGGCACTGTTTACACTATCATCATTTCACTAATCCCTGTTTCATGTAATAATATTTAGATGAAAACAAAAAGTTGAGTGCAATTAAAATTAATTACCTCTAGATCAAGGGGGTTGCCCTCACCATCCTGGTCATCCGTGAACAGCTGCCATAGTGACTTTGGGCACTGGTCCTCTCCCAATGAGAGAAAGTAGGTCTTGATAGGAGCCCAGCTGTCATGAATCCTCTTCACTGCAGGCCACAAGCTCAGCCATCTTGTGGGCACATGTCTAAACAGGGACTGGTACTCTATCTCCACAAAGGTGTGAATTAACTTAAGTTCCTCAATGTGTTTGGCAGATGAGGAGAAGTGGCTAAAGGTCTTGTTGATTACATTTTCTATGTCGATATTTAGCTGATCTCCTGCGTGTTTTGCACTGTTGTGAACGATGCGGGCCACACAGTTTGCCTTCAAAATGCAATTGTTGTTCTCTTTCAGTTTCTGGAAGACAGAGTTGTATCTCCTGTAATTCAGACTAGCATTGTCAGCAGAATATGCAGATATCATGTCTAGTCCCAGTCCATTTTCCTCCAGCTTGGTGACTATCTGGTTGTGGATCGCGGCAGATGTTTCATCACTGTCATCATAGAAATCAAGGACCTTCGTCTGTACTCCCAAGTCTGGCGTCCAGTAACGCACTGACAGTGGGAAGAGCTTGGTGGTCCCATGATTGGAGGCATCTGAAGCCACTGAGAAGAATGGAGTGTGGGCTGTGGAGACACACACAGATGGGATGAACTTAAAAGAGATTCTCTAAAAACAGATTATTATAAAAAATACAAGATACTGCTTTACTGTTTTGATCATTATTGATTTTATAGAAATATTATCTACAGAAATATTTATACCTTTTCAAAAATTATAGTTGCTTTTGCTTGTTTAGTTTGGGAGATAATGAATAGTGAAATGTTGCTCACAAGTTGCTCATGTAAGGATTTCACGAAGGCACGGATGAGCAGCATTATGTTAGCTAACGTTAGCTTCTGATGCAATTTCAGTGAACTGAAGGAAAATTGACTTTTAAAATACCAGTAGAATAAGATGATTAGCTAACATTAGCTAGCTAACATTAGACAAATAGTTAACACACAACATTACATCCATGAACATAACTTTAACTTTACCTTTGGTTGTTGCCTCTTGTTGCTCATTTAGTGGTCTTCTGAGGACTTTCAAGCAATCTTCGACGGAGGCAGGAGCAAGCACATCCGGGACAATGGCTTCTGCCTTTGTCCGACCACAGGCCATCCTATTGGCAATGTCCGAGTCCGGATACATCGTTGGGGCTAGCTTTGTGCCACAATCTTCTGCTCGATATGATGTAGCGTGTTGGACAGTGTGATACACACTCGTCACCTCTGCAGCAGTCACTTTGTCAGCTAGAAAGTCATTTTTAGGTCGGAGAAAAGCATCCATAGATTTGGATGTCTCTTTCTGTTGGACACGTTTCTTGTGAGTCTCTGTGAGTCTGTGTCGTTTGACATCATATTCCCCTCCATGTCCGATTGAGAAGGACGTTTTGCAAAGGTCACAAAAAGCCCTCTCGGTATCCCCCTCAACACCTTTCAGCCACAAATATTCATTTTCCCAGTCTTTCTTGTACCCACACCTTCTCTTTTTAACTGATGATGGCGGTGCCTCTTTCTCCATTTTTCGAATTGGAAAGCGCGCATCTAAAAGTTCCTTCACAGTGTGTCTGGTATGCACGTGTGAGCGCTGTCATGACAACAACGAAAAAGTTGACAACAACCTAGTCAGCAGTTCAAGTGAGGGATGGGTGTGGCAACAGTAGTGTGCTGAACTGTCAAGTAATGTTCGTTTGGCTGCGTGGGGCTCGAGGATATAGAGTGACCAACTTTTTTTTGAGCAAGCATTGATTATGCGTGACACGGTTTCAATTTGCGGGACGCATGAATTGGGCTTCAAACGCTGTGTGCGCACGCACTACGCGGGACGGGTGATCACCCTACTAGTATGTCTATAAAGGTTGCGATAATGCTAATAAACACTGGTGTGATTTTGACGTAATGTGATGTCATCATTTTAATGATGGAGAAATTGAACACATTCACTGGTCAAAAATCTGCTGCGTATCAACCCACGGTGTATAAACCCGCGGTGTTTCTGCATTTGAGTTTGACACAAAGCAACTGAATTATCCTAGTAAGCTAGGTAAAACATTTTATAAAAAAATGTATGTTGATTTATCTGCTGAATGTGCTGATGCATGTAAATATTATATAGCCTATGGTCACACAGCAAGGTAGGTTCAAATTTACGATGCTTTTCTTTTATGCATGTGTTCGCTGGCTTGATTTTTAATTTTTTTTTAGTATTTTATACTCCTCGCTTGTTTAAACATAGATGTATAAACATAGAAAACATGGTTTACTACTGTAATAATGTCGTATTAAATTAAAAATAACTACACAATGAGAATGAGAACCATCAGGTCACTGTGCATTTATATTATAATGCAGAATATAATCGGCATGTATGCAAAGCAAAGAAAAAAAGAAACCGAACATGTTACGCAACTAAATAAAAAGGAGAGGTCACAACCAGTTCACAAACACAGGACAAATAATTCACAGACAACCACTCAGGAGGCAAATTGGTAAAGCTAACTTTACTAGTATAACAGGTGTATTTGCACTGTATAATGCCAAGCTATCGTAAATTTTATTTAGAAATTAAATGGTCTTTAAAGGCCTTTGTCATATGTGATTTTAATGGGATATACCATGTAACCTGTCGTTCAATCAACATTGCATTGCTGCCCTCTAGTTACCTAAAAAAATAAATCTTGACAGTTTTAAAGATCAAAACTGTTTTGTACAGATGTGAAATTTGGAGGGATTCTTGGAGCGGGTGCCCTTTTTTAGTTTCAGCACATGCCCCTCAAAAGGTCTGTGCAAGGTCCTGCATATGCATGACCACACAGACAGACATAAACAAATCTGGGTGTTTGTGTGCCCATGTTTGTGAGTGTGGGTGTGTGTGTGTTTTATTGGTATATGAACACCTTTAAAGTAAGCTGTTTGGTATTCAGTTGACTGTGTCCAGCCAACATGGTTTGTGTATTCTTTACCCTTCACCTGCACACTATGTTGGAGAAAATGGCTGTAACTGAATAAATATGACAGTGCAGTCTGTGTGTGTACAGCACACACTACACACCTTGCATATCATATCTGCAGTGAAGGTCAAACTTTTTAAACCTGAGGCCTCCTGCACCTTCCTTACAGCTGTGTTCTCTTATGCTAACCCTCGTAAACTTTTCCTCTATAGCAGCTCTTCACACCATGCTTGAGCTTTTCAGTATTCTTTTATGCACTGTCAGTAATCAGTAACCCCTAATGCATCACTATCAGCAAATGTAGTTACACCTTTCAAAGCTGTACGTTCAATTTTAAACAAAGAGCATGCAGTACTTCTAAGTGGGCTTCATTGGCATGTGCCTCAGATGAATAGTACCGGTTTAGCCGAGAGATCCAGGTCTTGAATGGCTCTAATTTGTCAATGACATCACAGACTGATCGCTGGTTCCAGCGAAACAAAGAAGGAAATAGAAAACAATCATTTTCCAAGCTGCAAATTGTTTTGCAAGCTAAGTGCTTTGGTGATTTCGAAGATCAATGTGTCTGCTGGAAATGGAAATGTATTAAACTAACCAATCGAGTTTTGTCAATGTCATTTTGACAGATGATTTGTTAATCTAACTCATGATTGCTCACAGTATTGTTTGCTCATACTGCAAAAAAACGGTTCTCTGATCCTTATGGTCAGATAAATAGACATACTTTGATCATATTCAATAAAACCAAGATACTGAGCATAACAAATCACTTCAGTGGGTGAAGCAGTGTCTCATCTTGTCCACTTTTTTTGGACAGAGGCAGTTTTATTTGGGTACCTGTGTTCATTTAACAGATTAATATGCTGCTCCTTATCCCCAGGCTTTTTCCCACTGAATTTACAGTCTGAGCACTCATGGTGCCTGTATGTGGATAGCACAGATACTGACTCAATTAACGGAGGATACTGCGGTGGTGAAACACTGCTGCTGGGGAGATGCCTGCTAAAGATAATATCTGTGAGCAGTTATGGGTGAACGCTTGGGAATTCTCATCACCTGCACATAATGCTTCATGGCTTTCCTTAAAAAGATCCTCTATCAGGGGATATTGGAGCTGCCAGACATCAGAAACACACACTGAGGAAATAAACTCTAGGGGCCTTGATAGAGGAGCTTCCAGTTCTAGCATCAAGGAATGCTGCTTCTTACCTTAAGCTTTCACTTCTAACCATTATATCATCTGTTTAATTGCCAATGCCATACACTAAAAAAAGAAGACAGACTTATATAGAGTACTGCAACAGAAATTAAATCAGAGGGGTGTTGTGAGAAGATGTGCTTTAAATTGATTCTTGCAAGGCGTTGTTATACATAAAGCGGAATATATATATAATCCCCTTAGTGTATCATCGTAAATTATTACATATAGAAACATGAGCCTCAAAGTTTACTCCAGGAACAGCCTCATGGTTACTGTTGTGATATAACTATGCAGAAAATAATATCAAATTTGGTTGTCGCAAGGCAGTCATTGGTGTTCATGTTACTGAGACAGATGGATTTTACAATGGATAATTATCCATTTGATACTAGACAGTTTAATGCCATCTAGGGAAGGTACATCAACAGAAATTGTAATAATTAATATAACTAAAGGGCTGCTAACGATTTTTCATAGCTGCAATCTGCCATAAAACACATTACTTGAACCCTGTTGTATAACATTGACACAACTATGTCACTATGTCATGAAATCATGTCATTAACATGTCCTGTTAGATTATGTCCATTCATTTCAGCGTGTCATGTTAACATTACCAATAACTGTCATGACTTGGCATGTGACATAAACTGTCGTGACATGAAACATTGTAGTATATGTCATGATAAGGGCAGATACCATGGTAAGGTGACCCTGTTACATTAATAGGTATGTCATAACAAGTCATGACATCGTATAACATTGCAGATATTCATGCCATCACACAAGTGCGAACAATGCAAGAATTCCATCGAAGATGGGGTGGAGTCTGCTCCAGGGCTGGCCGAGTTTGTCCTAAAGATTAGAAAAGCAGGTCAAATAGAGGTCACCTCTTCTATGTTTCAAATGAAAGGGACAAAGCAGATCATATAGGCTTATGTAATGTAATTTAGCTATGGTTTAGCTTAGATGTCAGATCAAAAAGCCACCAACAAAGCCGAGCTTGCAACAGGCATTTCTGCTGCCTCTGTAAAAGTGAAGCAATCAAGTCCTTTCTTTGAAACTGCAGAGAGCTTCATCCCTGGACCTTCATTCTAATATTGGTTGATGCCAAATCAAGCATTTACATTTCTTAGACAACCTTCAGAACTCAAATTAAAATAAATCATTAACGTTACCTTCTTTAGTTAGAAATGAGTGATTTGAATTTTTATAATTTGATTATACTATGAGACTGATAAATCAATCTGTCGGATTTATTTAAATCCTGCAGCACCTTCCATAGCAGGTTTATGTTTGGTTAATTTTATACTGCGGAGTTCGAAGTAATGTGTAATCTAAAAACTGATGTCTGTGTGTTAGCGATAATTTCATATTTATGCAGTTGATGTGGTACTGAGTGTACTTATTGGGTGTACTAATATAATATTTGTAGTTCAATTGTACTGTAATATGTATTTTGAATTTAATACTATATAACTTTTTTGTGTTATGTAATATTATGATAATTTGGCATGACAGGACATTATCATATTGTCCCATACCTTCCACTTGCACAGCCAGAGTAATAGCCATTTAAAACAGGGGAAAGGTTGCATTAATGTCATATTAATAATATAATAGCTTGTGCAGTGAACTGAGCATAATGTAAAATCAGTTCTGCTTAATCTTAGTATTGGGGTGTGTGTGTGTGTGTGTGTGTGTGTGTGTGTGTGTGTGTGTGTGTGTGTGTGTGTGTGTGTGGTGCTGATTGAGGTGATTCAGGGTGGAATACAGTAAAAGCAGTAATCAGATACAGTGTCATCCCTCAGCTTGCTGGAGGAAGGCCCTCTTTGAGCTATACTCCTGCTCGGATTGCAGAATAAACCCCATGAATGTTTGATATCAGCAAAGGAATATAATAAATCACCCTCAGAGGCAGAAAGGGTGGGTGGGAAGTAAAACGTATGGGCAAGCGATGAAGAAAAGGAGTGTGAAAGAACATATTCATCTGAGAAATGTAAAATACATGTAAGAGAAAGGAAACTTTATTGCATAAATATCTTTTTTACTGGTGTCAAGCAATTAAAAAATATATGTAATCAATTACAAGCTCTGTGATTAAATTAATCTAATGAATTACACACATTTTTTTACAGTAAAAGTGTTTACAGCAAAACTTTTTTTGCACTGTTCAGGCACAATAATGGTCACAAAAATAAAAAATATGACATAATATGTTGGGGAAAAAAATAAAAAATCAGCGTAAATTTGATACCCCTAGTATATATTCAAATTTGGATTGCATTTTCTTGCAGAACATTTATTGAGACGTAATTACAAAATAAGCATACAACTGAGTTGCTGTGATATATTTTACTGATACATTTACACATCTCAATCAGATTTGCATTCTGGTCGTCAAACCTATTGGCATACACTGAAGATTCTACTTGCGCCCAAGTCCGACAACACCCTCACCACTCAAAATACACATTTCTCAGTGGCCGTTAGACATGCATGAGTGCAGTGGTGGGCTCAGGCTTTAGACTTTGCGAGAGCAGGACACTCTCGTGGGATCAGGGCAGCATCTGCAGGGGTCTGCACTGCCATTGCCCAGAGCCAGGACAGCTGCCATAGCATAGCATACAGCTCAATTACATTTCACATTCATGTCCCACCATAAATGGACCTCAATCAAATGCTTATAGAACTGGTCCAGTCTGGTTTAGATCTCTGTATGTTTTCAATGCAAGATACTGTAGCAATATTTAATACTTGCCTACAAATTGCTGTACAACAACAAATAAAATACAAATTAACTATGTTAACCTCTTAACTGATCTCTTATTACATGTCTATTTAAATTATGAAACTACATTAGTGTGCACTGTAATAAATGTAATTACTGAAAAAGACAATTAAATCTGGGATGCTAATCTATTGTTAGGGAAAATACATTAGTCTTTTCTGAAATGGAATGCAGATGCAGAGTTTCATTTGTTTCAAGAGTTTTGTAAATCTGTTTCTGTTGTTGCATCATAATTTGTAGGCACTGTACAGTGGTACAGAACACAAAAGTGCTTGCAGCTACAGAAAACCCTTCAAAGCCATTCTTGCTGACGTTCTAAGGTCATTATGGGCCGCAATCCTGTTCTTGTTTGCGGGATGTAAAAAGCATCACACAGAGTGGCTGGAAGCTGTTATTGATGCATTTGCTCTCACGCCAGATCTCTTGAAATAAAGGGCTAGAGTCAATTTCCCCTTGCTGCTTTCAAAACCCAGAGGAGCTCCAAGCAGAATTACTCACTTAATTAACCTAGCTGGTGAGAGAGAGGGAGAGAGAGAGGGAGAAAGAAAGAGAGAGAGAGAGAGGCAGAGAGAGGGAGAGTAAGAGAGGCAGAGAGAGAAGGAGATTGATTTAGGGAGTCAAAAGACTGAGAATGAACAGCTAATGTAGAGAAACACTGGGTATGATTACCAGATTCACACTGCAGCTCTAGTTCAGCGAATGAAGCGTTTTTTTTTTATTTTTTTATCCTGAGGCAACCAAAGGGTCAGCATCACTCCACAGGTCATCTGTCCATCTCCAATGTGCTTGCACTTTTGGACAGACATGAATCCTGATCTCTGCCTGTGTTCAGTGAGTCTGTTCTCCCCAGGGACTACCAGAAACTAGGACACGTGAAAAATTAAAGCTCCTCTCATATCAACATATGTTTCTCCCAGGCAACAGAAATCCACTCCAAAAATGAAGGACACAAAATGCTTTAAAGCCTGGGTGAGTTCAAGTTTTTTTCCCCTTTCTTTTTTTCTTCTCCCCCTTCATTGGCGCATATTTTGCCTGCTGTAATTACTTGGACTGGCCTTTCCTAGTGACCCACGTCATTTAATACGCTTGTTCGGTTTATAATTAGCTGCTTAATTCAAGACAAAAGACACTTCAGTCACTCTTTGTGTTGCACTGGTCAAGGGATAATTGCATAGCCAGCAAACACTTTTTAACGATTTTCAACAAAGTTTGGCAAGCAAAAAAAATGGAAATAAAACAGGAAAAGAAAGTTTACAATGTAAGATTTTATTCTTGCATATCCTGCCTCATCTGGCAAGTTTGCAGTGAAAAGCACCTCTGGTGTTCCAGCCCACTAGCCTTAGATCATTAAATCCTCAGATCCATCACAGAGCACCATCCAGGGTCACACAGTGGGTGTTTTTTGTCCACATGTCAATCAGAAGAGGGAAGCGGGTCAAAGGTAAGTTTCCACTTTCTCTGCGGTCTGAAGTGAACAATAACGAGCTACACCAGCTCACCTCTCATCTGACCTCGTACGGAGTGCGGGACGGGCTTATTTGAACATCAGTGAATAACCATGCGACACCAACGCTTACATGTGATGCTTTCATCTGAAGTGAGCCAGCATGATCCTTGTGCATGTGAGGTCATTATCAGAATCAACCTGCTGAGCCGATAAATAATACAGACTTAACACAAGGCTCTTCTCCACACCAAGACATTTTCCTTATAATCACACTGCCACTGTAGAGATAAGAACACATTTTCATACTTGAAGTGCCTCGCTCACAAATGTAAGGTTCCTCTGTTTAACCCAAGCAGCAGAACCAGTGTAGTGGTGTAACTTAGAAGTGCGTGGACTGGCAAATGGGTGAAGTCCCATGAAACATGACCTAAATTTCCTGGCTCTGTTCTCTTGATATGCTAATTTGTGTGAGTTATTGTTTTGGGGTGGTGCGCAGACTGAGGAATGTCTGCTGATGCAAGGTGCAAAACGTCCCTGAGGAGTTTCCTGGAAAACAATAAAAGAGAAAGATGGGCCATTAATGCTGTTTGAGAGATAGGCTGGGAGAGGAGCCAGGGCTTTTTTAAATGGATGTTTAGAGGAAAACAACATCACCATCTCTCTCTCTCTCTCTCTCTCTCTCTCTCTATTTCTCTTTCTCTCTCCTTCTCTCTTTCTGAATCTGTCTATCTCTCTCTCTATCTGTTTCTGTCTCTCTCTTTCTCTCTGTCTCTGCCTGCTTGTCTCTATCTCTGTTTGTCTCTCTTTGTTTTTCCTCTTTTTCTCCCTCTCTCTCTCTCTCTCTCTCTCTCTCTCTCTCTCTCTCTCTCTCTCTCTCTCTCCCTCTCTTTGACCTATGGGATGGGAGTGGGTAAATGTGACATGCAAAAAAACTCCTCACTCAGGAGTTTTTCCTCTGCTTGCTAGCTGACTTGTAGATGACAGGTTGTTTGCTAAATGTTTATTGCATGAGCTGTCAAGCTAAGAGAAAAGTGGCTATGGCAGAGGAGTGACAGTGTGTATGTGTGTGTGTGTGTGTGTGTGTGTGTGTGTGTGTGTGTGTGTGTGTGTGTGTGTGTGTCTGTGTTTGTGTGTGGATGTGTGTATACGTTTGTGAGAGAATGAGCTGTATATGAGTCTGCAGTATATAAATGTGTGTGCATGCATGGACATGTGATCTGTGCAAGTGTTCTTATTGTAACGCTATGAAGCAGCACAGCACACAGTTATTTTATCTTATTAGTATATTAATCTTCATGGTAAGTCTGTTCTTCATTTCTCTGTGTCCGTAAATAATCCTTGAGCATTCCATTTAACATTTAGTTTAAGTTTTTGATTCAAACTGTGGCTTTGCGTGAACTTTCCAAATTACCCCTAAAACTCTGATTTTCTCTTTGGTGTCAGAATCAGAGAACTTTATTAATCACTGAGGAACCTGCATAAAAACAGAATGCAGAATGCTCCAAAAAGAGCCAATAACCTAAGAAATGCAGACATAGCTGAACACATATGGTTAAAGAGGGCACAGCTTACTAATATTGAGCACGTAATTAAAGTTTATGTCCATAAGCAGTAGGTCTGTCGTAACCTGACAGGCGGAGAATGGTAGAAAACAGGGCTTACCTTGTCAGACGAGCCGGGGTCGAGTGATGACGC
>JBBMFX010000017.1:8835269-8854442 GCA_037832545.1 Rhabdalestes septentrionalis
CTCTCTCTCTTTTTTTTTTTTCTCTCTCTCTCTCTCTCTCTCTCGCGCATACACACACACACACACACACACACACACACACACACACACACACACACACACACACAATAATGATAATAATAATAATTTCCGAAGAAAAGCATTTCCAATTGAAAATAAAAGCTGCACATGAGGCCCCCACTGCTGAGCTGTGGAACAGTGGAACTGCATTCTCTGAACAGATGGAGCTATAGTAAATACATCTAATACATGAGTTGGAGCAAAGACAGTCTGGACAAAACATTCCACTCATCAAGTTTTTTTGTAAATGTTAATATGAATTTTGTTTTTCACACCAGAGCTCATAGTTGCCATGGTCATTTTTCACTTCTGGAGAACTTGAAGAACTTTGCTTTTTACCCCACACACATACACACAGAATGGGTTATCATAAATTGTCTAAGAGAAAAATGCAAACTTTATTGCTGTTACTACTCAACGAATCCCCTTTTTCCTCTTTGTCTCATTCTGCACTCTCAGTGCTGAATAATAAAACTGCATTGGATTTTATATGAAGGCTTCAACATGTTAAACCTGTAAAAATCGCCTTGGTGTGAAAAAGCTTCATGACAACTGAACATTAGACTTTAATTAAGCACAGAAAAAATGCTGACAGTGTTTCCTTGTTTGGCAGCATGGAAGTATAACATTCACTCCTGCTGTGGCACACAAGGCAGCTCACTGCTGTGTGTGTCAACGAAGAAAAAACAAATTTTTAATTACATATACATGCATACAAAGTAGAATTGAAAAAACTACTACATTTTAAGGCTGTTTATAATTATCTATAAATCATGAAGTTCCAGTGCTGTTATATAATGATGTTGAAATCATGAAAGATTTTTGCATTATATCTCAGTTAAAAGCTCAGTTACATGCTCCTTTCATGAATTTACTGATATGGATGTTGAGTACTTAATCATTATTTGAGGGGAAAGTGTACACAGTGTACTTTGGAAGTATTTCGTTCACAATCAGAAATTTTTTTAAACCATCTGGAAATCTTAAAACCATCTGGAGAGCTGATTTTATTATTGGGATATTTATTATTGGTATATTTAATCAACCTGAAAGTAATTTTCTTCATTCTGTACAGGTGTCTGTGTAACCGATCTTTATCTTATTCCACAGTAGTGCTCTTTAATATAATATACTGTGGTTGGCTATTGTTTTCAAGTTGTATTTCGGTTTGCATTTATTTATGGGTGTGTGCATGTTTTTGGAGTTTTCTTTGTAAAATACACATGCAGAATATTATTTTGGTAAACTACAAAATTCAGCTAATAAGACAGACATCTGTTAACAACATAACTGCATACGTCACTATGAAATATTTGAAACAGACCTCTCAGCGGAACTGTTGATAAGTGTATATGTTACTGCAGACTGAAAGACTGCACATGACAGACCATTTCTTTTATCTATACATATTTATTACACCGCCCGTAAGTATGAGTGCAGAACACACATGCACAGACACACATTCTCACACTGGGCTATTAATTTGGCCAAAGGACCTCATTACACGGGTGGCTAGGTCATCGAGCTTCTCTCTTCTCATTGGTGGAGGGTGAAGATGAAGGAAACTAATCGCTTTTTCCACCTCACTCACATTTCAGAAGTTTG
The DNA here is from genome assembly GCA_037832545.1 of Rhabdalestes septentrionalis. Taxonomy (NCBI): domain Eukaryota; kingdom Metazoa; phylum Chordata; class Actinopteri; order Characiformes; family Alestidae; genus Rhabdalestes; species Rhabdalestes septentrionalis. The sequence goes on from JBBMFX010000017.1 coordinate 8,836,935, forward strand.
ATGTGGTGAACAAGCCCCTAAGTTCTTTCTCTTTTTACACTTATACATTTAATATGAATAATAAAGAAAAACACTATTTCAAGTCATAGTTTTGATATACACACACACACACAACAACATTTATATACAACATTTAATACATTTTTTCTTTTTGACATAATATCTAATCATTTTTAATTACTACCCCATAACTTTAAAATATGATAATAGTATTTGGACTTAATATCTAATAGCTATTTGTTTTAACATCTCTTCTTTACACAATTTTGCTGATTTGCATTTATTGGCAATACTGCTTAATTTAAAGTTGCACTGCCTGAACTAAACACGCTTTCATGAAACAAAGGACCACCTCAGATGCAGCAGGAGTGCCAGCCTGCCTGATGAGGTGCCAGTGGTATTACATCAACACCAAGCCCAAGACAGCCGCCTTGACCAGTTGATTCAAGTGGTGCCTGTGATACCAGCTCCGCCACTGGGCTTCCTCCGATGAAAGCAGAACTCCTGACAGAATTACCCTGGCAGGAGACTATCCTACACCTAGATGGCACCATACAAGTGAAGAGTCACAACTTTCCTCAGCTCTCCCCAACAGGTGCCCAATGCTGCACCTAACTACCTGGTTTTCCTTTTGGCCCTTCCCAAGAGCCAATCAGGGATGACTCTGCTGTGGAGTCCATGAAGTTAGGAATATCCAAGCTGCCCCTCCACCAAAAAAAGCAGAGGTTCGTGCCGATACTGTGAGAAGTCTGGGCGTTGAAAAGTCAAGGCATTGACATCCCCACAATGGGGTACAGATTGAATTAGTATCTTTGTCCCAGTTTGATGTCTGTTACGTTGTGTGTCTAAACTTTCTGTCTCTTTGCCGCCCCCACTAGATGCTGGCAAAGCTGGACTCTTTATAACTAAGTCTTTGGTTTCATCTTTATTCTTGACAATGTTTGCTGTAACTCACCCTGTCACACTTCAGGCCCTGGACAGGAGCTTAGTCACTGTCACTCCTGGCATTCATATCACAGCTCCCGTACTGGCCATTGTTTAGACCAGCGGTCCCCAACCCCCGGGCCGGGGACCAGTACCGGGCCATATTTCCTTTTTATTTACTATCAGAGACTAAACGATGTTTTATTTTGAAAAAGTGACCGGATATCTTATATTAAACTGGGTCGTGACGAAAAAAAGTTTGGGGACCACCGATCTATGTATCAACAAACATCAATGTGTTTCATGACATGGTAAACTGTTTTGTGATCATTCTTGTGTACTAAAAATCATTCGATGAACAAGGGGAAGGCTAAGGTTACTTCATTAACTGAGTGGTCAGAATCCCATGCGGTAAAAGAGATGCAACAGTTCCTGGGTTTTGCTAACTCTTACTGCAGATTTATCCAGGTCTCAGAGCTGTAACAGCCCTCCTTTCTGACCTCCTCAAGTGAATGTCTAAGCTGCAATTGATATGTAGAAACAGCTGTTTGCCGTTTCACACAAACTTGAAATCCCTGACCCAAAGGTACCTTTTGTGGTGGAGATTCACATGTTGGAGGAAGAACCCCCGGAAAATTACATCCCCGCATCTTTTTTAGGAACCAGAAGCAAATGTAGTGTAACGAATGTCAGGACCCATGAACTATTAAGGTGGGTTTAGAGAAGTGGAAGCAATAATTGGAAGAGTTCCAGCAACCATTTGCGGTTGTCACCAAGCTCCAGAACCCAGTATACATCCAGCAGATACATCATTTGAACTCTAAACACGTGGTCGCTTTAATTCAGTCACCCAAATCATACCATCATGCAGCATATGGCCGTCCCAAATCTCCTGAGACCATTCTGCCTGCGACCATCTTGGTTGCCCCAGTTCCTTGGGGTCTGGATTAGGAGATACACCCAGAGATTCACGGACAGCCTGTGCCCCCCAGTTGTTCCTTTGATACATACCAGAGCCCCTGTGCGAGTGCATGGTAGAGTGGGTACCTACCACTCCTATTTCGAGCCATCCGGGTATCTCCTGCACAGGGCATGTCAAAAGAATAAGTCCTGGTGGCAAACCCAATCTTGTGATGTAAGAAAAATAGTCATTTTTTGTTCAATGTGTGCCACTTCAAAGAATTCAAGTTGACCTTTGGGAAGGGGCACCCTCGCCATCGTCCGGATGGTAGCCAAACGGGGCGGCGCTGTCATTGTTGTGCAGTGAATGCCACACCCCTGGTAATCCAGACGCTGGAGCACTGAGCATGGAATCACTTTCCCCCCATCCTTTCCCTCACAGTTTGGTTGTTTGTTCCTGTTCTGCATGTGTTTCTCTTACTATTTATACCTAGCTTGAGCAGGATTCCAGTCCAGGTGTGGCAGGTTTTCTTTGTGCCCTCTTAACAGAGTCAACAAAGAAGTGCACCTGGCAGTGTGCCTTCAGTAGTGTGGACACTGACCAAGTAGCATTTCATGGGTCTCCACACCATGGTTGGTTTCGAAGAGGCCTCTGGTCTATATTGATTTACTATGGAGTTAGAATAGTATTCTCTCGTATATTTTGTTTGTGGTCTGTTTCTGTTCTGCTGAAGTCACACCATGTTTGGTGTTCTATTTCTTTGCCAATACTGCTTTAATAAAAGCTGCATAAGTAACTCTGCGGGCACATCACCCATTTACAGTTATCTAATTTTTCAATGTACTATTGAACTTATTATGTATTATGTGTCTTGCTTTATGTCTTTTTTGACTAAGGCCCCCTTACTTGAAAAAGCACAAATACGAATATCAGTACATTGATAATACTTTCATAGAGTACTCAAGACAGTAATCCATCGACATGACAAAACACTTCTCTCAAACTGTAATGGATTCTACTACTTACTATATCATGACTTCTCATTTTCTTTAACAAGACAAGTCTACTTTATTAATTTTTTAACTAGATTTATGAATAACCTAGGTAGCGGAGAAAATTACAAACAGATGCTTCAAATTAAATCTCAATGCATAATCTGTAAATCTTAAACAGCTATTCCTCAAAATAACTCAAGCCTGGTCTGTTTAGGTGAGGTTGGGTCTCTTTCTTTTACATCAGTTTAATATTAGCTTAATTTAGCACACACTATGTGATCTATACAATGCAAGAATAAGTTTTAACACCTGCTTTTTTGGCAAGTGTGTTCACAGGGTATACTGAATCACCCAGGCACATTTGAAAAGGTGGACCACTCAGTTAGACGACTCTGGTATATGGCAAAAAGACTTTGGTTTAGGTCAGAGGTATAGTGTTCACTGGAACTTTGGACAGATGAGAAAATACAGGAAAATCTGGATTCAACATACAGAAAGTAAGAGATATTTGCTCCATTTTGTGATAGTTGTGTTTCTTGTAGAAACCAAAAAACCTGCAGATTCAGTATCTGAACATACAGAACCTACTCTGTAAATCTGGCAGCTGACTAGATGCAAAGGATAAAGCAGTGAGGCAGGGGCATCGGAAGCATTTTTAATGTGAGGGGGACGCGTGGGGCGGGGTTTGGACATGGGGGCAGAGTGTTTGGAACCCCTGTTGAATCGTGAATCTTGAATCTTTCGTGAAAAAATCTACTCCACTTAATAAATAGAAGAACACACCCCAATGGAAATCCCCTCTGGGTTTTTTTCCACCAATTCATCGCATGCAAGTGAAGAGAATTGTCAGTGCAGAGACAGGCTACTCAGATTTCCAGTGGTGTGTTTATTCTTATATCGCTTTAGTGGAGTGGATTCTTTCATGAAAGATTCAAGATTCAACAGCACTGGGTGAACTAATTATTTAGGTTAAATATGGGGGCCCAAATGAATAATTATGAAATGTGAGGGGGACACGTCCCCCTCTGATTGAATGGCGATGATGCCCATGCAGTGAAAGACGTGATGACCTAAGCATGCAATGTGAGAGCAGATCAGTGGGGGGAATGAAGTGGGGGCACAATTTTGAACATGAATTCTCAGCCCAGTTTGTCTCCTGTTTTCCAGGTGCTCATGTCCGGATATTAACAGAGGTTTTCTTTCTTACCTAAGCAGACATCAGGACATGAGTACTGTCGTCATCCAGGGTCTACATGCTGCATTGCTGGTTACGGGATAGGTGCTGCAAAAATAACACATGATCACTTGCATCCAATGCAATCATTATGAATTATATTACTGAGAACTCCCTTTTTGTACTCTGTGTCAGTGAAACATAAGGCCAAACAGAATGATAATATACCATTAAATGAAGCCTCCACTCTGAGCTACAGTAATTACCATAACCAGCGTGTTAATGGCTATGATGTAACTATAGTCTGTGAGTCAGATTTGGGCATAACACTATACATGGATCATAAAGCCAGCTCTTTGAAAGTGCTTGGTCTTATAGTGTCAGGTTCATTCACAAACCGTTTTGCAAATCATAGGTCCAATCCTGAGCTACAGTCCCTTAGACCATTAATTCTAAATGACTGCTTTTATCAGTTCATCAAAATCAGTCATATACTCATAGATTCTACCTGATTTTGCTGAACCCCAGCCCTCTACAGTAAACACAACTCTTAATCTTAGTTATATACTCAGATCCTTTCACTTGCAGTTAGTAAAGGTATTAGAGAAAGGGTTTAGATCCTTAATAGCAGTGAAAACAGCATTAACTAGAGAGATGAATGATTTACTATTGTCTTTTGACCATTGTTACCTCACTGTTTTTGAGCTGCTAAATCTGTAATGTTTATAACCATAAACTACAGAAGGTTGCTTGACTGACTTGAATGTCTTGTAGAAATTAGAGTACGCTCTTCTGGTTTCTACTTGACTGACTGCTATTGATTTGTTTATGTAAATGATTGAATTGATTTTCCAGAAGTAAAATACAGTGTCCAGCAAGGGTCAGTGCTTGCCCACTACTATTCTTTTTCTATATTCTGCTGCTATGTAATGTAATTTGCAGGTATGACATTACCATCCATTATTATGCTGATGACTCTTAGCTTCATATGTCAGCTAAACCAAACACCCATAGTCCTACTACAACTACAGTATTTCAGTGATTTCCCTGCAGAAATAAACCTGGTTGAACTCATTTGTAAAATGCCAAATTTAGTGAGTGTGTTTGAATAGGCAAATAAATGACTAACCTGTGTTTGTGCATGCATGGGTTAAAAGAAATGTTCTACATGGTCTCAGATGTATGCCCAGCACAACTATCAATAACCTAGATGTAATGTTTCACTCAAATCATTAAAATCATTCATAAATGCATTATTTTACCTATACAACATTGCAAAGTGACCGAATATACTTTCCTTAAAGGAGCTGAGAAGCTTGCCCCTGCTAAGACATTTTTGTCTTAATTTTACATTTTTTTCAGCCATTCCTGCCCCTGCTGCCTCCAAAATCTTGTGGAAACCATTCCAAGAAGATAATATATTTAGAGTATTTTAGATGGTTTAACACTAATTTGTCATAGGAAAAGGCAATTTCATTACTGTATTTTAGTTCCTTTCTACAAACACTGCATAAGATTAAACAGCCGAAAATATAACATGCCTTTTAATATCAAAACTTAAACCATCATAGTGCACAGAAAACTGTGGCCAAGTCTAAACAAGAATTCTTCTCTCTTTCTGCAAAGCAACATTCTACTGTCCGAGCAAAAAAGTGTAAAAATACATGTTAAATTCAACACCATGGAGCCCGCACCTTCTCCCTCCACTTTCTCCCTCCAGTCTACAGTGAGAGGTTTTGTCAGACTTGGCCATGTTTTAAAATTATCATCCCCCAAACACATAAATCACCAGAAGGCTGCGAACACACACTTATCACTGTACTTCAGTCACCACAGCTGTCCTCAGCTCCACTACTTTTCTTTGGGCCAGTGTTTCTATATTAAACTCACTCTGTTTGTTTATTTAAATACGGTAAATTTAGAAGTAAATATTCAGTCATTTCCAAGCCCTAGAGAGTCCAGATAAGGCCCTTAGATATAAAGTACAAACAAACTGTCTGGTTTAATTAACTAGAGATCAACGATTCAGTCCTCTTCCGCTACCCAAGGCTACTGCATAATCAGAGCTCACCCTTGTCTCAAAAAAGCCAATGCAGAGAAGAACTTAAGATCCTTTTTTATCTTACCATCCTACAATCATTTCTTAAATGTTTCAGAAAACAATCTACTAAATTAATACATCTAAAGTTCTTCACATGTTTCTTAGACAATAGAGCTTCTTTCTTTGCATATCCTATTTTTTTTACTTGTACTAGTAGAAGTGGTTATGACCTCAATGCAGAGGAGCAGCTTCAGTTCATAGCTTCCAGATATTAAAATTTAATTAAAAAATTTAATTTAATTTAATTTTATATGATGTATTACTACTTGTTTCAATAGTTTAAATGTAAATAAAAAAAGAGAGAAGATGACATTTAGATTTAAATAAGTCTTATAAGCTTTGTCCCTGTGTTTCTTACAGATATTTGGTTACATCTGAATGATGATACAAATAACATTAAGTGACAAATCCTACTGAATGTAGGGGGGCTTAATAGTGCCTGAAATGGTAAGTAGAAATAATAACATTCTCTGTAATTTCACATGTACACAATCAATAAATAAAGATAAGGAATCTTATGGGTTGTCTGTGTATTAGACAAAATGACAGATTTTATTGAAATGTTGAACAACTAACCATTGGCAGATGTCCATGTCTTTAAGGCGGTGTTCAATCTTTCCCACAAAGGGCGAGTGTGACTACAGATTTCATCCCAATCAAGTAGGAACTCTCATGACTCCACTTGTTTAATCAGTGGGTCTTAGGTCTCAGTCTCAGTCAAATAGTTCCTCCTGCTCTAGCTTTGTTGGAATGAAAACCTGGAGTCACATGGGCCCTTCGTGAATAAGCTGGACACCTGTTTGGCTCACAATCTAAATAATGAAAAAAAGAAAGATGTTTGATTATGCTAATTCAGCAAATATAGAAGTGTGTTGCAGTTTAGGCCTAAAATCCTTTAAAAATAGTTTTTAAGGAACATACATGTGCAGGATATTCATACAAAGGTCTCAAAAGAACTCGATTTTCTCCAAACCAGCACGTCCATACAAAAAACTTCATGGTAAAATTGTAATTCTGGGGTTGCAGTGGGCAGTGCAGTTGCTTCACAGCAAGAAGGCCCTGGGATTGCCAGGCCATCACAGGTATGTTGACAACATCTATATGAATGCACTATATGACATACCCAGAAAAACAGGTCACTGGACAACTGACTGTCAATTTGTACAAATTTGTGATTAAAAATTTGCAGGCGCTGACCCTATGAATTACAGAAAATTGGAGTAAACACTTTTTGTTAATAAGCCTCTAAATTGTTGAACTCAGTTCAATCTTTTAATGCTTGGCACACACTTATAAGACCCATCTGTATTTATAGTTTGAGAAAATAATATAGGAGACATTAATATAGATCAAATTCAATTTTATGCCCAATTTCGTTGTCTCCAATTCCACCCACTGACTAGAATTCCCCATCACACGATACCACCAACACTGGAAGGGTGACATGCTTTTTCTAAATCACATGAACCTGGACACTGAACACTTTCTTAATTATTGTTACCACAAAATCACTGAAAATCTTAACATGCTGGGAGGTGAGCACTGAGGGCCAATTCTGTTTGTGCCTGTGTTGGCTAACATTAGACTTTGAGTGATGGGAATTACCTTCGTAGCCATTTAAATAAAATGAAGCCCATTGTGCTGGCTTGGACTTCATGTCATGGATGGCTGGGGCACCAGATGTTAGGGCCAACACTTAAGATAGTTACACCACTCAGGACCATGATTTTACATAATATTCTAAACTTTAATGTACAGGGTTTTCCTTGGGTTAACATATAACAACTGACTGTTCACACACAAGGAAATGTGATTCCTTCTCGATTTTCTCTGTTTATTCTACACAAACACGTACACCCATGTACAAACACACATGCACAGATGCACGCATGGGCACGCACACACGTGTAAAAACAATGCCAAGCTGACTAAACAACAACTGTCATTTTTAGCCTCGTACACACTCAACTCTGTGAATACAGAATATGTTATAATTGTTCTAACAATACACTTTTCAGCATCACAAAAAAAACCCCCCATCATTTAGTCTTAAATTTGTAGTACAGGTTATATACATACTATTTAATGAAAAAAGAAAATGTTGACCCAATAAAGTCATAAGAGTTAATTTGGCAACTATTCTTAAAAATGCCCCTTACTGCACTCTTTCAAGTGTCCATCTAACAAGAACATGAGAAATAGCTCAATCTATTTAATCAGGCTGGCAATCAGCTGACTTCTACTCTTGAGGTCACCCCTGCACCCTGCTGCGTCACTATTGGAATATTCTGTACTCTCCATATTATTTATACGCAGCAAGTCTGCCTGATATAAGCTCTGCAGAGCTGTTCCATTTCTCAGTCTTGCTTTAAAAGGTCAATAAGGTCACTGCTGAGTTTGGCATTGAAAAAGGAAGTTTGGGATGAGATTCAGGCATCACTGGTATCTTGAAACATTCAAAGCTATAGTTTCTATGTAGCGATTGGGCAGATGATTCTGATTAGATCTGGGGCTACTGACTACTTTTAATTAATATTATTTTTTAGATAACGATGCTATTCATGAAACACTCAGGGCTATTGCTCCAGAAGTCCAGGCCAAAGGAAGGCCTTGCTCTGAATTCTCCTCATAGTGAGCAATTTTCTCTGCATGCATCTAACTGGGTCTGCCAATTTGCAGAAAGCAATTAAACTCTAATGATTCACGTCACAGCACAGTGCTGGATGTTGTCTCAGAGGCCTCATTGCTAGCCAACACACCACATGTGTTCACACTTCTTGTGAAACTATTGTTGTTCAGAAGATGCTGTGGTTTGGAAACAGCAATAACAATTGGCTGAACAAAGCTGCTTTTTTGCATTTTAATTTCCTTTCCTCTTTTAATAATGTTAAGACAAGGTGGCTGGTGGTGTAGTGGTTAGGGAGTTATCCTTGTGATTAGGTCATTGGTTTGCATCCCAGGACTGCCAGTAGAACCACTGAGGTACATTTAGGCAAGATACTGTCCCCACACACTGCTCCCCAAATGCTGCTATGCACTGCTTCACTTGTTAAATTTTCACATTTTTCACAGTGTGTTGTGTGATGTGTTCATGTGTGACTATAAGAGGCCACTTTACTTTATCATCTATGTGACCTTAGTGAATATCTGTCCATTTGTACAAATTTGTGATTAAAAATCTGCAGGCGCTGACCCTATGAATTACAAAAAATTGGAGTAAACTCTTTTTGTTAATAGGCCTCTAAACTGTTGAACTCAGTTCAATCTTTCAATGCTTGGCACACACTTATAAGACACATCTGTATTTATTGTTTGAGAAAATAATATAGGAGACATTAATATAGATCAAATTCAATTTTATGCCCAATTTAGTTGTCTCCAACTCCACCCACTGACTAGGATTCCCCATCACACAATACCACCAACACTGGAAGGGTGAAATCCGGCACATGAACCTGGACACAGCATTGTTAACTATTGTTACCACAAAATCATGGTACATCTTAACATGCTGGGAGGAGAGCACTGAGGGCCAATTCTGTTTGTGCCTGTGTTGTCTAACAATAGGCTTTGAGTGACGGGGCGAGGAATTACCTTCCTAGCCATTTAAAGAGAATGAAGCCCATTGTGCTCGCTTGGACTTCAGGTCATGGATGGCTGGGGCACCAGATGTTAGGGACAACACTTAAGATAGCACAGGGGTTTCCTCAGGTTATGACCGTCTCGAGACAAGGGTCCAAGTCTACAACATTCACTCCCATAAAAACTTGAAATCATTGAGATGTGTTTTGGCTTACGCCGTTACTGTTGTACTAATGGACTTTGTGACAAACTAGTTTGGCCATAGAAGAATACACAGTGGTGGTGTATGTGTTAGGGATTGGCGTCCCCCAGCACACTACAGTCTACAAGTACATTATGTTTATGTCCTTTTCCTTTCTCTGTGGCTTTGTTGTGTGATGTCCGAACTGCTCTGCCACGCCCAGACTGCATTAATGGTGCATTATTCCACAGATTAAGCCCTCCTGACTGAGCAGTAGGGCATGCTGTCTCCCTCATGATTCCTGCAACACCAGGAAGGCTTACAAACCTCCTAGGTCCGCCTCCATGTCAGGGTGCATCTTGCGTCATCTCTCCTGTGCTCATGCAGGCTCACTGCTGGTTTTGCAGTGTCACGATTAACTACGTAAGAGGGTGAGACTCTGAGGAGGAAGGAAACTCATCACTGGCGTGCTCCACGTGACTGAGGAAAGAGCAAGAGTGGTGTGCGAGCAGCTTCACCAAATCTGGACAGATCCCCTGAGGCCCCGGTGGCTGCATTCCCTGTATTCCTTGTGTACCCGATGTTCTTGCTGACTGCCAAACTTGGAACTCTTGGACATCTTAGCTCCCGCAGACAAGAGAGGCCTGGCTATTCGAGGTGTGGCTGCATTCCCTGTGTCCTCTGTGTTTCCATGTTCTCCTGGTGACTCCCTGTTTCCCCTGTGCATCCCCCTGCTCCTGCCGACTCCTGGACAGGGAGTTGTTGTCTTCAGGCCCACAGATGAGAGTGACCCTTCTTTAAAGTGGAAAAAGGAGGATGGCTCTGAGCACCTTAGTGAAAGACTATTTTCATATGCCGATGCATTTTACCCAGCATGGACATGCATACATTGCTGCTATTCTGGAAGCAGAATTACATATTTTAAAGGAACAGGCCCTCTAAAAATCTCTAAATGTAGACATTCGGCATGAAGTCCGAGGTTCCTCTATAGCACTGCTTCAGAGAACCCTCTTTAGCACCTTCATTCAAAGTGTAGAAAAAGAAGACTCCTCTGTACTAATCACAAAGAACAGAGCTGGGTATGACGGTCGAATTAAGAAGCTTGGTTGGCAGTGGACAGAAGAACAGAATCTTTAGCAGTAAATTAAGCATTAAAAACTGCACAGGTGGCAAAATGGATGAAAAGGAGCAGCTGGGAATTTCTGCAGTGTTGTCGACAAAACACTGTCCCATAGTCTGCTCTCCCTGCCAGCAGATGTTTCTCCAGCTCAACATTTGTCTCCCAGCTTCGTCTTAAATGGCAGGGAGCCGCTGCTAAAAACTCAGACAGCTCAATCACACAGCACTGTGCTTATGCAGAATACAAGTGTTCGGGGAGCGGTTTGGCGAAATGACACGGCAGCTGCTCTGTCTAATGACACGTCAGTTCTACAGCTGTCAGTCAGAGAGATGACCCTTATTCTGCTGTTCTGCTCAAAAAGCACACTTCAACAAAATGTTCTGAAAAAAGTAATGAGACTGCAGAATCCAGCACACATTTATTTATTTATTTATACCAGAGTGAAAACCGACAGAAATGGTCTCAAATGACTTGAACTAAAATCATGTTACATTAACAAATAAGCTTGAGGTAAAGAACTTTTTTCTACTTTCTACTTTCTACTTTAAATGACCCTATTTCTCCAAAGGCAGTTGCTGGCCTAGTGATTAGGGAGTGTGCTCTGGGATCAGGAAGTTGTGGGTTAAATTCCCAAGACTGCTCTGCCTCTCTGGGGTACCCTGAACAAGGTGCCGTCCCCACGCACTGCTCCCTGGGTGCCATGTTGCTTCACTTGGTGTTTTTGAACCAGAGCTAATCATCCAACATCAGTACATGACATCACTTGTACTCTTGTGGCTGAATGCAATCCAATACTTACAGCAATGTTCCAACTTGCTATCATCTTCATTTCACAGATAACGATATTGAAACTCCTACACATATTGATACTTAATACACTTAATGATACTAAACTCCATAATTTGGCATGAAATACAAATACATCACATGAAAAGATGTGAAAAAAATAAACAGCTACCTTATCATTACTTTTTTATAGACATTACAAACTAAATTGTGTTTGTATTTTCCTATATAAATATATAAAATGGGGGAGGAGCAATTGCTACAAATGTCCGGTCAATAAATGTGTGGTGGTGATGTGCAAAGTGATGCTCCCATTCCTCCCACTCCACCAATCCAGCATCAATCATTTGAACATCTCTGTTATGTTAGAATGTATTAGCATTGTATTAATCCCAATAGCTGAATCGTGTGTCCAGGAGCTTTTATGGGTACTGTTGATTCAATTTAGAAGCAATTCCATGAACTTCCACTAGGGATACCCAACCATAGTTCCATCTAGTGTAAAGTGTTAGAAAATGAGTAGAGGCTGTAGCTGGAGCAAAGGGTACACTCTCTGTAAATACTTTTGAAGTGTTCCTATGAATCTTCAAAATACCATTCCGAGTTATGAGTTTGTTATGAAAACAATAAAATGCTGAGAGCGTAGCAGAATCTTCAGAATCAATACTCTGGTCACAGAGGGACTTCCCCATCAACTGCTCGCTACTTTGATCATGAAGCCTGGCACTGACATGTGCATGTTTCACAGATTAAATTGCAGGTGTCAGATGTGTGCAAGCATTGCAATTTGAAATACCTAACATATCCCATTTTCATTCACAATAAAGAGTGATGCAGCATGGTGCAGAGTCCTGGCTCTTTTCACACACTGATCTAGGATGCAGAAGAGCTCCCGCACCAACTCTGACCCACACAGTATATAATATGTACACCGGACACACTGCATACATTGCACTGCGAAATTACCCACCTATTAAAAATCTCGGACTCACATGTGTGCAGCTTTTAAATGGCACATTTCCTACTTTTCTTCTTTTTTCTTTTCCTTACAAAAATTCCTTGTGATATCATAGTTCATTTATGATATTATGGTGGCCAATATCTAACTTCTAACTTCATTGCAAACAGTATGAACCCAAATATTTTATGTTTTGTCCAGACAGCTTAATTTAATGTGTTACTAAACATATATTCATTTATTTCAGGCATGCAACAAATAAAAGGTTGGGATGGTAAAGTATTTACCACTGTGTAATGTTTCCACTCCTTTTTTCCAGTCCAGTCCTCATATCCTTTTCTTCCACAGTCATGCTTATGGAAAGTATACAGCATTTGGTTTTGCAATGTCTTGTTGAAAAATGCATGGACGTCCCTGGAAAATATGTCATCTTGAAGGCAGCATATGTTGCACTAAAATGTTAGTGTACATTTCTGCATGTGTGCTGCCATCACAGAGACATAAATGAACATGACAGGCACAGACTATTGGACTTGTTGGTGCTAACTCTCTGTGTGGCATTTTCCATGTTTGGTTCAGGAATCATTGTGTCATTTTCTTCCAAAGAATATCTGGAATACTCATTTGTTTGACCACAATTCACATTTCTGCTGTTTCTGCCAGATTCCCCTGAGAGAAGTTGACAGCGCACCTGAACATGGTTAACATAAGGCCTCTGTTTTGCAGAGTAAAGTTTCAAGTGGCATTTGTGAATATAACTCTGTTTTGTTGCACTTCACGAAGCATAGCCAAAGGAATTCCCTGCCTATGTGTTTATAGCAACTGAATGGTGGTTCTTTAAACATTCTTATCTGAGGGATCGGAGCTCATAGGTTCAGAGGTGAGCTTGAGCTTGCCCTTTATGCACTGAAATCCCTCTAGATTCCTTGAAGCTTTTCATGTTATTATGCAAGGTAGAGAGACAAATGTGCAAATCCATTCCAACCTTTCTGTGAGGCACATTTCAATCATATTCTAAGGCAATTGTTGACAAACTAAGGATCCTACACAGGCCTGAAATGCAGTAATGAATGTATACTAACAAATGAAATAAAGTGGATCAGAGAAAACATGAAAATAAGTCAAAGTTATTTTATTATTATTATTATTATTATTATTATTATTATTATTATTATTATTATTATTATTATTATTATTATTATTATTGTTTGTCTTTCCCACTGGGCCTACTTCATAGCTAAACTGCTATACATTGCAAAACCAACCCATTAATTTTACCCCTTATAATTACCTTAATTTTGAGGAATAAAGGGTAAAACTACTGAATGTTCTGCTTGCTCTTACATAATAGAAACCTCCTGAATGAACACCTTAAATTTGAGTTAAAGGGGTTTCACGCTCAGGCCTTATATCTTATTTACAAACACATTGTCTTACCTAGTGATAGGTCAAACAGGTGAATATGCGTAAAAATATTGGATTTCATGACACTGCAGAGCAATTCATAAAACACGTTTTGGATTGGATGGAAATGCTTTCACATAACACGAGGGCCGGCGTCAGAGCAGATCTACCAGGCTGGCATCTAACTGACTATGGAGGGGGGCACTATCATTGGTGAACTATATTCATATGAGTGACACTAGAGCTAGTCGATCAATAGGGGGCAATGCCATTGAATGTTCCCATTTACTCTGACATTGGATAATGCTGTTTACATATATTGATCAAATTGTTATTTCAAAAAGCAGGGGTAGAAAACATGATTTTTATTTTTTAAAAATCCAAATTCTAAATTCTAAAACTAAACTATTATACTCAAACCATATATTTGAATACTGAAACTCAATTACATTTACAAAAGAAAAAAAATTTAATTTAGTCTTATAAATCCCACAGACCCGGTGTTTATTTTTGTTTTTTTAATTAGAACAACTGCAAATAAAAATCCAGAACTATTACAGAACTATTTGTTTTTGTGTGAGGACCAGAGCCAATCATTAGTTTGTCCACCACAAACTAACAAATACGAATAATTTTTGCTTAACGTTTTTACTGTTGCTCATTATATCAACTCTTAGTTGAAGAAAATTTTGACAAAGGACTCTCCTGACAAACGATTTTTATTCAAGTCAGATTTCTGCTTTTTCCTTCACTGCACAAAAGGTGAGGAAAATCCAGTTTTCCATGAAATAGATACTTTAGCCTTAGAAATAGCAAGCATCCAAAATGACAATCCTAAGCTCCTGAATTGGAGCAGAGTGCTGTTTGGCCATGGGGCATGGACATAGTGGAAAAACACACACATAAACCACAGAAGCTATGTGGTCACCTCTTTCCACAGTCTAATTCAGTTTGCTGCTCAGAGAGGGCAGTAAGCCTTTAATACTCAATATTTCATGCAGAAGTGAGATGAGCCAGCAATCTGTGTTTGCATTTTTAACACTAGCTGCAGTTTGTAGTCTGTCATGATCTGTGGAGTACATGCTGACAGAGAGCAGATAGGGGATTTAGGAGGTGCCAGAAAGACAGGGAGGGACTGAAGACTTATTAGGGTTTCAGCGCTCGAAAAACTGAGAGGATCCACATACTTTCAGGGATTTAGACAGGAGTAGGGTGTCTCATGTCTGTCATGCATTTCAGTTTTTCAATTGCAAGAGAGAACTGAGGCTAAATCTGAGGTCTCTTTGCTAGATCTTCAGAACAGTGAGTCAGCACAGTTTAAAGGAGTAACTTGGCAATATGAAATAAAACTTACTGTAAACTCCAGTCCATATGAAGTTGATCAGCCAAGACATGTTTGTTGTCCAAGTTTTGTTTCTTTAGCCCTGGAGCTAAGATTAAATCAGCAGTCAATCATTTCCATAAAAACTTCCCCAACACAAAGCACACCCTGGTCTTCCAGACTTGTTAATGTGGTTTAGAGTACAGGATGAATTACTGTGAGCCATAAAAATGAGCTAAACTTCACAATATATCTGAATGCGGGGAGTTGTGCTACATTCTGACTACTCTTTTTACATGTCACACTGAAATGGGTGTCAGCAAATTGGTTTAGCAAATATTCTTGGCATCATTGATGTTCCAGTAAAGTGTTGTTTAAGTTTAGGTTCACAAACACTAACCTGGCTCCTACCAGCACCTGAAACCTGCTGGCCATCTTTTGGACTATAAATGGACTAGATGGACCCTCAATCTGACCCTCAATCTGGTTTAATCTTTGGCATTCACATGCTATTGATAAAAAGAAGCTGACATGACTTATGTAGACAAACAAACAGCATAAAGTGACTATTTTGTCTTATGTAAACACAACAGAGCCCACAGTGTGAACAGCATGAATTTGTTCCTCTGCATTTAACCCATTCACCAAGTGAAGCAGCTGACAGCCAGGAACACAGTGCCCCGGGGAGCAGTGTGTGGGGATGGTACCTTGCTCAAGGCTACCACAGAGGTGTCATTAGCAGTCTTAAGATTAAAACCCACAACTTTCGGATTGTAGGGGCCCTAACCACTAGGCCAACAGCACAACCAACAGAAAAAAACTATTTTATTCATTTTTCATGGATCACATTAAGTCATACTGTTTCCCAAACCACATCCACAAGTCTGTGTGAGCATAACCTTTTGAAAGTATAATCAGCCAATGAGACTTGCCATGGCTAGTTCCTAGATACTATTGTCCCACCAGAGGGATTGAAACACAGTGTTAAACCATTTAGTTTTGAGTTCTACCAGCTCTAGCAGCTCTTTTTGCTGATTCCCAGACAGCACTCAGCAATAGCACGGTGACACTTGTGATAGGTTTAAAATACACTCCTGCAATGGGTCTTACCTGTGTCACACTCGAAAAAGTGCTGAGAAAAAGGCAAGTTTGTCTTAAACAAAGTAGCAAATATGTAACCAAAATATTATAAGGTAAACTGCCACAAGAGTCACCAGCCAACAAATTTTTCTTTCAATGCGAGGGTTAATACAGCCTCCATAGAGACTGTTAACATTTTGTAAAGTTTCCATTTGTGTACAGCACTAAATTCTTTCTAGCCATTTAACCCATTCACTAAGTGAAGCAGTGGGCAGCCAGGAACTCAGCATCTAGGGAGTAGAATGTGGAGATGGTACATTGCTCAATGATACCTCAGTGGTGCCACTAGCAGTCCTGGGAATCAAACCCACAACCATCTGATTGCAGAGGCCACTCCCTAAACACCAGTCCACCAGCTGCCCCTAACATATAATAACTAAACCGTTAGGTCACATAACCTTTATGTTTATCATCACATCCAAACTGCAGTAATTCACAATTATGTAAACAAACATGGCTGTGTTTAACCCTTTAATGCACAAGCTATTGGAACCCCCTCTAATCCACAACATGGGTCCCAAGTGACCCGCATTCATTTCCAATATAATTCCAAGCATAAACATGGTTTTCTCTCTTATAATATTTTATAAGTTGATAAATCAGGTAAAGTTTAAAGCATAAAAACATTTTTTTACATTTTTAGTTTTGTATCTTATAAATAAAGATATATTTGGATTTTCTCCAATAATTTGCAGACATGGGTCCCAAGTGACCCGCATTCATTTCCAATGTAATTCCAAGCATGGACATGGTTTCCTCTCTTACAATTTCTAAAAGCAATACATTTAACCCTATAATATTTTATAAGTTGATAAATTATGTAGGGTTTAAAGCATAATAAACATTTTTATCATTTTTACTTTTGTATCTTATAAATAAACATGTATTTGGAATTTCTCCATTAATTTGCAGACATGGGTC
>JBBMFX010000017.1:8864384-8890243 GCA_037832545.1 Rhabdalestes septentrionalis
GTGTAGGTGGGTGGTGTGTGTGTGTGTGAGAGAGAGAGAGAGAGAGAGAGAGAGAGAGAGAGAGAGAGAGAGAAAGAAAAAGAGAGAGAGAGAGAGCTCTAAATGTCAAACCTCATCCCTGCCCACCTAACCTGACCACATGCTGCTCTGGCGCTCTTGCTCTCACCAGTGTATATATTATTTATGGTCGTAACCAAACGTGTTCTTATGTCCTGAGCTCTAAAACAAGTCACAACATGTGGAGCCAGTGGGTAGCTCCGAGTCTCACACAGAGAGACACAGGTCCAGCCGCAAAGATCTCACACTCTCTCTCTCTCTCAAAACCCATAAAGCAAGCACTTCCAAGGTCTTAGCTTCTGAAAAGACATCCCTTACCAAAGATCTATTTCAAACCACTCGTGACCATTTTTCAGTGGTGAATGTTAACATTTACCTGAAGAATGGTGCAATGCCATGCATTTATACAAACAACCCTTTGACAAAGCATGTCGTAACAGTGGGACAATTTAAGAATTGGGTCACAGTGTCAAGCACAAAAAACAAAGAAAATATGCATATTTCTGTTTATTACCCAAAACCCTTATTTTGCCAGCTGTGAGTTAGTGATATAACAGCTTGTAGCAAGAGCTCATTATAGCATTATATTTTCTATATTTTCTAGATGATGATGTGAAACAATGCATTATAAAGGAACATACTAATCATTCTTTACAGTGGTGTTGATACAACTTTATTCATTATCCAAAACAACCGGGGAACCTAAATTATTACCCTTGATAAAGATGATTGAAAAGACATATTAAAATACTCACAATATTAACAACAAAATCACATATGTCACAACAACTGGCACCCTATTAAATTAGAATAAAGAAAAAGTAAATAACCTATGATTGCATGTATTTTATCATATTGTAAGTGGGCCTAAATGTTTCCTTTTCCCATGGGGTATAAAATTGAGGTGACTCAAGGTCCAGTCCCTTTACTCATCAATCACCACAGTGATGAACATTCTATTAAAAGAAGGCAAAGGTGTGCAGACAACTATCCTGAACCAGAATGGAAGCCCCAGTGAGGAGCATGACCAGAGCACAGTTCCAGAATTACAGAGTTTGGTAGCACCTTTGGGTCACCATGTCCCACAATCCACCGTGGTTCCACTCAAAAGTTTCTTCCTCCAGCTTTAATGAGTAATTTCGCACCTCTGCAGCCCTTAGTTTGCTCACTGGGGGCTCTGACCTGGATTCTGTAAAGTTGCTTTGTGACATCATTGGTTATAAAAAGCACTTTATATATGTTTTGTAAATAAAAATAAAAATGTATGCATTTTATAAATGAAAGTCATTGAATTATGTTTTTCAAGAAGTTCTGAAAGATTTTAAAGAAAAAAATGTGTTTGCCTCTACCAAGAAGCAAAAATGTGGTTATAAATGGATTTTAAGCAGGTTAATGATGCAGAGCAAACATCCAAATCCACCCAAAATTGGATAAATGAACAAAAAATCTTCCCAGTAAATCCACATGAAAACCTTTGTGTTGAGGCCAGGAAGAGAGTGCGCATTAGAGAACCTATGATTCTGCACTGAGGAATTCCATAAATATTTATTGCTTGCCCTATGTTTGAGATGTTTATATACATGATTGTAACTGTTGATGGTTTTTATGTCTCAGCAAAAGGCTTCCCAAAGCTTTTAACACTTTTATTGTGATCCATTGCATCCCAAGGCCTAAAAATTGAGATTTGGAAATGAACTGTCTTGGAGGGTTTTCCGGACTGTGAGAGCCTTATATGTACTTTCAGAACACCACCAATCCCATATGCCTTGCAGAATCAGACATTGATCCTGGCAGGTTTATGAGACAGCGGTTCTTTTCTTGCCCTCCATATCTTACCTTAGCAGGTGAGGCCTTGGGAACAAACCCATTAAATCACCCTCACTTACCGCAAGCACTGCAGTCAGGCCAGCAGAAGCAGAATATAGTAAGGCTGTTGCTGAGAAGTACTGGGGAGCTTGAGGGGATTATTGGGATCCAGGCCGCTGTGAGTGAGCTTCATGGACCACTGCAGGACATGGCCTTGCATTCGGATCAGTTCACCGGATATAGGGCACTTTACTTTTAACTGCTGGGGTCTAGAAATCCAACATGTTGTGACACATTGATCAACAAGTAGTAGTCCAATTTATCTGACTCAGTTGATCCCCACATTTTGGGCTGTAGCTTGACACACCGCCTGAATACGTGAAGCATGATAGTCTGGTTTCCTGAAAGATGTGCTCTGAATCTGAATTCACAAAGATTGCGTATGTTTGTAAGCAGTCAAATGCTGATCTGTTCATGAACATACTAATCAGAACAGAGGTCCCAGCTCACAAGGCCAGTCCTCTGTTTGGTCAGATGAATGCTAATAAGTCAGGCCAGTTATAAATTATAATGTTATATAATTTTATGTTATGTTAGATAACTTTTGTGTTATCTTAATGGCACTTTCATATTTGGGACTAAACATCTTATCTTTGCTTTTGTATATTTTATTTTACTTTATATTTTGAATATAATTAGAAAATGCCAGCTATGATTTGCATTGTGTTAATATTTCACACCTTGTAAAGCCATTCTGAGAACATCCTTAGGACATCATTAGCCACGGGTAGCAGGTTAGATGCAAAAATCGGCATTATTCTTCCAGCGCAGAGTGTGGTAACTAATCTGCCTAAATGTCTTGAGCAAACAACTTCATGGTCTATTAAACTTGTTGCAGTAGCCAAATATTATTGCCTATTAACCAGGCAATTAGGTTTGGACACGGAGACCACAAAGACTGACACTGCTGTAAAGGATACATATATGGGTCACCCGGATCGATCCCAGTTATGATACAAACAGTAATTTAATGTCAACAACATGAAAATGGACCCGGCTCATATCAATTGGCAGTCAGCGGGCAGGGTTCAAACCACAAGCATCTGCAGTGGAGCTCACATGAGCAGAGAGAATTGGATACTGTAGGGCACAGTGCTGAGTGACAGACAGAGACAGACAGGGAGAAGTAAGTAGCTTTAGATGAAATGGCTCAAGGCAAAATGAATAGTTTCACACATATAATACATTATATAATTTGAGGAGTAGGTTCTAGAGTAGGTTTGCCCAGGTTTGATATTGAAAGGCATTTTATTAGTCTCTTTGTATCCTCAAGGGACATTTTCAGAGCACGGTGGAAAAATAAGGAGGATTCTCTTTTTCACACATCTTCCAAAGGAGAAAAGAAGGGAAAAAAGCATGAAAGGTACAAAGGGATAAAAAAAAGGTGAGGTAAGGAAAAAAGACAAAAAAACAACCTGATCTAAAGTGGAGAAAGAAATCCTCAGGGAAGAGGGGGGAAGAGAAGGTCAATTTCTCCTTTGCTCTGAATTTGCCTGACTTCACATTATTGTCTCTTGAGCATTTTTTGCTGTAAAAGGACGGATCTGCTGACGTACCCAGACACATCTATACTTCTCCATACCCCTCCGTGATACCAGTCTGATCTTATCCTTTCTTCGTTGCTCTGAAGTTAACTTATTCATCTTGGTATGCTGTAGAATCCAAGAGCCAAAGCAATTTGGTTGATACATCTTTTCTTATGCGAGACTCTTCAGTTAAGATGCACAAGCAGAAGCACACAAGAACATGAATCACTATCACCAAGTATATAATCACCAAGAGTGGGTTCGTCCAGTCCCACATTCTTAGCAAGTTTAATGGGTGTTTTATTTGCGGCACTCATCACTTTCAGTTTCTATATTCATTTATATATGAACCACCTGACTGGCCTTGCTTCATTATATCATTACCAAGTTTCAAACAGTGTCTCTGCTGAAGCACCACCTTCAAAAGCCTTGACTGCTTTTCTAACCTTTTGTTGTAGAACCTTGAGGAGATAAAAGCATCTGATTATGTCTATACATGGATAAATATATGGAAATTATCTAGAAAAATGCCTGGATCAGAAAAATAAGATACATTGCTTTGAAATGAGATTTCAGTTGATAAGATTTTGGGGTATTTTGCAGTTTTCATTTACAGTATTTGGCTATTTTCTACAGAGATGTGCACACAGTAATTTTGTAATTTAAATGTTTCTAATTTTACTGTATGTGATGCCTATGTGCAATATAGTCTGAGTTGGGGAAGTGAAACTAGAAATATATATATATATATATAATAACAAATAATTAAACAATAACTTGTATGTGTATTCACCCCCTTTGCAATGAACGCCCTAACAATTTCTGGCACAATCAGTTACCTTCAAAGTTACATAATTAATGAAATGAAGTCCACTTGTGTGCAGTCTAAGTGTCACATGACCTACCAGATGCTGCAGTACAACTTAGCAAGAGGCATCACACCATGAAGACCAAGGAGTGCTCCAAAGAAGTCAGGTTGTTGAGAAGTACAACTCAGGGTTGGGTAACAAATATAAATATCCAAATCTTTGATGATCCCCAGGAGCACTATGAAATCCATCCTCTTCAAATGGAAAGAACATGGTACCACAACAAACCTGCCAAGAGAGGGCCGCCCACAAAAACTCACAGAGCAGGCAAAGATGGCATTAATCAGAGAGGCAGCACAGAGACCAAAAGACCCTGAAGGAGTTGCAGAGCTCCACAGCAGAGATTGGATTATCTGTCCATAGGACCACGATAAGCTGTACACTCCATAGAGCTGTGCTTTATGGACGAGTGGACAGAAAAAAAAGCCATTACTCAGCTTTAAAAATAAGAAGGCACATTTTGTGTTTCCCAAAATGCGTGTGGGTGACACCCCAAATATATGAAGGATGAGATTAAAATGGAACTTTTCAGCCACCAAGGAAAATGCTTTGTGTGGTGCAAACCCAACAAATCCCATCACCCCAAGTATACCATTGCCACAGTGAAACATGGTGGTGGCAGTATGATACTGTGGGAATGTGTTTTAGTAACAGGGGCTGGGAAAATGGTCTGAGTCGAGGGAAAGACAGATGGTAAATTCAGGGATATTATTGAGCAAATCCTGGGTCAGTCTACCTATGATTTGAGACTGGGACAGAGGTTCACATTCCAGCAGGACAATTGTTACAATCGGCTAGGAATTATTACCATAAAACATGAAAACAGGTTGGAAAGTTAAGAAAGTTTTTTTGCGTGAAATCTACCAGAAAGAAAACACCAAGCAACAAACAGTCAGCAGTTCTTTCTATCATATGTACCCCCCCAAAACCAAAGTATACCAATTTTTCCCCAAAACCAAAATATACAAAAATTCCCCCAAAACAAAAGTACACCACAACCCCCCAGTTTCCAATGAGTGTCTCTCTGTCCACAAAGTCTCAATACGATCGCTATGCACTTTTACAGTGCAGACCCGTTTTCTCCAATGCCTTGCAACAGAGAAATGGAAAAGAAAAATAATCCACGAAACTCAGCATTGAGGGAAATAAAATCACAAAAACGTCCTGATTGTGCCCACAAAAATATATTCGTTGCACATAAAAAAAAAAGCCTTCCCTTAATGAAAAAAGTTCCTCCAAAAACAGAAAAATTATGTCTCGCCAACTTAAATTTCCCATGGCACTGGATGGTTGAGTCCTGTGCCTCCAGTGAGTTCATGCATGTTTTTCACTTAGCCTAAAATTGTGTAGAAAATTTATGTGTCACAGGTCCCTCATAGACTCCCTGTTTCCTTTATTTTCCCTAGCACCCTTTTTCCCCTCCTTTATCCTATTCAAAAACAAGGGGAACCTCATACAGACACTTCAGCCAGCTGACGATGAGTGACAAGTACTTCTAGTTACATGATGTGGTTTAAATAATACTGTTTTTTGGTTTGTTGCCTTACGGCTCTTATTTCTCAATCATAATGGAATAAAATCTTTGGGATAACCATTTTATTAAGGAAGCTCACTACTTTATTGTGGCATCTTGCCTTTTAAAGGGAATCCTGCACATATGTGGTAATGTCACACATGGTAATGTGACCTGAAGCACACTGCTAAAGCAATACTTGAGTGATTTAATGGGAAACATTTAAATGTGTTGGAATGGCCTGGTCAAAGTCTATACCTCAATTCAATTGAAAATCTGTGGTCAGACAAGATTGCTGTTCACATGCGAAAACCATCCAACATGAAAGAGCTGGAGCAGAGGAGCACTGTAAGAGGTCTACTCGGTCAGTTTAGGAGAGGAGCTGCCAATCTGTTCTCAGCACACCCCAAGGAGACTCCATATCCAGCTGCTTTGTTCTACCATTCAGTTTCTTGTGCAGGACAAGAGCTGCCCAGAGTACAGCTTTCAGATTTTTTACGAGGAGAACAGACTGACAGACTAATGGAACAAGCAACCCACATTAGCAAGAAGCACGATGGTGAATGGATGCCATTCTTAGATACAAGCTTGATATTAATAGAGGGAGAAGGAAACGCAACACAGGTGCAGACCATTGGGAGGACAAGGCAAATCAAGTGCGGCAATCAGTTGCACAGGAGAAACCAAATGAGTGAAAACAGATGGAGAGCAAGGTGCCAGGCTCAGTGTCATGCTGAATGAGTTGAGGAGGCGTGGCTTGTGAGGCATGACCGTGAAAAGTTCATGTTAATTATTGCTAAACTATTATTTCTTCAAAATCTGTTAATTGGTCATTTGTTGATATTAATAACTAATTGTAGTTATTATCCTCTTATTACTGAGTAAATCCTTTATCCAGTTGGGAGGTGCTTTGCTTTCTGTAAGTACAGACAACCCCCTACATTTGTAGTTACTATTCAAGAGCATGTAGTGAAAAAACGCAAATTTGTCATGTGGTAAAATAAAATGCCTAAAAATACGAAATTTTTATAGTGTAACCCCTAAATATTCCCTGGATAAGCTTCCAAAACCTTTGGCATTTTCATTTTAAACTCTTAATATATTACCTTTAAAGAACTGGAAACGGTTCTGATGCAGGAATGCTGGAGATGCATCACAGGGCAGTAGCCAAACAGCATCAAGGAGACATGAATAACGCTTTCAGACTGGCTACTTTCAAACCTCCCACCTTTGAGTACAGGGGTATTTCACCATCCCAAGATGCGGCTTCTTTGTGTTCTTTTGACAGTTCCAAAAAAATGCATACAGTTATATTTTATATGGATATTTAGCTGAATTTATATTAATATTTATTACAAAATTAGCTCATTATATTTTCCTTAATAATTTACCACTAAAATGCATGAAAAATTACATATTGCCATGGAATAAGCAGCAAAAATTTAGAGGATATATTGCCTCCTCAAACAATTATTAGTTTGGTTTTAAGAAAAAAATCTGTGAATGACTGAAGCCTTGAGAATTTGTAGAGGTTTTCTATATTTATATTTTTGTGTATCTTCAGTAATTTTTGTAACATTTTGCATTATGGAACTGAGTCTGAGGGATTTGTCATATGCTTGTTTGGCCAAATTCATTCAACTTTGTGTGCCTAGATGGAATATGAATATATCACAAATCTTTCTTTTCTCATCAGAGAATGTTGCAGTTTGTTGTAATAATGGATGTCTGGCATAATGGATGTCAGCTCTAACCAGCTATAATTGAACATTTATCTCATAATAGTAATATATCCTTCTCCATTTTGGTGACATTTATGTTAGACAACTGGCTTAAAAATATCAAAGCAATGCAATGAACGAATACTCATGCACTCACATATACTCAGGCTGTATCTGGTATATCTTTATAGTTGAATGCAGCAAGACTGGAGGAAAGAATATCGTCTTAACATTATGCTCAGTGTCCTTCAACATTTTTGCTTTTTTCTTTCAAATTCTAAAACTTTTAAAAACAAATGCAGGAATATGAACTACACTGGAGCACATTTCTGAGCATTTGTGAGTGGAATACTGATATCTGTTTGTTTCTTTTTCTCAATGAGACATCAGATTAAAAAAAAAAATTCTCTTGGTATAAGATTTGAAAAACAGGTAGATTTTGAAGAAGCCTCAAAACATGTCAATTGGTCGGAAAATATCAGATGCAGAAGGTTGAGTGGAAGGAGTGGTTCAATGCCTCTGATGTAGTCCAGAAAAATACAGGGGGAAAAAAAGATGGACTTAATACTATCACAATACTATATCAAAGGGTCTGACTGATTTAGCGAGAGACATGATCAATAGTGGAGTCAGAGGAGACATTCACATGCCTCCAATCAACAGGCTAGACTTCCCATTGTAACCAGGCAACAGCACATCAAAGCTCCTGAGCGGAGGAACGCAGGCAGCATCATCAGATCTGGTTGTTTGGGGTGATGGGAGAGGGGGTGTGTTTGTGTTTTAAAAATGTCATTAGATGACCTGTGATTTGCCCCTTTCTGTCTCTCTGTTCCACTCATGGTGAGACTGTCAGGATGACAGATCGGTGAGTAGATAAGAGGGAGGACAATAGGGACACAAACGTGTTGCGGGCTCATAGGTTGGAGCTTATTTGATCAACACTGATGAACAAGCATTGACAAGGCACTCAAGTGTTCTCACACTGCCATCACTGGCGCTCTAGGTCTCACCTTTGAAATGATTCTAAATAGCAGCATGAACACCAATAACTGTTCTTTAGCAGACTGACTGAATGGCCTGAGGTGACACATGCAAACAATTACAAACTGAGCACAGATATATCCCTAAAACACATGCTCTGACAGTTCTGATCTGAATTAGCAATGAACATCTCCGGTTTAAAAGACATTACACAGCAATGGATGAGGCGTACTTTATTTATTGCAGTAGAAAATGTTATCAACACCCCCACTTTTGCTAAAATGTGATTCCATCACCCCCACTTTTGTCAGATTGTATTGTGTTAAATTGATTAAATTGTATTAAACTTGACATCCCCATCTCAGAACCCCCCCATTTTTGGAAAGCTTGATACACCCCTGTACACAATAAAAAAAACCAGAAAAAAACACAAGACTGCATGCGTCCAGACAGGAAAAATACACAAAGTGCAAAAAGAGCAAACGAGAGAGTGCAAGAAAAACAAACAAATATATGAAACTTCAGAAGTTCAGTCGATGATTATGACTCTGATCACATATCAAAGACATTAAATGTATTCTGCATTTTTGCACACTTAAAGACCAATAAATAGTACTGGCTAGATGGCCTAGTGGTTATGGCATTGATCCTGTGTTCAGAGGTTTGGGGTTCAAATCCCACCTACTAGTGTCCCCCTCCACTCACACTGCTCTCCTTTGGCTCCACTTGGGGAATGGGTTAAAAGCAGAAAAATAATTTCACATGACTACGCATGTGATGAATAATGAATGTTTGGATCAGGCAGCTGGATGGCCTAGTGGGGAGGGTGTTGCATGTGACAAATAAAATTTGTAAATAAAAATATTTATGCAAATAATAGCATTGTTTTCATTATAGATAATGGCTGCTCATAATGGTTCCTTTCTTTTAGAATTTGAAGCTCAATCACTGCTGCAGAGTTTCAGCTGTAAGTCTTTTTTTGCAGCTGTCTCTTTATCTACAGCGTCTGCACAATTGTGACTGCATTTTTAAAAAGCTGGCAACTTTGTTACCCCTAGATCCATTTTGTCATCTGTGTTTAATTAAACATAACTTTGAAAAAGTTTAAATGTATTAAAAATACCATATGCTTTACCATCTGTAAGAACTGCCTCCTCATGACTACTAAACAACTGTTTCTCTTCTCTTTTTCCATGTTAAGTTACACATCAGTATGGCAATCACCCACAGGACAACATAAGCAAAGCCAGAAAGTTCAGAATACTTGTTGATAATGTAGATCTACCTATCAATGAGGAATTATTGATTTACTGTAAGTGGTCCTAGATCTAATATATTGTTCAGTACCCCCCAAAGCAACACTTGGGAGAAGCTAAACACTGATAGTGGCTGGCAGGAACCACTTCCTGCCTGGCTCTTTGCTGCACAGTGGTTGAATTCATCTGGAGTTAAAAATGCTTCCATGGTTGTCACTTAGCTGCGTAACAGTAGAAAATGAGAACTGCATTCATGTCCTGGCACAGTGCAGGGTACTCTTTTCTTTTGGACCAGTGTTTTTTGATTATTATATTTATACTCTTTTATTTTCCCTAACAAGCATTAAGAATATTAAGTAGATCAACTATAAATTAAGTCACTAAGCCTGTCTGTCACCACTGTGATTCGATTGCATGTGCTGCTAAATTATCCCCTTTCACTGAGAATTAAACAAGTGCGTGTGAAAATTTTTTGCCCTTTGACTCTAGCTCTCTATTTAAGCTCCAGAATGGCACTGGCCTGCCATGGCCTGCTGAGATTAGAATGAACAGAGAGAGAGAAACAGGGGAAAGATGGCAAAGGGAGAAAGGGTGGGAGTGGGGGCGACAGGAAAGAGGAAAGCAGGCTCAGAGGACTCCCCCGCTCCAACCCAAAAGGGAAGCTGGCACACGAGTGTAACCCTGGAGAGTGGGCCATGGCCAGGACACGGGATTTCTCACTCATAATGAACTAAGCCTATTTTAAAGGGGGATGGAGTGATTATCCGGGAGGCTGGGTAGAGCGAGGATCTGAGCGAAGCCACGGCTGACTGTGTGAGGGGATCAGTAGGATCAAAAGCTCTGGCCAGCACCCTTTAGGATGCAGGCCACCCCTTAGACCCCAGTAATGAATACTGATCATACCGCTAATCTCCACAGCAACTGCAGTCTGTTTAATTAGATGAATGCCATATATAGCAATCTCTGATTTGCGTCACTTTCTTTGATTGGTGTAATTGAAATAAGCCTTTCGTTTTCAGGGTGACATTATGCCTTCAAGGGCAATGCATAAAAAAACCTGGGCTGGAAGTCTCTGCTATACATCATCAGACATGTCCACACATTTCTTTCGCTTCTTTGCAGTACCGTGTTAACTTTCTCTGCACTGTGTGCAATTGGAGTGACCTTTAACCGAAAAGCAATTCACTACAGCAATAAGAATGTTAACACAGACAATTATCAGAGACTGACATACATGGCCACAGTAATAACAGATTTAGAGGCTGTGTTTAAGTGAGCAACTGAGTAGGACATTTGAGTGAAATAAATCACACAACACTCTGTTTTCTGATGAACATTTCATTAATTGATCGAGGTGCTAATATCAAAGTACAGCCGGTCCTCTAGACCACTTAGAAATAAGTGGATTGATGAAGCCTGCATGCATCTGACGTATTCATAGCTTTTTGCTCCTTTAGTTTTCTCTTCTTGCTCGCTTCCTGGTATTCAATACCTATTGTGTTGATTTTAGAACACATTTCTTCACAGTACTACATGCAGGACCAGGGCTATGCATGTTCAGGTAAGAAGCAATTATAGAATCAGTTCCTAATATTTCATCAACAAAACAGGAGAGATCATAACCATATTATTCTATTTTATCCAAAGAATGCTTTATGTTAAGAAAATCAAATAACATGCACATGAGCCAACCTGTCCCAACATGTCTCAACCAAACAGATGAATGTAGATCAGGAGAGCAAGTATTCTAAAGTTAACATTTTTTGGCAGATAGCCCTCTACTGTCCCAAAAAATGACATTATGCCAATGAACCCCACTCTTACCTACACATACACAGCCCTGCCCTGAATATTTCATTTACTTATCATGCCTCTATTGCTGTGTTGTGTTCTGAGCATTCACAATCCAATAATGAAACACTGCCCCTAATCGAGAGTGTGTGAGGGTGTTTGTCTGTGTTACTGCCCGTTGAAGGATGGGCGACCTGTTTCGGGTATTTCTCCAAACTTAGCCCTCTGATCATTGTGATAGGGTTCCCGGCGCCACTGTTTAAGGATATGAGTTTCGAATATTTTTAAATCTGAACCCGATAAGAAGGCTAATGTTTCAACAAAATCAAACAATAACAAAAAGATGTCGCACAATTTGCGGAAATATCTTATTTGATATTTGTCCATTTGTCCAAATAATGGACAAAAACAAAATTCTGTTCACAGGTAGCTGGGCATTCCTGATGAAGCATTTTATTCAAATGCAAATGAAAGCTATTTTGTATTCATCAATAATAAAGCCATTCTAGTCGTTACAATAATATAAAAAATGTCCTTTCAGATCTTTATCACTTCAACAAAACACCTCCAAAGAGCTCCTGAACATGTTTCCCATCGACATAAAACACTGTTTCTTGCAGCTAGAGCTCTGGTTGTTTTGAAATTCATCTGACGATGAATTTGAGGACCACCTTTAGCTCTCTCCTTCAGCTTCATAGCATATGGAATGACAGGGTCATCACTTTGTAGTTTAAAAATCAGTGGGAGTATTTTTGAAAAGTAGCACGGAGCACACTTGTTTTTTCCCCCATGCGCCTGCTGCTGTTTCTGTTGTTTGTTGTTTGCTTCAG
The DNA here is from genome assembly GCA_037832545.1 of Rhabdalestes septentrionalis. Taxonomy (NCBI): domain Eukaryota; kingdom Metazoa; phylum Chordata; class Actinopteri; order Characiformes; family Alestidae; genus Rhabdalestes; species Rhabdalestes septentrionalis. Next base: position 8,876,795 of record JBBMFX010000017.1, read on the forward strand.
TAACACACAGCTAGCTGTTGCTGTCTCACTACGCATTTAGATTAAAAGACAAAAGCTGCTAAAGTAACTGTAGTCAGTCAATCTCTATTGAAGTCATTCATTCATTCTCTGTGGAAGTCCTCCACTCAAAATGATGAAGCGCTGTGGCAAGGGGTGAAAATAGAGTCGCGAATCACTCAACTTTATGCAAATCCACCCTGGTTCAGAGATGTGACAATGCAAACAATCCAATCTAGAGTAGTTTTTTGAAAGACTGTCATATCTTGTGTTGTCCTTACCACTCCCCACAACCTATTGTCCCTATGTGCTTTTGGATGTTGTATAAAGCTTTTTATACTTTTTTTGTTCTTAGGCCTAAAACACCTTTTGTTCTTCCCACCTATGCTTTACTTTCTTTTTGTTTTCTTTTCCAGTTTAAAATTCTTGCCACTTTTTTCACAACACGCCTACAATTGACAAACACACAAAGACAATAGAGACAAGCGAATGAGAATACGTGAGAATACTGTTCTATTCAGTCTACAGTTTGATGCCAGTGTGATAACTTAAGGCCACTGTTGGAGAAGTATTAACAAATCTCCAGCCAAGAGTTAGGCCAAACAGAACAGGTGTAGTGTATGTACTGTATGGTGGTTCATAGATATAAATGTATTTGTAGTAAACCCATTCTTTACAGTGTAAAGCCCCCAACCTGCATTCATATCGTAGAGTTTACACTGAACTTCTACAGTGCTAGAATGTGAAATATAGATGTTAGCCTTGAATAGACTGCACTGGCGTATTTGCTGATATGCCCTGTCGTTTTCTTTGGTATATGCAGGTAAACAGAAGTTTACAGCTGACTGTGGCACCTAGGTCTCGAGTGTCACGCCCCCTAATTTTCATGCTGGTTGCAGATGTTCATTCTGTTCATCCCTTTTCTCTTTGTCAACATTTTGTATTACATTTAAAAATGTTTACAGGCTTCAGTACTTCGGTTTTGTCCTTGTGCACTTAAATTTTGAAAATGCAAGTTCAAAAATATGATTGATCTGAAAACTGAAAACAATCATTTTGAATGAAATGACACCCAATTTATCTAAAGATTTTAGTACTATATGAAAGACAGCAGTCAATATTATACTTTACATAATCCATGCTATGGAAGTGCTATTGAAGGGAAATATTACCTAATAACATTTATTTTCAATGTCTTTTTAAAACATGCAGTACCTTTACAGAGGATAGAATTTTAAAGTGCATTAAATGTTACCTATCTAAGTTCATATGGGTAGGTGTCGGTACACTGTCTGCACAGAATTTCAAACTTCCATTTCCTCCACACTTCCCTATTTCATGGCAAAGACAAGAGTGTGGTGGAGACGGCGCACATGCTGACAGGGTCAAGGCCAAACATTTTTCATATTTGGAGAATACACATAAGCAGATGCGAGTTAAGCTTAAGGTTTGCCAAAGCAACAAAGGCTCAGACTAACTTGACTTTTCTCACCACCACCACACAAAAAGACAAACAAAATACTTTCTTAGCTCCCTGACTGTCTCAAAACAGATAAAATCTATAATCCCAACAAAGACAGACAAATAACACCTAATAGAAGCTATACGCATATAGGCATAGGACTATAAGGAAAATGGTTTCTGTATTTTCATTGCGCTCAAATGTCTTAAATTAGGGAACATAATTCTTCAGTTAAGCTCATTCTTCCTCCTCCGCCTCCCAACAAAATGTCTGTTCTGCCTTAAACAAACAACTCACATTGGAACTGCCTCTGTAAATACCTCATCGATGTATTATATACTGCAAATTTTCTGTCCTACTGCTGCCATATTTGTACAGTTATTATTTCTTGCTGTCTACTTCTATTCTGCATTTTTGCATACTTAACTCTCCACTGCTAGAATACAATTTCTGTCATTATAGTGTATTCATTCAAAACAGTACTAAAGCTGTCAGCTGCACTAAATGTTGTCTTGTCCTTTTGTTTTGCTGCTCTTGTGCTTTCCTTGCACTCTATTTCTATTTGCATTTTGTGGCTTTTGTCCTATCTGTACTTGCAGTCTTGCATTGTTCTGTTTCTGTTCTTGAGTTGCACCATTGTCCTGGAGGCACATTCTTCTATTTCACTGTGTGCTGCGTATATGGCTGAAATGAAAATAAACCTACTTGACTTGACTTGATAACTTTACCATAGAATGCACTGCTGTTAATCTGTATTGACTCAGCACACCCTGTATTGACTCTAGGCTTATTTCATTTTCTATTTTAAATAAATAGGTTAGGAAAACATGCCCCTTGCCTCTGGGAAAGTAAATGCAGTGTCTCTTCAAAACACATTTAAGTTACACAATAGGACTTTAAGGGCCATGCGTGTAACTTCATGTGTACATTTATATTGTTTGTACCTTGATGATAATGAACAGTGCAGACTCTTGTAACACAAAGCCAAGAGAGCTCAGCACAATACCCACATATTCTTGAATACAAGAAAAAAAAGAAAAGACAAAAACAGACCAAATGGATTGTTTTAACGGCCCCTCCGTTCCTGGCTTGTGCTATAAAAGTAGCAGTTAGTGCCACAGGGAGGCCACTGGTTTTGGATACCATGGAGATGGTTGCCACGCTGCCAGAGCCAAGCAGTGAGATCATTTGCTCACTTCCTTGACTCTGCTCCCCCTCCCGAGGAAGCCAGAGAGAGGGGAGAAAGGGGAGGTATATTAATACACATTTTGGGGGTTACTCTGAAGCTAATGGTCTTCTTGGCACTGGCAATGCTTGGCATGGCAGGCAGGAAACTCAGAAAAATTCTGCTCACTCTTGACAAGCTCTGAATGGCAGCACAATTGATGCTATATGAAAATAAATAAATATATAAATGAATTCATGACACAATGCAGCCAAAGTATAATTCTCCCTTTACCAATATTGGTTGGTGGTTGTGTACTGTAACTTCCTGCAACTGAAAACAGTGCTGAAATATTCACCAGATGTTCATTGAACATCACGTAAAAAAAATCATGAAATTAGAAACGTTGAATAAACATTAAATTCCTGCTTTCAGATATCCACCCCAAGTAGTTATCCATAGATGTTTGAATTATTAATTAACTGTATTGGAGTTAAAGTTAGGGTTAGTACCATGGTTAGAGTTAGGAATTAGGGTTAGGTTTAGTTTTAGTCACATCTTTATAATTATACGATGAACATGGCATGTTCAGGACTGACACTCTTGTGTTTAAGGTACAAGTGGGATCTTTCTTTAATTACATCTCAATTTTCTAAAACAGACTTTGCTCAGGGGCACTTGTTTTCAGTCTGTACCTGAGGCACAAAGCTAAATCTTTCAGCAAGGATTACAAGGCCAGAACTGGCATTTCCATGTGAATTGAGAAGTATAACACATACGTAATAACTAGTAGGACACATGTTGTGATATTCAGTAGCATTAATCAGCCCTCAAAAGAAAACAAAATCCACTTTTGTCCAATGGAAAAGGTCTATAGCAGGCGTGCACAATTCCAGGTCAGTGTGCAGCACAGTTTGATGACCACTCTGGTCAAATGTACCTAATTCATTGACTAGGTTTCGTGGGTAGGTTTGAGTAGGGGAACTACCCAAGTGTCCCCTATACATTAGTCTATTCTCCCCAGGTCTATAGATTCCAAACAGTTTAAAAAATAATCTTGTTTCATGAAGGTACATTAATGTCACATGAAAGCACATGCGCTTACTGAATATTACTGTTTTAATGCGAGTGTAATGGATGCGTAGAATTTCTGGAGGAAAGAAAAATTCTTTGGAGTCTTCTTCTGAAAGGAAATGGTCTTTAGATTAAAACGAGATCATTGAAAACACATATTTAGGAGTACTAAACTAATATTAGGAATGTGACATTAAAGTACATTAGCCCCTTAAACATTCCAAGCACATTACATCCTAAGGCTTGCTATTCAGCAATTACATGGTAATTACTCAATATCATTATTTTTCTAAAGGAGTGTGAAATGGGAGCCTGGAGCTGCTGGTGGTTCCTGACCACTCAATGGGTTACATGTAAGAACAACTCTACTGGTGTTGCATTCCTTTGGTGTGTATTCCTTTTTTACTGTGAGAGACCCATTGTACTAGATGTACACACATTTTAGACCTGCCCAGAAAACACTGGGAAAATAAAGAACAACACATCTAATTACTTTAACTGATTTTCAATTGAGTGATTTATTCTTGGATGCTTCAGTTTTAAATGCTTCATGTTTATCTAAGTTTACTACATTCCTAGAGTACAGGTTGTAATGTAGCTGGAGCCTCTCATTGCTGTATAGGGCAGTATACCTCTGATGAAAACAAAATGAAATGCTCCTCTCCATATTTTCCTGAAATATATGCAATGATAAAATCTGGACTTTTTTAGGCACTATATTGCACAGAAGCCTGAAGCAGGTGAGTGGCGATGCATGCACCACTGGTAAATCAAGAGAACTTGTAAAGCCTAGCTAAACTGCAGAGAAAGAAAGAAGGGCCCTTGTATTATTCACGGCTCAGTTGTTATATTTCAAAGACACAATCAAGGGGTGATTCCTGTGGACTAGCGGCCTAGCACAGTAATGCATGTTTATGCATATGTATGTCTGGTTGGTAGGTGTTTAAACGAAATGGAGATTTTATAACGACATTCATTAATCACTCAAAGTAACCTCAAGTTCAGCCGATGCTCTGGCAACGCACCCAAATTAATTGGCATTCCAGAGTGACAGCCAGGCACATTTTGATAAACCAATTACTTTCATATGGTCACTCGACCTTCTGTACTAATTACACTCCTGCTGCACAAAAGAGCTATTGCACAAACACAAAAGACTCTAATATGGCTGTTTGTTTCTCTGATACGTGTACAAACTGATCAACACACTATTCTAGTGTCATCATTCATTAATATGTGGATGACAAGATGCAGACATGATTCACGGGCATTCTTTTTTCAATTGAGTTTGGATATATTATGGTCATAACAATGACATACAACACAAAATGTTTTGCTTTGGTGATTATATGCAATCAGAGAGCATTTAAAATGAACTGTCAGCTTAACAAGGTTTGTTGCACACAGGACCACTTACTAATTGTGCCATGCTTGAAAGGAACAAAGTTAAACTTGTGAGGTGGAACAGAGAAGCTAATACAAAGGAGATTTTAAAAAAAGTAATTTGCCTCTACAACAATGTACACAGGTACAAACCAACAAAACAGGCAAACAAGGCAAAAGTTTCCACTGGGAAAGGGGTTTCTGATGGACACCCACACAACCCTTCGACAGGATTTTGTGCCCCCAATGTTTGAATGAACAGTGGTGTAATACAACTCCAGCTCAAAACATGCTAGTAATGTCCAATACAGGCAGAAGTTTGTATGTGAAATTTTGGGCACTTTTGGTCACAGTATAGTTTTATTTATAATGTGAAAAGTTAACACATCATCATCAATAGCTGCTTTTGTCAATTTTGACATTTGATTTCACAAAATGTTGTGACAACTGACATTTGTTAGAACAGGCCTCCATTACATTTTGAATGTAGTTTTATGTCACTTGTAATCGTACGTCATGTAACATTACAGATACAGAGCCCTCATTGAAATCTTACTCAAAATGCTTCAACAAGTTATATCCTACATGTGTAAGGCATGACTCCCATACATTTGCAGAATTTTCGGGAAAAAAATATAAATCAAATGTGGCATGTGCAAAATCTGGGCAGCATTTCAGTCAATTTGTTTATAATTGTTTGTGAAATCTTATTTGATCAATCCAAGTCAGGTGTAGACTACTAATATAATACAAACATGGAAATGACTTCTCAGCGTGTTGCGCTTAAACTCAAAAGCCATTGGCTTATACTTAATAGACATACAAAATATAAAAAAATAACTGTGCTTTAGAATTTTCAGAAGTTAGTTTGTTCATAACCTGTCAGAAATGCTGTAATTGTTTGTTCAGAAATGATGTTAACTGTATAATAACAGTGAAATGTGCCATTAAGAATTGGCCGAAATTTTGGTATTTTAAGGACTTTACTGCCAGTTTTTGCATTCTGTTTACACCTCTGTATCAGAGGTAATGTAAATGGGCATTATCCATGAGCTGTGAAAGTGAAAAGTTAATTAAAACATGTAAATATTAATTGTTTATTTATATATATAATGTCATATTTGCAACAGCAGTGAATAACTGCATATGAGTATTGTTTGCCTAAACAGTTATACATAAAATGGGTAGTCTGTCTACTACTTTTATTACTGGTATACAACAAAATGTTTGTTGAAATGTTCTGCTTTACTCATTGTGCCTTTTCTTAATGTTAGTAGACACATCACATTCAAAACTGAGAAACAAAGGTATTGTAATTTAATAGATTTTTGTCAGATATATAAAATGTAGATGTTAATGTAGATGCAGTCCTGTGCACCGGGTTTATTGTAACTTTGTCTTTCATTCAGCAATAATGAGGCTACAACAAAGAACAAAAGGACACACACACACACACACACACACACACACACACTCACTCACACACACACACACACACACACACAAGTGAAGTTAGGCCAAGGGTAAAGACAACACACAGAGCACAAACAGCAGGTAAATTTGGCTGAAAGATACACCTACTATTTCAATAGATACAAAATACAAAGATGTAAGACATTGGTCAAGTAGGCCTACGTATAAAGGACATTTGTTTTTCTGTTATTTTCACATAGCTACGTTAATACGTAAGTAATATCAACATTATTAACTAATGTCAACATGAGAGGAAGAGGAATGTATTTTATGTTTGTACATCCCGCATCAGCTGTGTGTTTAGGCTTGTATGCCAGGTTTGTACATATCATGTTGTTTTTTTGGGCACAATACTGCCTGTTTACACTTTCACAAACTGGCACAGAGCATTGACAGCTCCATGTAATGCAGTTTCTCCTTACTTTAATACAACATTCCTTTACAATGAAACTCTATTGAAATGCTTGGTCCTTTATTTGATCTATTTTCCACATTGGTGATTGACGTCAGGATGGGTCAAGAGAGAAACTGGCTCTTTTTTTACACCTCATTCTTTTTCAGTGCCTCAGCATAAAGGGACTCTGGCAAGCATCCCCTAGAGCTCCATCATCCTCTATTCCTCTCACTTCCCTCTTCCCCTCTTCATCCTTTCCTTCCACCCTCAGTTCAATGATGGCTCTTAGGACCTCCCTCTCATCTCTCATGGATGACCCTCAGCTCTATATTCTGTGACCCGATGACTTCAGTCAGTGTCTCGCAACACTCCTTACATTCAAATGCCAAGACAGAAGATGGAAGGTGAGGAGAACAGAAGAGAGACAGAGTGAGAGAGAGAGAGAGAGAGAGAGAGAGAGAGAGAGAGAGAGAGTGAGAGAGGGAGGAAGAGTCTGTTACCTTGAAAAGCACAGTAAAACTTAGTCCTCTGTCTACTGAGAGAGAATAGAGCCAGTAGAGTGATTATGATGACAAATGTCCTCTGCAGTCTATTAGCCACAGGAAAAGCAGAACCAGTAGAATCGGGAAGCCATAACCCTTTTGAAAATATTATACAATTTCAGAAGATTTGAAGACATAATAAAAGCACTAAAACAGTTTTAAACTTGATAATTTAAACTTGATGATAAAAACCGCAACTTGCAAGATTAATTTGCATGATCAGTGTTTTTTGTATAAGAGCTAGCCCTATAGTGGGGGAACTGCAAGTTTGATTCCTGGCAATATATCAGCCATCTGTTGCTGAGAGGTCCAAGAAAGCATAACTGGCATTAGCCTCAGTGGGTGGGTATGATGGCCCTCTCTTTCCCCATGACTCTGTATGATGCTAGCATGTGTGTTTGCTGGTATTACAGATTAGGTTGTTAGTGTTCTCGTCCAAGCGTGCTGAGCTGTCCAACAATGTTGCATTTGGGGCAGTTTTTAAAAAAATGAGGCATATTATGAGCCTAGGAGGAAGCACCTGCTACTCTTCACCAGTTTGGTAGCATGTAATGGAGGAGACCATAGCTAGCAGGAAACCTGGGGACATTTTGGGTAATTGCCTTGTGACCAAATAATGACTTCAAAAAACTTCTAGCAGTGTCAGTGTTTTTGGACCACAACAAGGAATTTAAACTACAGGTTTAGTGCCAACAAGAGTGTAGACTGGGATGATGTACAACTCACATTTGTTACAAAACAGATGGCTGCAGTAATGAGGAAATAGCCACGAATCCAAAAATATTCCTTTCTTAGTCATATATTTCAAAGCATATCATTACCATCATGCTTTGGACTTGTTTTCATTTGTGCAACTTAAAAACAGAAGGTGGTAATGGATGACGTTGTCCTGTGCTTGCCTTGTTGACCTGTCATCAGAATCTATATCATATCAGCGGGTCACACAATCTCCTGAAAAAGGATTTCATTTGCAGCATCTTGTATAGCGTGACGTACAGCAAATTCCAAAGACCACTCTAATCATACAGTTTACAACAGGCCTTACACAGAGCCCGCTGTCTGGCGGCTGCCAAGATGATTCGATAGCGATATTATGAACTCAAATTTCCAGCACATTGTTTCACTTCCTGCAAGCGATGAGTTGGTCCATTCCCTAATCCGGCTTTAGAGTACATCAGATTTAATCAGATTTAATCATTTTAGCTATTTCTGGTGCCCCCGCAAAGCGTGCACGGCCACCACACAGCGCAGAAAGTGGTGGAGAAGCATTTAGGGAAGCCACAGTGGCCCTGCGCTCTTCTATCACAGTGCACCACTGATAGAATGTGTAAAGCTTTTTCTTCCACTGCCAGCCCATTGCCTCAGTTAAATCAATTTACAGTGTCAATAAAAAGCGTTTCTAATCATTCCCAGGGCATCACAATTTACAGTGCTCAGGGTGCCGTGGTGGTATTTTTCTTTTGTAATTGACTCCCCTCCCCACTCCGCAGAGCCTTCTCTCATCTGACTTGCAGAGGAGAAGATAAAGCTAGTGTTTATCTTGTGTTAAACGCTTCAACACGACATGCAAGAAAAGCAGTGCATTCTCTGAAGCAGATTTGAGGACACCTAGTGCAATTTGTATTCATGCCTGTGACCTATCGCGCCACTCTCCTCTTATTATTTTGCCCAGGAATCTAAAGATAGCCCGTTAAAAGCAGAGCAATGGCGATATGGTGTGTTTATCACAAGAAGGACGTTAATGGGGTTTAACACGTTACCCAGCAGAGTAGTCAAATGGAGGAGCTCCAAGGAGCACACCCATTTAAAGCCTGTTCACACAGAGAATCAACAAGGAAATCTGTGATTATCCGCCCCCACATATTCATACACACTCACACAAACACACAAGTGAAAAGTGGAATGACAAGGTGGTTTGCAGAATGCCTCACAGAGGTGATAATGGGACACAGCAGCAGGTGTTCAGAAGGTGTTTCCTGACCCTGATCTCAACAGGTGCACTGCAGTTCTGACTTTCTCTCAATATCTTTATCTCTTTCATTGCATCTCTCTCTCTCTCTCTCTCTGTGAAGAATTAATTTTAATCATTAAACACAGTTTCACAACTTAGATCCTCCTTGCCATTTAGCAGCACCTAAGTATATTACTGTGGCACTCAAATATTTATGGACTTCAGTGGATCTTCAACAAGCCTGGATTCCCATTGTATTAAATCCCCTCACAAGAGCCTTTGTGCTAACATCCATGCTAAATGCCAATTAATAAGAATATAATGGGGCTTATTTTCCCACTGTGGCAGTGCCATGGAGACAAACAATTCTAATTATGTCAACTAAACTCGAAAAAGAATCCATAAAAAGACGGTTAATTTAATTATTTTTTGTTCCCCTTCTGTCACTGGGCATGTACTTTCAGCTGTTCAAGCACACCAGAACTACAAATATACACTTGTCCTGACAGGTCATCAGATCCTACCTGAAAGTTAATTATGTATTACTTTTCCCTCTCAAGTGCTCAGGAGGAATAATTTCAGGTTATGGTACACTGAGTAGCACACAGACACACACATACACATGATGTGAGCTATCAAATGTTCTATACAACCTACAGACTGAGGTGTTTTGACAGAGTGAGGTGTTTTTGTTAATTCCAATGAACATCTTGCACTTTGAAGCAATATGAAACTTACCAGGGTTTTAGCAGGGATGTATTTTTGTTCAAGGCAAAGCCTGCAGCTACCAAAGAGGCTAAACTAATGTCGTGACTCAACTCACACCCTGAGACTAAAGACTCGCTCCCCAGGTACTCGACTGAGACTCACACCCAAGAGACTCGCCTCAGACTTGCACCCCAGAGAATCAGCGCTTACTCACACCCCAGGAATAAACGCATGACACTATCTGGTTTAAAGAGCCTTCACATTACATAAATGTTTTACACACATCCCCTTTGCACACACAGCTCTCTGAGTAGCTATCTAAGTAGAAAGTAGTGCTTGTTTCTTTAATCGCGTGATTACATTTGGCACCCACTTTTTATATAAGTGTTCTTTCTGAGAGTATGTATGGTTGAAGGCACTCCTAGGTAAATGAGGGCTAATTATTATAATAATTGGATTTTCTAGGGTTTAGTATAGCAAGCAGGAACAGATAGAATGCACCAGTGAAAAATTACTTGTCCAGTCAATAATTAAATCAATCAATTAATCCATCCATCAATCAAGCGAGTGCACATCAATTTCTATCAAAATACATCTAGCCACAAAAATTACTGCACAACAGAATGTTCTGGCAAAAAAAATACAGACTCTGTGTCATTCTTAGCTCTTATAGATTCCTTGCAGTGAATTTCAGCATACGGTTTGGAATCAATGCATAGTAAGAAATACAGTTATGTTCATTTCAGCGTGTCAGAGTTTAGTGCAGAGGTGCTTGGTGGAACTCAGTGAAAGTGGCTTAATGCTGTGCAAAAATCCCATATTCACATTGTCATGGTACCTGTGTGACTCTGTAGAGGTTCGGGGTTTGCGTGATTATGGCTTGGCAGGACTCATCCTTCTCCACTTCAATAGCTATGGAATCCTCTGTAGACCGTAATAAAATAAATAGATAAATAAATAAATAGAGAAGCAATAACAGATGAAAGATGAAGCTCTCAGTACATCCATGGTCTCAGTGGAAACAATTTCAGTTTTTTTTTCTCTGTTTCTCCTTGTTTGTTCAACATGTATAGATCCTTCTGCTACATGAGTGATCAATAACCTTGTTGAGGATTTGGTTTGCTGTGGCAGTGAAGATATCTAACACTCATTTTAAGTTTGCTGGGGTCTAAATGGTTTAAATCACTCTAAGTGAAACTATTCTTTTATTTAATACATCTGTAGCAAGCTGCGTGTTTGATGTTTGCACGTTTGTCAAGACTTCTCAATAGAGTAGCCGTGGTTTACTCAGGCCCTGCTCTCAAGAACAATGGCCGAGCAAACAAGGAGAGGCTTGTGGTTCACAAAAGCTCTTCACCATAATGGATTTTTAAACAGAGAGGGGAGAGCAGGTCTCCAGTCAAATCACTGCCTTGTTTATTCACATCCTCCTTTCTGAAATAACTTAATCCACCATTCTTACAGCAGATTAGAGAACATTTGCTTCAATTAAAAGCAAACTCTACAACAGAAATGCAGCACACAGCACATCAGCACAACCGCCCTGCTTTGTGTGGGGCTTTGGGTCGATAACGGTGAAGTGTACAGCCAGTTTGCATTTTCATTCTAGAGACAAATAAAAGTGGGATATGGTTTCCTCATCATCATTCATCAACATTTCACCTTTCAACGCCCCAGTAACAAACATCATCATCTCTTTTAGTATTGCTTTCACCATCACGGATGGCAGCCACACTGTAACCAAGAACCAGCGTCCCCACACTGCCTAAGCAGCAGTGGAGTGACCATTGCGGCAACTGGTTAGTCCTCACACTGCTCATTACCTGTGCAGCAGTGCATTCTTAAAATGTTTCATCATTTAGCATTAGTAACACAGTTCCTGTCCTGTACATCAGCAGCATGTTTATGGGTGTGTGAATCAACGCTATCTCTATGTCAGCACCCCATAAACCATTTCATCCCTCCTCATATCCACAGCACCATCAGGCTGACTCACTTGCTGCTCCAAACAAACTTTAGAGTGGTGATAACACAGGGCATAAATGCCACTGCTTGCTCCAGTCCAAATTTGAGTCAGAGGCCTGCAGATACAGATAAAGAAAACAATGATACGCTCAATCACTGAGACGCTGAACTGCAACAATACAGAGGGTAATACTTCAGTACGTTAATGCGAGGCTTTGAAAAATGTCCATTGTTCACACGTTTTGTGTCACTGTACAATGCAGTCACTGTAAACTATAACAGCTGAAGGGTTTGATTCAGGATTCAAGAGCTAAAGTAGAAAGTAAATCTAAGTTGTTCTGATTTTGGTGAAAAATCTGTCTGCACTTGAGTCTTAAATTCCTGAACAGTTATGCAAGGTTCAGAAGAATTTGCCATTGGTCACTTTGCATTTTTATATATTAAAAAGAAGGAAGTCTTCGCAATAATATCAGAATAGTTGATGTTTTCTAAACTTTTGTTGAACAAATGTGCACCTAAATTGTGTGTCTGTGATTGTAGGCCTCCTTCAGAAATACAGGACATATACTGGACAATGTTTGGGGAGGACCTGAAACCAAATCAATGAGCAGCAAGCTAACAAAAGCAATAAAAAAGGTCAAAGCTCCAGTCCCCATTGATTAACAGTGTAATTTTCATTACATTTTGGTTGGAAATAATAGAACATTTAACATTCAAGATTTTTCTACCCATGGTTTCAGGATTAATTTTGCATCAGGCCCTGAACTCCCACTGACTGAAGACCTACTGCATAAGATTAACCACCAGCAAAATAAGGCAGTATACCAGGAAGCAGTTTCATTAGAAGTAAGGCATACAGGAGGTTCTAGTTACCTCACTAACTGTGAGGGTGGTAAACAGACTCCTGGAGTCGCTCTAGATTTGCTACATTAAGGATAAAATATGTTTTCATGTTTAGAATATTTAAATATCAAGTTTTGGGTTAAATATTTAAAGCTTTGGGTTAAATATGGAATCTCTTTCATCTAAAAATCTCAAAGCAAAGTTAACCTGTAGTGTTAGATTAATGCTAACTGATTACTTTCTAGAAATGTTCATTATTGTAGAGGTGTGATTTTACTGTTTTAAATGGGTTTGGACGATAATGAAAGCCTAGCTCTAATAGAGAATGTCTACCACTGTTTATTTTAATATGCCTTGTAATTAAAATATATCCATTCTGGGTCAATCAATCAATCAATCAGTCTTAATTACAGAGTCCAGATGAAAGACATCACATTAAATAATTTAATCACTGAGACACCAGACAGCTGATGAGATGTGTGTGTGTATATA
>JBBMFX010000017.1:8900175-8917041 GCA_037832545.1 Rhabdalestes septentrionalis
TATGAAGTGATATACGTATGTTGAAATATACTGAATACTGGATGTTCTTTTTTACTATTTTACTACTTTTTACTTCATAATTATGGGCACATCTTTTTTTCATAATTTTACTAATGATTTGAAAGCCATGGAATTGCTCAGGACTAGCATGCTCAATTCATTTTATACATGAAACCATGTTGGTTTTGTGTTATTAAAAACATTAATTGCAAACTTTTGAACAGCTCTGTATTATTATGTTGTTGTACACATTACGCCGTAATAGCACTAATGAAAATTCAAAGTGAAAAATGTGTTTCATTATCATGAAAATTATTTCATGATGCACAAAGTTTTAATGGTCCTGAGAATGGCTCTTTATAAATTAAAACATGCTGTTTTTTTTTTCTTTGTTCATTTGCTTGTATGCTTTGTTTGATGTGAGGATAAAATATGACTCAGATATGTTCACGGTGGGCTTCCATGCGAATCACTCAAATATGTTCTCAAACTGAAGAGTTTGGACAGTGGAACATTTTGGTTATGTAAGTGCCTTTTTTGTTTCTTTGGCACATCGTAATTCGTTTTGTTGCTTTGTGGCCCTGAACAATGCTTCGTTTCTGAGCATGGAGCAAGGGCCAGGCTTTTGACTATGCATTCAAAAAACAGATGCGTGAGCACATGGTCAGTGTCATCTACTGCAGTCCCAGATCCACCACAGACAATCTAAAAAATGTCACTTTCTGTCGATTCCCCACACCCACTTCAACCCCCCCTCGCTCATTCCCTCTGCTCCCTTACTCATACAGGCATATGGCAGTGTCCATCAGCATAGTGGACTTGTTTTGATGAAGGATGAAGTGTGCCTGCTGAATTATGTATATGCAATAGAGTCACAGATCGCTGCGGTAACTGCCACTGACAGCTATGAATACCTGTGAGGAGGCCAGAGACCATGTGACTTACATACTCGCCCCTTCTGCCTCTCTTTCTCTATTTCGGTCTCTGCCTGGGAGTGGGATGTTGTATATCAAAGTGCACTTCATTTACTCTAAGAAAGGAGATTAATCATGTATCCTGTGGCACCTGTGGCCACCACAAGCAGGCCTCTCCTCCCTCAAGTCAGACTCATACCTCACTCCACCCAGATGTTCTGATACTTAATCTTCTAATCTTCACTTAGCCCAGTTCTCCTTAATCGCTCCACACTGTGGTTCCATAACCACTTCTAATCACACATTAAGATCATGCCAGGTTTAGCCACCAAAGCCTAAAAGGTGGTTTAGCACCATCAGGTTGATTTGCACTTTCCATTAGTAAGATTTGAACGGATGAATTAATGGTGAATGTCGGCAAAGACGACTCTCTTTTTTCGGAATGAGAGCCAGTAATTCAAATCACAGAAACAGAGACAGTATAGTAAAGTACTGTAATAATTATTGCAATTGTATTGTGTTTTCCCAAACATTATATGATTTCTTAAAGAATACAACATGACACTGCCTGTGCTTAGATATGCATAGGTACAGTATTGTGTAGGCAGCCATAACAAATAGCTATGAATCTATTTATCTAAAAGTTTAATGAGGGAGGGGACGTTCCCACTCTCACTGTGTTTAGCTGAATGCAGAAAGGCCCAGGCAACAACTAGTGATAACTAACTGGCTAACTAGGATTAAAAAATCCATTTGCTGGTTAATTTCATGAAACAAAATAACAAAAATGGTCCTGAAATCTCAAGAGCCTCACTGATAAGACTCCAGCTGTGCTAGGAAGCTAATGGAAAAAAAGTTAATGGAACTACTACTACTACTACTACTACTACAAAATGGGGTGTGGCTGGCAGATGATAGCTCAAATAAAATTATTTAGATTGAATAACTCCTGAATTGCTATTGTTACAATTGTCAGTAAGGCAGCTGGCCTTGCTTTTTATCTATTTATTTAAAACAGAATTGTCCACTTTGAGTTTAGGGTTTTTTTAAAACCCAGGTTGGATGGAGCGCCCCATCAAAAAAGGTGTATTTCATTTTGAAGACAATAAAAAAGTGACACTGTTTTGCAAACACACGTCCATTTTGCCATACAACCCCAAACTGTAAAAAGATAGATAGATAGATGCTTGTCATTGTGTCCATACAAATACACTGACATAAATAAAATGAATACAAACATACAGAAAAAATGTATCAACAAAAATGTATTATTGTTAGTTACAGTATATAATGAACAAAAAGTTGCAAAATGGTTCCTTTCTTGTGTAGTTACTGCATGATTTTAATGACCCTGTTTATAAATACAGCTTTAAATGCCTAAAACCATTACACAGTACAGTCCCTACATGCATGTAATTTGCTCTAGTTTTTTTTCCCCTTACAGGTTTGATGATGATAAGGGAAATTATGTAATTACACCCAGCCATGTTTTCCATTTGGGTTATTCAATTAAAACAATGTATAAAAGCCATCCAGAATACTAAAGCCAATATAAAGCTATCACAAAATAAAAGCCATTAAACAATAAAAGTGTCACGCAGGTGCAGCTGTCAGGTGTCTGCCAGGCATGCCAGTCATAAACCTACTCATCCAATCTCATTTTTTGCACTTTGCTTAATTGCATTTCTATATTTGGCTCAGACAAATCAAACAAAAATCAGGCCGAGTGAATACACACGTTGACGGGTGAGATCAAATTGTCAAGGATGCATTAAAAGCACAAACTTGGAACAGTCTGAACAGTTTGGATGTTTTTGACAAAAAGGGTTTCTTAAAATGATGCTTTAATAAGCGTACTTTGCAGGCTAAGGCTTTATTCAATAACATACTCACGTGGGTAAATGAAGACTATGCAGCACATCATGAGGTGTCGTGTGGTGCAGTGGGATGTTTCTTAGAAGTGCTGTGACTGAAGTCACATGCTTAACAGTAGCTGCCGCAGGGAGGAGTGTTATCTGCTCTGATGATTAGGGGTCAAAAACCCCTTCATCTGACACCTCCAAAGCTTTGTTTGCATGTGTGTATGTGAGGGACAGAGCTTGAACGCTGCGGGCCATCTGGAGGATCAAAGAGCTCTTTTCCACATCCATCTCTCTCTCCCTCTCTCTCTCTCTCTCTCTCTCTCTCTCTCTCTCTCTCTCTCTCTCTATCTCCCTCTCTCTCTCACTCACTCTCTCTCTTGCTGTCTGCCTCTCATTCCACAGTACCCAGGTCCCTGGCAGGAAATTTGTCCGAGAGATAACCAAACCAGGGTCAAACACTCACCTCACTGACACACCAATTAAGCCTCAATAAGACGCTGTTATTAAATTGCCTTTTAAAGCATTGACATGGGAATGCTGGGCGAGAGAGAGCAGTCACAGGCACTTAAGAAATGTGCCACCTCCAGATAAAGCTTCCTTTATACACACACACAGGCCTGATGAATGCAGGAGCCTAATTAGAAAAAATGGCATCAACACAGACCAAGTCAGAATACAAAATGGCTTTTGTGTGTGTGTGTGTGTGTGTGTGTGCATGTTTAGTTGTCGAACACATTAACAGCGTTGTATGGCTTCTCAGAATTCTACGATATTGGGTTAAAGGATTGCTTCATCAAAAAATCTAATTTGCAGTTTTCCTCTCAGCCCGAATGCAGAGAGTCGGCCAAGACATTTTCCTGTCTGAAGTTAGGTGTCAGGCTTCTCTCATTTGTAACTGAGCAATAAGGCTAATATAATTCAAGTCTAGATGACCCAAACCATTATTCTTAACATATATCTATTATTCTTAGTTGTAATAACAGTTCAAAACAAAATAAACCGATGTCAGGTCTCCAATTCCTTTACATTTTTCAACCAATTTTTGTGGACATTCATCTATCCACCCCTTATCTGAACTGCTTATGCTTAACCAAGGTTGAGGGGGTGCTGGAAAGAATTCTAGTTCTCACAGGGCGAAATGCAAAGAAACACGCTGGACAGGTCACCAGTCCAAACAGGGCAGACACACAGACAAACACATTCATACCCAGCGGCTATTTCGCATCCTTTTAGACTGTGGAAGGAAACTGGTGCCCATGCAGACATGGGGACAACACGCAATCTCTACACAAAAGGGACAGCTGGGAATCAAACCCAGGATACAGCTGTATAACCTATATTGGGTTTTTATGTACATGTAAGCCCCCCAAGTGTGTTATATATCAACACATTTTAAATGTGTGTCTTGTGTAAACACTGTACTTATTTTCAGTATGAAATATGTAAAGTGACAAGCGATGTCAAAACTGTTGCTTGTAAATGTATCTTGGGTTAATGTGTACATTTGGGATATGAGGGCATTTGCCAATGAAAGTTGAATACATTGTATTTTTCAACACTACAATTGCATTGTGTGATACTTTTTAAAAATCTATTTAATAGTCATCTAACCATGATGTATAATTTATCAGTTTAGTGTCAGTTTATGTTTTTTTTTCTTCCTGTGCTTCCGCTCTATGCACTCCTTCAATCTGCCAGTCCCAGACTGGAGAATAATGTAACCTGCACCCCCCCCTACATTCATCCATCTGCGTCAGCAAAGCCACCTTCCTTATGCCACATGACACTTGGTGAGGAAAGGAAGAAATGAATCATCTAAAAGCTTACTCACTTTTTTACAATCTAAATTGCTCTGAGGTGACTCAAACATAAACCCTTTAGATGTTGAGTGCACTCCTTTAAAAGTTTTAGATGTAATAATTCAAATATATATATAAGGCCAGTGTAACACGACATAACAATAGTATCATAATCATGTTGTGATTGTACTGCTTTTAAGCTTATGATATGCTTTGCAGGGTATCAAGATCCAGCTTATTCTGTGGTTTTGCTCATCTAATGTTCAGGCACTATACACTGTATAGTGTCAACAGTGTGGGGTTGGGGTTGCTATTCACCACTAGCGCCCCCTGTCTCCTAGTTGACCATCAGTCCTGGAGTATTATCTTTATTCCACATTTGGTATCTGCATTTTCAAATCTCCTTCCAGTGTAAACAGGAGTGGTGCATCAGGCAACGTTTCTGTTTTGTAGTGTTGTTTCATGAATGAGAATTCTCCTCTTATGCATGCTTTAAGCGCTGCAATGTACATGACAGACTGTAAAAACAGTATAAGCCCTACAGTTGAGCTTTCCAACATAAAATGTAATCTTAGTGTTTTATACTGGAAAGCCTGGAAATCCCTGTCCTTCAAAAATGGCCATAGACGGACATTTTAAATGCAAATTTTCCCTATAAAAGGCAATAATAGTATGAATATCTGATTTTGTATGGAATCAGAAGTTATACATAATTTTATAATATATCCATAAGAAAAGTATTAATAGTTGCCAGTGCTAGATGAGATGGGCCAAACAAATGACTTTACTTATATTTTTCTAAGTGAAAACACTGGAATTGGTGGCCCTTTTTATACAGGGACAAGCTTGCTTATTATTATTTTATGTTAATAAACTAAAAATATATAGTATTTAAATAATTTTGTGTCATAGATAATAGTTAGTAAGGTATTTATTATGGCATTAAAATATTTGTGAAATATTTTAAATTAATTGAATAGTATTTATAAAAGTCTTTAGTTGGATTGTTTTGTGACACAGTGCAGACAGTGTGGGCTGATGTGCAGATTATGTATGAACACAGTGTATATTCAATGCTGTTGTTGCAGTAACAGTGCAGCTTCAGTAATGGGACTTTTGCCAATTGTTCTCATAGAGATCTAAACAATAACCCGTACATAACTCTTTCTTTGACACCGAATGTTCACATCTCATCTTTTCCCCCATTTATTTGTAGATGCTGTGCCTTATATAGATTTGATGATGGGTTTGTGTGAAATAGCCTGTCCCCTCAGTGCGGCCATTTTGTTTTATTGGGATCATACTCCTATTTGTTAATTCTTTCAGGATATTTTATATTACATGAGTTGAGTAGACTACTGATTAAATGGAAAACCATTTACAAAGGTGAACTTTAGTCTAATGAACCTAGTATGCATGTATGCATATTGTCTAATGAGGTAGAAATAATTTGATCTAATGGAAATTCCACTCTAAAATATACACTTTAGTTAATGTCAGAAAATGGTAGGTGAAAAGCTTTTATTTTGTCAAAATGAACACATCTCAAAATTTCAACTTGTTCAGAAAGACCCCCGAAGCCCTCATAGTGTTAACTATTTTCATTTCAAATCTATATGTGTAAAAAATAAAATATCTCATCTGTAATGTATTGAGTTTTGTATAGAGAACTTGAGTGCAGCAAGGAAACTAGAAATAGTTTGTATTATTTGAATTACTTTGGTTTATTGTTACTCATTATGTTACTTAATGATCATTTTCTAAAAATATTATATCGTCTGTGAACTGTACTCAGGTGGTAGGAGATGGACCAGATTCATTAACTAATACCCTTATTGGTCAAAACACCGACATAAACAAAGCAAAAGACATTGTGATTGATTAGATGCCTATATTTCCACTGTCTGCAATATCAGAACTGTAAAGACCAATATCACAATCATGAAAATTAACAAATGAATTATAATAAATAAAAAACACTGGAGCAGCTGGAAGCCTTGTGGTTAGGTTGTTGCCTCCCAGTGCTGCTAGTGTCATCACCTGAGCAAGGTACAGTCCGAACTCACAGCTCCCACACAGTGCTCCTTGTATGTGGCTTCCCACTGCTTAAGAGGGTGAAAGGGTTAAATGCAGAGAAAGAATTTCACATTGTTCACACTGTGTTCTGTGCTGTGGTGTGTTACTGCATAACTATAAGCGGCCACTTTACTTTTATACTTGCACAAATTCCAAAGACTAGTTAACCCTTAAAAATGAGCCACAAATGACTGGTGATGAATCGTTTTAGATCCCTAAAGGACCATTTTTGTAAATGAGTGTGAAAAAGATTTCTACCTTCAATTAAAAAGCTTTTAAGAACCACAATGATTGACTGTACCAAAAATGGCATTTCTTTATGCAAAGAATTCTGAAAGCTCCTAACTACTTCCCAGAAAAGGCAAAGACAGGCACCAAACAGGAATTCACTGTTTTACAAAAAATGAACTGTTGAATAGCATCAGTTTTACCCGAGGCACATATCAAAGGCAAATAAATCATTTTAGCATGAATCCTTGAAAAATAATGTTTTTATGAGGGTTCTTTTTAAAAAAAATCAAGGTTGCAGAGGACAGTATGCCATTCTGCAGCCATCCTTTGGCAGCCACAGACCATTGTAGCAGCGATTATACATGTCTGGTGTTGAGAGTCAAATAAACAACACCTCAAGGAGTTAAAGATTACCTTGAAATTCTTATTGAAGTTGAACTTCTCTATAGACTTTCATTCCATTTTGTATGATGAATAAAGAAGGAAGCTAAATGGATTGAGATACGGCCATTACTACCAACACTCTCTCCCCCTCTCTCTCTTTTCTCATTTAGGACTCAGCAGTGTCTCTTAGTGAGGGTGACTCACCTATTACACACTGCAGAAGTAGAAATGCGGAAATGGGGCTGCAGTTACCATAGTAACAAGGTATGCTAACCAGGACCCTCATGGAAATGGAAAGTGTGGATATCACAGAATGGCTCAGAACAAGTCTTCCACAAAAGCATTACAAGTGCTGCCTTGAAATGAGTTGATTTATATGTACGGATGACTTCAGAATGAATAAAATACATCCACACTCTTTCTGCTTACTCCTATTGATGTAATCCATAGTGGGGTCCCAAAGTCTGAGATGACATTAAGAAAAAAAAAAATATATATATTTCATAGCCTGGAGGGAAACAAGTTTTAGTTTTAGAAGTAAGAAATATTATAAACAAAAGAGAAGTTATGACAAGTAAAATGAAGAACATTTCAGGATGCTGCACTATTTCTAGCTCACTGATCAAAATTAAGTAGAAGTAAAAGTGTGCTACCATTGTACAAACAGATCAATCTTATCCCGTCCATGGAAGCACATGTTCTGATGACTCTCAGGTGGATTTGATCCACTTACCTGGGGCTTTTCCAGCTCAGGGACATGCTGTAATTAAGAGAGCAGTAGAACATGTAAAGGAATTCTGATATTCATTAAAATATTTCATAGATTCTTCTTTTTATACGAATTGTGATTCAAACAACATAATCTTTCATTTTGCATTAAATTAGAGAAGAAATAACAGTCAAGCAATCTATAAAGGACCTAAATATGTTTGTTATTTTTGGTTACAGTAAGTAAAAATTTAAGTAAAAATTATGTTTCTGTACCATTGTGACAACTAAGATTTTGCTATACACACTATATCATAGATATAAACTACCAGTATCACGAAACTGTGTGGTGTGCTGGTGCCTCACCTAGGGTGAGTCGCAGGATAGGCTCTGGCTTTGCACAAACCTAGAAAAGGATTAAGCTGTTACAGAAACTGAATTAATGAATGAAGATCCTTTAAGTGAAAATAGCAGGAATAACGTCTTTTTACGAAAACAGTATTCAGACAAATACTTTTAAAAAAATTGCTTTTGGGAACCCCGACCCACGTATGGAGTTTGTGTGCTACATTTAAATTTTACTCGAATACAAATACAAATAAGAATAATTGTAACTTTTAACAAATACAAATACAGATACGAATAGTGGCCGCTCTGCACTCCCCTAACTGGTACGGACGTAATATCACTCAGCTCTGCCTACTGGACACTGCAGCATTGAGCTGAGTGTGTACAGAGGCTTTTATGAGCAGACCGAGAAAGGGTAAGCTTTAACTCTAGGCTCATTTTTCTCTGACACCCATAGGCAGAACGGTGCACCTCCACCATTAATCAGCAGAGATTAGTCGTAAGGAAAGGAAGGGGCGCTGTTATTAAGTAGTAATTGTATTAAGGAGTTGCATTGGGAACGTTAGTGCTGACAGCCGAGATGCTGGCTGATGGGGACGGTGTCCTGTCAGGGACAATCTTCAGTCCACTAAATAGTGTTCAGACAGGCCAGGGTGTAGAACAACCCCACATTTATCATCCTCACACACCAAGAGCCATGGGGCTGTCACACAAAAGTAAGCATGGTTCTGTTTCCCACACACAAATTCACAATCTGCTATACGAAGCTATGTGTGTAAATCCCTCTTGCCCACCTCTCTTTTTCTCTCCCATTCACACACACACACACACACACACACACACACACCACGCTTAAGCTTTGAGCTCCTCAACGGGCCCACCAGAGCAGAGAAAGGTGTGGGAAATGTGCCAGCACTGGACCAGGCAGACGGGCACATGGCACCTCAGAGTGTCCAGCACTCTGCTGAGAGAGAGAGAGAGTGAGAGAGAGAGAGAGAGAGAGAGAGAGAGAGAGAGAGAGAGAGAGAGAGAGAGAAATTTCCCCTCATCATTTTTCTAAAATCTTTAACTCATGTTATTAGCAGAACCATCAGTTATGTGTGTGTGTGTCATACAATCAAGTTCTTCTGGTCAAATGACATGTTTTACTGAGAACAAATTCTAACACAGTCTAATGCATAACCGCTTTATATTTACTGAAGTTTGACTATTGCAACAAAAAAAAAACATGAAATGTGGCCATTACAAATTTTGGGACAAGTAATTTTATTATTCCTCTTCATATTTATTGTTGTTATTATTATAAACAATAATTTGGTGTGTACAAATAGATGCATGTATAGTCTAGAGGAAGGTGGAATTTGCCTTTTCTTAAGTTTACATAAATGAACCAGGCAGAATACCACCACTAATCATTAGAAAAAAAAGTGACATAGCGGTCTCATGCCTATTATCTTTTTACATCTTTTTGTTTCCTTTCACCAGTTTAACATTCACTGGACTTCACATAAATGGCACTCTAGACAGACCACACACCCACTTACTCTACTGCGTATGTCTCTGCACAGTAATCACAGCTTTATATTGTTTTGATATGATAACCACACTCCTATGGTCCTTCATGTACAATAACTGGTTAAAGGCTTTGAAATTTTGAGAGTTCTTGATTTCCTGCAAAGTGTGCCTACACATCTGTTTAATATTTAAATATCTGCAACAAAGTAAGTGAAATAACGAGGAGGATGTCAGTATCTAATTTAGCTAACAATGCACTTTCCCTGAGCAACATTGCTACAACAAGGTTCAAAAACATTGCACTGAGAAGTCTCATGGAGTATCATGTTGGCATGACAAAATGACATTGGAAGTGATTATCTTGTTTCCCCTGTTCTTGGAAGCTAAGAAACTAAGCTCATGTTCCCCATTTTACTATACCTGCCAATGGCAGCATGCACTTTGCCTAAAATAACAATACCCTGCCACTACAAAGGCTGTTCCTCTGCTGTAATAAACTTCATACACTGCCCACAAATGCATCTTCAAAAACACTGTAAAGTGACCATTCTATCATATTTGAACACACCACAGCATGAAATCATTCCTCTGCATTTGATCCATTCACAAAATGAAGCAGCGAACAGCCAGGAACCCAGCACCCATGGAGCCGTGTTTGGGGATAGTATTTTTCTCAAAGGTGCCCCAGAGGTGCAACTAGCAGTCTTAGAATTCAAACCCACAACTTTCTGATCACAGATTGAACTCCCTAACCCCTACTCCACCAACTGTGATAAGTTCTGTAATTAACTTATTCATGCTCCACAAATGCTATCCATTACATTCACTATTTTCAGGCTGAACAAGTTAAAAGAAAGGCAAGAGGTTCAGTAACATACTCTCATTCCTGATGCTGGGGTCTTCTGATAGAAATGAGCACAGTCATGGGGTAAATGAGACATAACTGTCAATTTTTTCCAGGTGTTTTTAAAAGTCCCTCAGTCACACAGCTAGCATCTCCCTAGAGAAAGCTTCAGTGCTGTGTGTGCGCAAGCATGTCATTCTAGTTTCTGAGAGGTGGAACACACATCCGCATGTAAGGGACCGTGTCTGGGAATCGATTCTTACTCCCCTGTTGCCTAAATCTCTATGCCACTGGATTCAACAGAGCTACACTGTGCTAGCGCTGAGTTATCAAGTTAATCAGCTCTGTCAAGCAAGAGTTAAATCATGAGACTGACGCTTAGTCACAGGCTGCTACTAGGACATCAGGCCAGCACGGAGACTCCAGATCTAAGCTCCAAGATCATGATGAGCCATTCTCAGCTTACAGAATGGTGTCACGTTGGTGTGACTTTCTCAGAAAAAGCACCAGCTTTTAGTCCAGTGCACAAGGGGAAAACGTTTACTAATTCCACAGATAATTGTCTCATTGAGTCCTTCGTTAAAGGCTGGACTGAACTAACATGAGCTGTATAAAGCTTGTTTATAATCTCATTAAAATAGATGGCAGATGACTTAAGAACCACATGAAACACCCCAATTAAGACACATCCAGTATGAATTGTCAGCCATTTTAGCATTATATTTCTAATGCGGTGTGCATTATCTGTCCTAAAATATTTAGACACCAGCTAACTCAACATTCTTTCTGAAATCATGTGTAATAGAGAGCATCCCCTATGTTGCAGCAACCAAATAAGGCTTTATACTGGATGTTGGAACATTGCTGTAAAGATTAGATTGCACTCTATGAAGCCACTTCCACTGCTCTATTTCCCATTCTATTGCAAGTCTTTCCTATGGAGCATACAGAAATAATCTGCAGACAATTCCAACACCTGTCAGCAAAATGTGAACTGACATGGGGCCCTGTTAGGGGCTAGTAATATTATCTTAATAATAATGTTGCCCAAAATTATACTCTTTCATGGGGCCCAAAGTTTCTGGCGGCGCCCCTGAGGAAGGAGTGTCTGAAGGTTTTTGCTTCTGATAATATATTAATACACTGCTGATCATGTTGTCCAGGTATTTCTCTGGCCACACGAATTCCAAACCCTCACACACAGATTTCAAGTCACAGCCTAGTTTCTGGCTACAGCAAGGCAGTAGGACAAGGCCATGTGGCTAACCTGAAGCTAGCCAAAAAAAGATGGCAGGCAGTACTGAGCTCTGAACTTGGGACAGACTCAAGACAGAGCACTAAAAACCTCTTTCATACTCAAACTGTTCCATTGCACCCCTTAGGCCAAAAACATTCATTTGTTCAGAGGTGTAAGATACCCAGAAAATACAGGCAATATATTTAAATGGTTTTTCCTTTAGACAAGTGTTATTATTTCAGTAGATATTTCCTGAAGAATGGCATATGTCTGTTCTTGAAAGTCTTGAAAACTCCAGCACACTGCAGAGTTTGAGAAGGTGTTTCCTCTAATCCCATAAACCGAAATGAAAATGCAAATATATTAAAAAGGATTAGGAAACGAAGGTTTATATTGAATGCTTTCGCACAGTTCAGTTGAGCAAAACTCGATTACTTCTCTAAAGTTGATATTTTTATTTTGTTGCCTTTTCTCAACCGTGGAGCTATAGATCAATTCCTATTAGTCTGCTGTATTTTCAGAACTCAATCGCCATTCGTCCAGAAGCTGCCTGGAGTATCTGAGAACACTTAATAAACGGCGGGCTGTTATTGACTTCAATTTAGAGAAAGCTGCTGAATGCTTTTCTTCCATAGAGGCCCAGCGCACCTCAGGGAAATCCAGAATTGCATTGCCATAGGAAACATATTACCACAGGTCAGAACCTCCAGTTTAAAGGATTTATAGCTGAACCCCCCAATCATATTTCCACCAATCTCTACTCTCTCCTACTGTCTCTGCTCCTCTTGAGTTTCGCCCAGGTGGGAGTGCAGCAGTGCTAGGCCATCCATACCACTACACCGCCGACTCTCTTAAATCTACAACACTTTTCTTTTAATTACATTTGTTTGAGAGTGAGAACCCTCAAAAAACTGTTGTAAGAATCAAGTGAAAATCTAACTACCTATTGTTGTGCAACGGCTTTTCAGAGGGTGGCCGATCGATCATGTTACTGTTAAGCTATCATACAGTCTTAAAAGATGTAATAAGAACAATCCAAGGTGATTCTTGTTCATTTAAATCCTAACCTTCAGTACCTCCTGAGCCAGTGCGGTATTTCAAGTGTGCTTCATTCTGAAGACAAGGAGCAAGCCTTTTCAATTACTCATTTAAAGTATCTCACAGGACCAAGTTGAGTGCAGAGAAAAAAAAAACCCTATGTTTTAAAGAAAACAGCTTTACATTGCTTGGTGATATATCACGTACACAAGTAAACTGATATTGGTGTCACAAAAAGTGTTTAGCATTAATAACAGATAACATTAGTTAAAGGTAATTCTTTAGATTTATTTTAAAAGGTCAGGGTAATGTAAAATATCCAAAATAAAATAAAAAATGTTAGATTGTCCCAGGAACCTTCTATCTGGTTAGACTTTATGAAGCTACAGAGTAGTCAGAATAAGGTTTATAAGGCATGCTTTTAATACAGAGTACCAGTGCCTAGAAGGGTGTGTTAATGCTAACTTAAGACAAGACACCAGTCACACCAATTAGTTTTCACTATACCCTTCTTTATCTTAAACCATAATTATGAAATATGTTTATTTCAGAATGTTCTGTCAATTTGTGCCTACTTTATTCTAATGACACTTTCCAGAAATTAGAAAGGGGCTGAGGGCATAAATGGCATATTTCACAGAAGAATCAAACCAAAAAAATTGTCAGTCCCCTCTGCATGAAAAATATATCTCACAATTCTGAGATTTAAGCAGGTAATAAATTATTATGCATACAGCAGGTAACCTGGCCTGCAAGGGTGTGATCACTGGAACATCTTATTGATAAAAACTCTATGTATTCCAAAAATCCTGTTGAGGGCCATATCAGTATAATTTCTATACTTCTTCTAAATAAATAAATAAATAAATAAATAAATAAATAAATAGATGGATAGATAGATAGATAGATAGATAGATAGATAGATAGATAGATAGATTACATTTTAAATGTCTAGTTTTTGTGAATAGATTGACTAATTCATTAAAGGATTTAAATAAGTAAAAAAAACAAGTAAAAACAAGAGCTTTAATAATAGTAGCAGTAGTAGTAGTAGTGATAGTAGTTCTATATAATAATAACAAAACAACAACAACAACAATAATAATGATAATGATATTATTATTATTATTATTATTATTATTATTATTATCATTATTATTATTATTGTTGTTGTTGTTATTATTATTATTATTATTATTATTATTATTATTAACAACAACAACAACAATAATAATAATAATAATAATAATAATAATAATAATAATAATAATACATTTTATTTATAGAGCACTTTTAAAGATACTCAGAGTCGCTTTATATAAAATTGAAAACACATACATACAATCACAAAATTTTAAAATTACGTCAGTAGAGATGAATGAAAATTTTTAATAAAAAGGACCAGTCAAGCACACATGAGGGTGAGATAACAGCAGTTAGAGGCCATAAGCAGATTTGAAGAGATGGGTTTTAAGGAGAGACTTGAACGTTACCAGGTCTACACAGTGTCTGATGGGTTGTGGTAGGGAGATCCAGCTGTCCAGCTGCATAGATGTCTTTTTATTTTCATGAGCATCAGATCTTCACCACCTGGAGCTTAACTGCCAAAAACTGCATTACTTTCCTTCACCTTTTAAAAAAATATCTACACTTCCATTGCACTGTTAATCCTCCTTTGTTGATTTTCAGTGTATTCAGTGTAATTTCATTTCTTTACTTCCTACTATTTTTACATTTCCAGATTTATTTATATTTGTATTGAATTCTGTTTCAGCATACTGAATTCCCTTGTATATGATAATGGACTACAGAAATACACTAGACCTGACTTGGTTCATTCATTTGACTAATCTGCTTCAGCACACTCTTCTTCACTTGTCACTTTTCATCATAAAACATGGCCTGAGCAAATCTTCTTAAAATGGCAGGAAACAACTTTATTTTTTATTGTGTTGAAAAGAGAGGTTGTGTGAACCTGTTTTCACTTTAACTGTCCACGAGTCTGCCCTGTGAGGAGTGATCTGTCCAGCACTCTCCCTGCTGAAGGATAAGCATTTCAGAAAGTGGATGAATGGATGGATGGATGGTCAGATCTTCAAATGCAAAATGTTTTTGACCAGGAGTGTTTGCAGTTTGCCACATAACTGTAATTTGTATTTCGACTCCAGACATAAAAAAAGAGCACTGGTGATTCCTTCTACCAGAAAAGCAAAGCATGACAGACAGAGTCATAAAACTGTCACAGCTCCTAACAGAGCTTGTCTTTTTCGGGAGGTATCAGATCCAGCAGCTGTACACATGACCAGATTCACTGTAAAGCATTTGATGCCCACCTGCTGTCACACTGTTCCTCAGAATTGGACCGAGTGGGCTGTAATATGACTGGTAATCTTTAAAAGATCAGCTTTGAAAGGTAATATTGAAAATGTTATGGTGGGAACCTTGTATTTTAAGCTCCTTTGCACATCAGTCTACCTCATAACTTTCTGCTCCTTTGCACATTTCTTCTCTGTAATTGCACAATTGATATTTGTTTCAAATCTGCACACACTTAGTCTTTACTTATCCTTTATTTTATTTCTTTTTCTTTTTCTTAAATCATTCTCCTTAATATTTATACATTTTTTATGTTAGTCTTTAATCTTTAATTTTATCTTACTTTTACTTATTTACTTTTAACTCGGCATTTGTTTGTGGACAGCAAAAAAAAGAAATCCATTGCACAGAGAAATGCATTTTCTTTTGTACACATGACAGTAAACGCTTTGAATCTTTGAATCTTTGAATCTTGAATCTACCTGAGACGATGTGCACAGTAATGCCAATTGTGGTTTAGCCACCAGTTGTGATAGTTCTTTTGGAAAAACGGCTGTTATAAGGTCCTGACACTGGAAAGCTGTATAAAGTGAAGTGACAGAACTGCTTGTGTATCCACCCGTTCCCAAGCCAGGCCTGTTGTGGGTGCTGGAGTCTGTCCCAGTGCTCCCAGGCCAAAAGGCAGAGGAGCACTCTAGACAGATCACCAGACCCTGACACAATTGAAACAACTTGACACATTTTCTGACAAACAGGCCATTGTTGCTCTAATAACAGTCAGAGTAGCAGCTAATTGGTAATGAAGAGGGTCTTGATGGACGCTCTTTACGGCGGTGAACATTTCCGAACACTTTTGTATCACCAGTGACGCATCCCTGCTCCTTCATTCTGCTTTATTGAGGGAAATCCGTAGAGACGTCCACTCTGAGCCACGCCGTAGGTGGAAGAGTGGATCTGAAGCGGAAAAACACAATTATAACATGGTTTGAAATGCATCACGACAAATTGATGGCTGGGAACGGGCAGAGTTGAAGTGCCTCCCACGGACCCCCGGCACCATCGGCGGGAGAACCAGGACAACCTCCCTCCACAGTGGGGATGTTTCCATAGCAACCACCAATGGCCTGTATGATATTATTGTTAGTATTGTTATTATTATTATTGCTTGATTTTTTTTTTCAGATAGAATAAACAGGGGTCCTGGAGAAATACAGAGAACCTTGTTTTGGCCTAAAGTAAAGAACCCATTGAGTTTGTTTCATATTACATGTAAACACTGACTAGCGGGTGGGATGAAAGTACAGAACGAGGCTTAAATGCTAATAATCTGATGCTTAGAAGCTCCTCAACCATCTTCTAAATCCTAAGAGGGTGTGAAAGGAGCTCTGTGGGGCGCGGGTGGTGGTGGTGGGGTGTTTATGGGATGCTAGTGCAAACACAAGGTGCAACAAAAGACTCAACAAGCGTTTCACACGCGCTCGTCCAGAGCGTGAGACTCTCGAGAGCGCCATCATTCACTCAGCGCAACGCTGCAGCATTAAGTGCTGAATAATTGAGTGCATTGCTTTGATGCCGTGTGTTGTTTGCGCGTTGG
>JBBMFX010000017.1:8923128-8937687 GCA_037832545.1 Rhabdalestes septentrionalis
GGGGGGGAGAGAGAGAGAGAGAGAGAGAGAGAGAGAGAGAGAGAGAGAGAGAAAGAGAGACAGAGCGCAGAAGAAAGAGTGGAGGGGGTGGATGTGTTAATACACAGGAACACTGCATCAAACCAATGCACTGCTCTGAGCGGGATGCGTCAGCAGTACATTCACGTTTTCACTGAAGGACAAAAGGAGGAGACAGAGCAGAGCGGCTCGGCTGGCCGCAACCCTGTCACATAAAGAGAAAAAGAGAGAGAGAGGAGCCTGGATGCCAGGGAGGGGGGTGAGGACCACTGCCGCTGCCGCTGCCACCACTCCTGCCGTTGCTGTGGACAGGATTCACCTCTGGGTGCAAGTGTGTATGCTTCTCTTGCTTGCTTGCTCTCTCTCTTTTCTTGCCTGCCTGCGTGCTTGCTTGCCTGCCTGCTTGCCTCTCCGGCTTCCACAGCAGGCTCCAGCCAGCCTATAGGCTCATGAGCAGAAGCTGAAGAACTGCCCCAACTTACTACCTCAAGACGCGGGAATAAAGGAATACTGCAAGATCTGCACTTGGGACAAACTGCAGAACACTTATCAAGACAGCTCTCCTAATCAACAAAACATCATTCAGTGGGATCAATTTCTCATTTTCTACCACTGAAAAGAGAAAGAAAGAGGGAAAGGAAAAGAGAAAGATAGGCAGAGGCAGAGTGAAAGAGAGAAAACGATCGCTAGAGAGCTTCACTGCTGTGCTGCTACTGCCCCCCCCTTTCCTCCCAGCCCCCCTCACCCCCCCGCTCCCGCACCACCACCCCCGAGCCCCCCTCCGGAGAAATTGACGGATTATTGCTAACTGTGCACACGGCAGTCTGCTGCTGCTACGGTGACGGGCAGGAGACCACAGTGAGTTAAAAAAGCAAGACGGAATGACCGCAGTGTTCATCTGTTAGCCCTTTTTGTATTCATCAGTGCACGGCTAATCAACTGGACAAGTGTTGAAGAGGGGTGAGTGCAACGGCAAAACTGAGAAAGGGGTTAGTCTTTAACAGGGAGGAAGAAAAATCTGAAAAGACTTCTGATTTCAATCCCCACTTTACTGTTTTTCCCTTTTTTTGTTGATATGTTTTTAATGCGTCTGCAGTTCAGCAATGGAGTCTTGTGAAAAATGTTCAGTGGTATTCAGCGTCGGCTTCCAAGGACAATCAGTAGGGGAGCTGAGAGGAGATCTTTTCCAATCTGACTGGATCCATGCACCTGCTTAGCTTACTGGGCCTTACCTCCTTAGCCAGTTTCTCCAAACGCTGCTTCTCTCCGGAATTCAAAGGACACATTTTGTCAGAGGAGTTCACAGTACAGTTTACTTTTCAAAAAGAAATATATCAAAATGTTGCAGAGTTGTTCTTGAAGCTGACCCGGCTCGCAAAAAATAAAAAGGGATTTTGAGAGAAGAATCCCTGAGAATTCTGTACTAATGAGGTAAATATCTTCCATTCATACTTATTTCCTTGACTGACACCCCTGTTCTTTCTTTTTTAATAATCTGCACTCTTTTCCCTCCTCCTCTCTTTCCCTCCCTCTCCCTCTCCTTTCTCTGTGTTTAACACAGCACCATCCTGCACTGTCGATGGAAAACAGAAGCAGTGTCTTGCTTAAACCAGGGTAGGGCCACTGTTCTCCGTTCCCGAGCCGAATCCCCACACGATGTTGAATTATGAACGCGCCACATCATGAGTCTCTTGTGGCAGGTAACTGTGCACCGTGCCTGGAACGCAGCCCTGCTCTGTGCAGTCTACCTCATGGTGCGAGCGTGGAGTGTGTACGCCGCCCCCACCGGACCACAGAACTGCCCAGCCGTCTGCTCCTGCAGTAACCAGTTCAGCAAGGTGGTGTGTACCAGGCGAGGCCTGGTTCGAGTGCCCCCTGGCATCCCCACCAACACACGGCATCTCAACCTCATGGAGAACAGCATAGAGATAATCCAGGCTGACACCTTTCGACACCTCCACCACCTGGAGGTGCTGCAGCTCGGCAGGAATTCCATTCGGCAGATTGAGGTGGGGGCTTTCAATGGTCTCACCAATCTGAACACCCTGGAGCTGTTTGACAACCGGTTGACCGTAATCCCAAGTGGCGCTTTTGAGTACTTGTCTAAGCTGCGGGAGTTATGGCTCAGGAACAACCCTATTGAAAGCATACCGTCTTATGCATTCAACCGAGTCCCTTCGCTCATGCGTCTGGATTTGGGAGAACTGAAGAAACTGGAGTATATTTCAGAGGGTGCTTTTGAGGGATTATACAACTTGAAATACCTAAACCTTGGAATGTGTAATTTGCGGGAGATGCCTGTTCTCTCCCCCTTGGTGGGTCTAGAGGAGCTGGAGATGTCAGAGAACTACTTTCCAGAGATCAAGCCTGGATCCTTCAGGGGTCTAAAATCCCTCAAAAAGCTCTGGATTATGAACTCTAAAATCACCATCATGGAGAGAAACGCTTTTGATGATGTCACAGCCTTGGTTGAGCTCAACCTGGCACATAATAACCTTAGCTCCTTGCCCCATGACCTTTTTGCGCCCTTGAGTTACCTGGTAGAGCTGCACTTGCACCATAACCCGTGGCGGTGTGACTGTGATGTTGTGTGGCTTGCTTGGTGGCTGAGAGAGTACATACCTACCAACTCCACCTGCTGTGGCCGCTGCCACACCCCTGCACACCTGCGAGGGCGTTACCTAGTAGAAGTGGACCAGACTACCTTTCAGTGCTCTGCTCCTTTCATCCTAGATGCCCCACGGGACCTTAACATCTCTGCAGAACGAGTTGCTGAGCTTAAGTGTCGTACGGCCCCCATGTCATCCGTCAGATGGCTCCTTCCCAATGGGACAGTTCTGACCCATGGCTCCAATCATCCCCGGATATACGTGCTCAATGACGGGACTCTAAATTTCTCCAATGTGCTGCCATCTGACACAGGGGTGTACACCTGCATGGTGACAAACATGGCTGGAAACTCCAATGCGTCGGCCTACCTGAATGTGAGTGCAGCTGAGCTGAACACCTCAGAGCACCTGAGCTACTTCACCACAGTGACAGTGGAGGTGGTGGAGCCCACTTCAGAGGAGGTGGTCAAGCCAAAGACGGTCACGGCCTCGCCCTCCGTCTTCCAGCCTGTGTTTATTTCAACGCCAACTGTGCTGCTGCAGACACCCCGACAGGTCAGTGTGCCAACAATTCGAGGAACAGTGCGCCCACCGGCCAGCTTAGATGAGGTGATGAAGACTACAAAAATTATTATTGGCTGCTTCGTTGCGGTCACGCTGCTTGCTGCGGTCATGCTGATCGCGTTCTACAAGCTGCGCAAGCAGCACCAGCAGAGGAGCACGGTTGCAGCTGCCAGGACTATAGAGATCATTCAGATGGAAGAGGATGTTCCTCCTACCACCTCGGGGACAAGTATACCAGGAGAGGGCGGGATGGTGCTGCCAAGCCTGAGAGATCGTAACAGCACCTACAAACCCAGCTACAGCACGTACAAACCAGCACACTCTGCTCCCTGGACAGAGAACAACATTGGCAACTCTCTTCACCGCCCTCGGCCCACCACCATCAGCACCATCCCTGAGCCCTACTTGATTAAAACTCACACCAAGGAGAAGGTACAGGAAACCCAGATCTAACGTTCCCTCCTCCTTCTCCTCCTCCCTCCCTTTTTTCTGTTTCTCATGAAAACATGCAATAGAATGCACAAAGAAAAGACAGCGATTACTTTTGTACCCAGTGCAAAAATGAGACTGTTTTTCTTGTACATGCTTATACATAAGTATATGAATATAAATATATATAAATTAATCCACTATGGGATGGTAAGAGAAGCAGATTATATAAAAAATGAAAATTCAATTTAAACTATTTTCTAACTTGTAACTTCTATTTAAGATGGAGAAATGTGAAGATACTGACATGACACTGCAAATGAGGACAGATTTGTTTGATAAGGGCACTCTGTGGTTTTTAGACAATGCTAGATAGACCCTGGTACACTTTCTACATAACTGTCCCCAAAAGATTCTTTACAGGTTTATCTTGTAAAAGCAACAAGAATTTGTAATGTGCCAAATGTTATACATGCAATAAAAGAATTTGGGTTTAAAAAAATATCAGAACTAAAACACTGCAAAATATATCTTACGGCTGCAAACATGAGGTTCCCCTGAGTCTGCTGTTCAGTAGCTATCAGCCAAATGGGATTTTTGGTTTAATGTGCTATTTTGCAGCGAGTGGTTAACTCCACATTTCCTGAATTGCCAGGCTGCTTTTCATTGGACCTTGCAGTGAGAAGCAGTGAGGCAATCTGTATCCTTCTTTAAATCCCCCAATTGCTTTCTTAAGGCTTGAGTGGCTTTTAGGGCTAAAATAGAGGAAATCCATTACAAAAGTTGCCTCAGATTAGTAGCGTAAGGGCTCAACCGGATGTTCATTTGCAGCAATGCAGAGATAGTTGCCATGACATGAGGGTTTACTGCAAGTTGACATTAACATGACTGCTTACAATTTTGCTTTTTGTTCAGAAGGAGATACAAATGAATGTGTGCATTATGGGCTGTCCTCTATGGTGATCGTTCAAACAGTGATTTTTTTTCCCCCTTTGTCCTTATTTTGAGCAACACTATTTTTATGAGGAGTCTACAGAGGTTACAACAATAAAACATTTGGTTTGTATTTCTCTAAACATAACTCTGCCCTCTCGCCTTTTTTTCCACCCGTTCCTTATGCAGCTGCAGTAAGATCCCAAATCGGCACGGAAGCGGCAGAGATCACGCTCCTCTGTCAAATGCCATTTTGGAATGTGCTATGTTTGTGTCTGCAGTTGTACTGTGCAAAATTCCGCAGCTCATTTTGCTGAATCTTTTTTGGGTGATAAACTGCTTGCTGGGGAGATTCTAATCTTTACTGTATCTGCATTGGCATATGGTCCCAGTAGTGGCTGCAAAAAAGTGCATACAACTGAAATGTGGAAACAAGTTAATGACAAACAAAAGGGTGGCACCAACATATCTGTAAAAAAAAAAGTGGAGTCATCTTTCCTGGCACCGTAAATATGGTGTTATCAGCGTTCGATAAGATCTCTTTACCCGGTCGTAATGACATTACGTGTTCCCCCATTCAGAGCTCAGGTAGCACAGCTGCATTTCAAGCAGATGACTAAGAAGGTTAAGTGCACATTTTAATATCATCCATTATTGATCTACTTAACCTGTAGCACATGCTGAATTAGGTATGGAGTGTGTGTTATTATGTCTGAAGTGAGTGTATGTGAATAACATTCAGGCTTGTTTAGGACCTCAATTTCATGTTTACAGTCTCATTATTGCTCCAAAATAAAGGTGCCAAAAGTTATTTGGTGCAAAATCACCGAAGAACCACTTTGGTTCCCTGAGGAACCTTTTACTTGATGCTTCTTTAGCCAATCATTTTTGAGTGTGGTATGTGAGAGAATGTGGGACCTTCATCAAGATTCTTCATCAACTGAAGTTTTTGTTGTTGTTGCTGTTGTTCTGGAACCATGTGTCAAAGCCAACAACCATTTAGCAAGCCTATAATTAAGACTGAATGCAATTATCAGTGATAAGGGAAGGAAGAGGAGGGGGGCTGCAGTGGCCATACCACCTCAAATCTTTAATGAGACCCTTATATAGATGCTGACACAATGGTAAACTCATGACTCACATAACGATCTAATTTCTTAACAACATCCTTTACCAGTTAGCTTCCATCGGGACCACACACAGCCCTGACATCTATTTATCTCCCTCTTATTTATACTGCATTTCCTCCATGCTTATCAAAGGAATGCATAGGTTTTTACCTCGATGTAATCTTCATTTTCAATATTACAATCTAAAATTGGTAGCCTAACAAAGCCATTGTGGCCAAGGTGCTTGTGGGTGGAGCGGCCAGCCTTAAGAGCTTCAATTCATTTTAAAGATAACAATGATGACCAAACAAGCAAATTACATTAGCATTGTATTTAAGGTAATTTATTAAATGTAATACATTTTATACTGAGGGATCTCTTTAATTTCTTCTGCACTGGACCCTATAAGAACGTAGTGACAACATTGGTATTAACACATATTCTTAATCAGATGCATGATTTCTCTCCTTCTACAGCCAACTGAATCAAATTGAGTTACTTTTGCACAAGTCTCCATCATTTATATAATACTGTCTTGTCAGTTCAGACAGAACCTTTACATGATCAAGTCTTCTTTCAAGTCTCCGTTCAGTGACATTCTGTGTATGCCAAATATTAACACATTTCTTCTGACGCCAGGCAAAGTGAAGGCTTTTTTAGGCTTGAATGGGTGCTAATATGCTATTAGGTTGTACATATTTAGCATGGAGCGAAATGGGGTAGAGGGTGTAGTCTGTAATCAGGGGCTGAGTGTCTTTCAGCTCAGAACTGCAGTAACCTGACATTAGCACAATTACACACATGCACACACACACACACATACATACAAGCAATTTACTGCCCTCCCAGGACATTCTGGCCACAGCACCCTCACTGGTGAAGGAACAGTGTCACAGCCACACACGCAGCAACACCCTGGGATAATTACCCAGCTCTGCAGTTCTGCATTATTCAGAAGAAAATGTCTTGATGGTGCAGTGTTATGTTTGTGGCTGATGAGGCTTGTAAATTTAATCTTTAATGCCAGGAGGAATCATTCTGCATAGGTTGATTTGACATGCTCTCTAATCCAGCAATATGGTGCGACATTAAGTTCACTGTAGGTTCAGTCTCATTTTTAGAGTCAAAAGTGCCTTTTAAACTTTAAATGAATATTATTTTTTTTTAGCAATTGTACCATTTTAGCTACTTATCCTTTAAAGAAGAGTCACATTCATGCAATAGAAAGTGAAACGAAGAGGCAAGGAGGACAAAGAAGGAAAGATACAGTTCTTTTGACTGCATGAGAAAAAAATAAATCAGCTCTTAAAATCAGCTGGATGGGCTGGAGGTAAACTGGAAAGCCATACTTTTGATACAGACCCTTTTTCAAGACGTGGAGTGTTCTACACACTGACACATCTCAGATCTTTCAAGAACCACACTCCATGTGCTTCGTTTAATTTCAAAGAAATTGCATCAAAGTGCCATAGCACTTGCATAAGGAATGCACCCTGACTCTCTTAATGGCCCACCCATCACATCTACCACTGTTCTGTTCAAGAGGACTCAGCAGAGGAAGTGTTCCAATAGCCATCATTAAAGCTCATGTCAGATGCAGTAAATGTGAGGCTGAGCGACAAAATGCAAAATAACATGAAAAGATATTGTAATTTGGCTCTGTCTAGCCATCGTTTGAACGTTCTTCAGATCTTTAATGGCCATTGCGTCTGTGCTTGTGTGCTGCTGTTGTCCTGAGCTACATGGGCTCATGTCATTAGGCTTATCATTTGGCTCCTATTCTGTTTCTTTCCTTTTTATGATGCTAATTGACTTAACATTATTGACTTTCCACGTCACCATTACCACAGCGAGGGGCTCACTTTAAGGATGTGCTCGCTAGGGAAGGAGGCTACTGTTTGATGGATTCTCCATGGGAGACTTATCACTCGCACAATTATCCTGACAGATTTGAGGATTGCTTTTTCCCTTCTTTCGCTGACTGATATGTTGGTTTTCTGCAGGCTGATAGATAATGATGAGGAGCGAGATGGAGTGGGGTGGAGAGGAGCACATACCAGATGTTTATCAGTTAATGAAGTGTCTGGGCTGGGCTGTGGTGGTCTTTTCTCTATCCAGCCATGCGAACTTACTGCCATCTTGGTCAGTATAGCATTTGTTTTGTATTTCCAGTAAGTTAGCCTTCCGTATTCCTGAGATGCTGATGGAGAATTGGGAAAAAACTATTAAAGGTTGTGTGAACATCTTATGACTTACTAACTTAGCAAAAACAGCCACAATATACTAGCAGTTAATGACCTCAATTAACCTTGACAGGAGTCCTTCTATCAACAGATTCACATGACTGATTAGAATGAAGTATAGCTAACATTCTTTTTCCTTCCTTGGCTCATATGACCCAAAATCTTTATTTTTATTGTTGCCATTCTTGTAGTGTACCTGGACTTTAAGCATTCTTTACACAGAGCTAATGCAATTTAAAGTGATTGATATAAAAGATATGTTTATTGGTAGATTTTAACACCTCAGTTACTTCAATCTATTTGTCCCTCACTCTGCTTTGACATTTCTGCAGACGGTGATGGACAGGGATCTCAAAGCAGATAACATGTAACAATTTGACCAAGCTACCGGGAAAATATCATCAGTGATCTTTTCTCACCAGCCCAGAGAGAGACAAATCACATTTCCGTATCAGATATTTTGACAGAGGATTTAACAATGTTGTTCCTCTTTCATTGCAAACCGGCAACTGGAAAAGGACAGTCTTTGTACATTTTTAAAGATGACCTGACAGGCAGAATTTCCCCCAATCGATTTGCAGCCGAGGACAGGCTGAGCAGTAATGGATGGATGTAGCTATGTACTCTGACAGACAGACAAATGGAAAAAGTCTTTCAATTTTCATTTCAGAGAAAAATGAAGCATGATTAATTTAGTTTGATGTTGTTGGAGCAGCCATATGCTTTTTACGGACTCGTCATGGAACAGGTATCACTGCAAGTGTTACACAACAGAGCAGCCATATGAGATGTCCTAATTTTACATGTCAGTGCCTACCCACAACTATGTGCCCGTGTGTGTGCATATGTATTTATATCTTTGTGAGGACTAAATGTGGAACATTGGAAAATCTACAGAAAAGGGGAAATTTTGTTGGTCCTAACTAAAAAAAAACATGCTGTTTTCACCACAAGCTAAAATGTATGAAAGAGCAGAGAGATTGCACTTTGGTTTGTTTAAGGTTTGTACGTTTAAATTGTAGGCGTGGTATTACTGACACACAGTATTCCTCAGTAGAATGTCCTCACAACTATAGTTATGCCAATGTGTGTGTGTGTATGTTTGTTTAGGACTAAAATCAGGACTCTCGAGAAGATGAATGTTTGATATTCAGCATGCTCCATTTGTTCAGCTGCTTATTTGAAATTTAAACGGTATATTCATTTTGCACCTTATCCTTTAAAGAAGAGTCACATTTATGCAAAAGCAAGTGAAACGAAAAGGTGAGGAAGACAAAAATGGAAAGATACAGTTCTTTTGACTACATAAGAAAAACTATTTTGATATCAACCTATGGAAAATAGACTAAACAAATTGGATTTTTCAAAGGCTTTATAGGTGCAATGGGGTTTTGAACATTATGAGTGCAGCTATTGTGCCTGAAGGTGTAGCATGATCAATGCAGTTCCACTCTTGGCTCTAGTACACTGTTCTCTTGAAGGCCAGATGAAATATAGGGGCCGAGTACATGTAAGAGTGCTGTGCATGTTGTGTGTGTGTGTTCTATTTGCTAGGTCTCTGTTATGATGAGCATCAGGAGGTTTGATTTATCCAACAATTAGCAGTTAAATTAAAAACTTGCTACAATTCTGCTAATAAGATGAATGTAGTTGTAAAATTCATGAAAACACGAGGCTGCCTTCAGTCAAGCTAATCTAAACCTTAATGCAGGTCTGTCGCTCTGGGAATGGCATAATTTCCCTTAGCTGTCCAACAGAAAGTAATAAGAGGCAGCAACGCAACATCAATTTGGCGGTTTATTAAAACAAACAAACAAACAAAAAAAAAAACATGGACAGTTATACCTCAACATTGGGCTCATTAAATACAACAGTAGAACTGAAATATGCAGTTTTATGTTATACATATTTTATATATCAAGATTGTTTACTTCTTCCCATGCAAACACTGCATGTTAAATGCAATTTTTTAAATAAATGTGCTAGAGTTGACTCTAGGCGATGCTAGAAAAGAACTGCTTTGGATTCTTTAAAAAGCCATGTTTAAGAAACAAAGCAAGTCTGAGTGTGAAGAAAGAGCCTCTACATGAAAGTTTAAGTTTCTGTGCCAATTTAAGGGCTTTTCCTTGAACCTTAAGATTCTCTGGATGGGCTTTAGAACTCTAAAATGTACTTTAAAAAAGGAAACACATAAAAGGAAGCACTTTTAAAAGAAGTACTTTTAAGGAAACAAAAGTGCATATTCAGTGGCATCAATATTATCAATCATTATCATTATTATCAATATTATTTTTAAGCGAAAACATTCTTAGTTGGACTGAGCAATATGATGCTTTTATCATAATCATGACAAAGTACATCACAATTTACCTTAATTTATTTTCTTGAGGTTTTTGTGGATACCAGGCACTGACCTTTTTTTTTTTTAACAAAACTAATTCGTTTTGTTTTGTTTAGTGCAGTCCAGTATGGGAATCATTGGAAAAAAATAGATCTCATTGACTAAAAATAGATTTAATTTTTGTCAATTCCTATTTAAAAGATTCCACCAAAAATGTGTGTTGTGAAAATTTCTTACAATATCATGATATTTTCTTCCCATATCACACACACACACATTGCTTAGTATGCAGTAGTATATTATTGTGCACTTATATAAATACGGAGACAACATTTTAATAATAAACATGATGAAGCAATCCTCAACACTCCAGATTTTAAATGAGAAATGGATTGGCTGCTTTCAGAATCTGTCATGGAATATAAAAGCTATGCTCTTGCCATGGGAATGTCTGTGCTTTATTTTATCATGCTCATGCATTATTGTCTGGCCAGTGCTCATAAAGCGGTAAAGCCTACATGAACTCCCTTACACAGTGCTGGGCTGGCTAGGTATTGTAAATTATTATACAAACAAACATGGGCTACAGGGAAAGATGGTTGTTGTGCCTGATTAAATGCTTACGGTCTACTTTTAGTGAGCGTGCGCCATGCAGCTTCTTTAACAATGAAGAAAATAAAGGCTGCGGTATTGCATTACCATCCTTGCTTGCTCTGCTACCAATTTATAGAATAATGACACTGTGATTCAGGCACCCACGACACAAACACATCACACGTCAGCAGAATGGCCTGAACACCGGCACTAATGAGAGGAAGCGTATGTATTCATTACGCGCCGTACGCAAACCAAGGCTTATCGGAAGGAAACACTCGCCCTAAACCGAAACAAGGTCATTACCTGCAGTATCTGCCTGAGTGTAGGGATGGGCAGAGAATACATTTCCATACACAATGTTTCAGGAGAGTTCGGGGCAACTGGTGATGTAATATTTTAATG
This sequence comes from Rhabdalestes septentrionalis, assembly GCA_037832545.1. NCBI lineage: Eukaryota > Metazoa > Chordata > Actinopteri > Characiformes > Alestidae > Rhabdalestes > Rhabdalestes septentrionalis. The sequence goes on from JBBMFX010000017.1 coordinate 8,934,374, forward strand.
GAGTGATTCTTTCCATCATGCCTTTCTCTTTCTTTACCTCAGTTCTCACACTTGTGAGAACTGTTATTAAATGTTGTTGACCCATAAAGCTTGGAGGCTTCTAGGTCTTCAAAAAAGCAAGAATGACATAAATAATTCAAGCTGAAAACTTTAGGTTTTTTCTGTCCTTTGAACTCGGCAAGTACTGTAGTAATACTCATTTTTGGGTTGGAAACAAAAGAGCTAATACCTTGAAACGCCCAACAGAACAATTTCAGTCAGGATCCAGCTGAAGATCCATATCAGTTAGGCCTTCAGGCACTGAACAGAATGTTAGAATATAATTAGGTGATGAAGTAAATGAAGTACATCAAATTCATTCTACATTCAAAAAAGTTCTCCTTACTATTGTCTAATTCGAGTCCATACTTATTTTAACACTACAGAATGCCTGCTGAAAAACAAAATATAGCCATTGGAGTGTTATGATACAGTACAATAGCGTTATGATATCGTCTCTGTATTCCGGCTGCAGGAGAGAAAGTGAGTAAACACTGCTTTCCTTTCACTGAACGGAGGCACGGGTCTTTGTGAAAAATATTTATTGCTGTGAAAATGTGCAGGTGTGGCTGCTATGGGAATACACAAAACTGACCAGAAGCACATTCTGCCTGAACCTACACAAACTGTGATGTATTTTACCCCACATTACTCTGTGTCGCATTCTCTGGGTTCTATCCCAATTATGTCAAAGCCAAAGGCAGTTTTGCCAGCAGCCTGTTTCAGAACCTGAAAAACCTGGGTGTATATAAATGCATCATTAGAGCTTTTATGGCAGTCAGCATTTGAACAAAACTAAACAATATGTTCTAAAACATTAACAATTGATTTGATAATGATAAAAATATTTCTTATTTTCTGTGACACTATAACAGCTGTTTTGATAATGAAACTAATATTACATATTTTCAATAACAACTGATATGTTAATGATGATAATATTACTTGTTACTTACTTAGATATAAGTCAAAATATCAATCCAATCAAATATATGATCCAGATCAAAGCAATTACATGAAATCTGTGGCACATAAAACAACATACACATGCATATGTTATATTAAAATGGTACAAAAAAATTGAGATTCAATGGTTCTGCTATTGTGATGCTATATGAAAGTATTACGATATAAGAAAGTATTATGAGTTCACATTGCCCCTCACTGTACCACTTCAAGCTGTTCATGTGTCTCTCCTCTGTTCATCACTTTCTCCATCTTTTGATTGTCCCGACTCTATCAGACTTTTTTCCTGACCGTATACCATGGCGAGTTTGAGTCAATCAGAAGGCTTAGCTTTAGAATTGGTAGAATGAAGGGATGGGCTGCACCGACAGCACTGCTGTCGTTTTACCGCTAACAGACAGAATCACAGCCTTCTAATGCCACTCGCTCACTGCCCACCCTCCACCAGAGCTCTACAAAGACCACATGCATGAATAATGCATCCTACACTGCATGTGCGTGTATGAGTAGCATGCGATTCAGGGTTCGCTCGTATTGCTGTTGTAACCGATTAATGTGTGCGGAAATTTTTAATGGATGTTTCACAACATACATTAAGCTGAAATAAGCACAAAATATTATAAAAATAACCATGCTATAATTGGGCAATATAAGAAGAGACCCTGGCCTCTCTGAGAAATGCAATTTAGAACAGAAAAAAAAAACTAGTAAGAGAGTCAAAGGGAAAGCATAGGACCTGGTTTTGTATTATTATAATTGCTCTAATGGGTCATTGATATAACATGCAAACATTCAAAACATGCATCTACTTTCCCAGTGAAACTAAGATGCAAGATTAGCCTATTTACTCTGTTTCTGAATGTCAAATAGAAGCCATCCAATCAGGACAAAGGTCATTTACATATAACAGTCATAAATGTCCAGTAACAAAAACAGCCTATTTGATTTTGAGAGTTTTTTTTTTTACTTTACTAAGCACATTTTGGAAGCACATTTGTTTCTTTGGTGTGTGAAGTACACTTTCAGCTTAAAGGATATTATACATAAATCCACATATTCATCACATCTCAAGTTAAATATAAATAAAATGTAGAGTTTTGCCCTTTTGGAATATGTAGATTAGAATGGAAAATCATTTTACTTTGCACATCTATATATGTCACATGGTATATGGTATCTCATGTTGATAATAATTTTATTCAGGAACCCCAGTGGTTCTTTCATTTGCATGTTAGCTGGTTAGTGCGAAGTTCTCGCTACCCATCTAAAACTGTCGACTTTGATTAGCATTAATGAAACAAGCTGGAGATATGTTGAGGAGGAAACTCTGAAACTTTCACCAAGACCTGGTGACAAAAATAGAAGCGGCTCTGTTTAAATGCAAAGCAGCGCTGAACAGCTCCGCTGGAGACTCCATATACACCAGGGAGTGGAGCTCCTATTAGAGAGGAATAACTTTCCATTTCTCACACACCAACATGTGACCATCATGTGCATACAACTGCGAGTCTGATGTCATCCTGATGTAATTAGCTCTTTGGATTGTTTGGGCCACTTTTTTTTTGCCTATGCCCCATTTTTCATGACTTGCTCCAATCAAAGGGGGCCTGAGATTCACTGGCTGGTTGTGCTTCGAACGTTTTACACACTTTATTTCAATTTCTTCAAAAAGCTTGAAAATGTACATTTCTAATCCACAATGCATTTCCGGTGATCCGCTATGCATACTGCACTGTAACATTTACATATAAGGACACATTTTAGAAGCAGAGTACAGGGAGGAATGTCATAAATCCTGCAAGACGCTCATTAAAACATTCCTGGAATCACTTAAGTGATACAAAAAGACATGAAACTGAATTATTTCTACATTAAGTTCTGCCAAAACAGGGCTGGATGGTCATAAATAGAGCTGCACGTAGGCTGTGTAGAGTGTGGGTGACACCTGAAACAGAACGCAAATCAAATGACCAATTCCCATCACTGTTATATGGGCCCATATATGGAATATCGATCTCTGTGTGTGTGTCAGTGAGTGAAAGAGAGAGAGAGAGTGAAAAGCAATGTTTTCTTGATATAGGGTTACTCTCTCAGTACTGTTAAAAAAAAAAAAAACATACAAGCAGTCAATTCTACATATAGTGAGAAAACCTGCACCCTTGTCTCAGATAGCACCATAAGATCAATATATTAGTCTTGAAAGAGAGAGAAATAGTGTCAGAGAGAGGGGGGGTATAGAGAGAGAGAGAGAGAGAGAGAGAGAGAGAGAGAGAGAGAGAGAGAGAGAGAGAGAGAGAGAGAGAGAGAGA